>OZ012705.1:61590206-62190206 GCA_963942595.1 Cylloceria caligata
TCTCTCTCTCTCTCTCTCTCTCTCTCTCTCTCTCTCTCTCTCTCTCTCTCTCTCTCTCTCTCTCTCTCTCTCTCTCTCTCTCTCTCTCTCTCTCTCTCCCTCTCTCTCTCTCTCTCTCTCTCTGTGTGAGGGATCATATTCTATATATTTTACTGCAGAGCAAGCACTTTGCGAGGAGCATAGCGCAGGGCTATGCATGCTCGAAAACCTCTTTCGTTGCATTCAAAGTGATGGATACCTAGTTATGATTCATAGGAGGCTGTTATCTTTATGCCCGTGATACTCTCTAGTAGCATCTCGAGCATTTAGTCTATCTTTGGCATCCTACTTGGAAACAATAAAAAGCAATATGTATCCACGATACGGCAAGGAGATTTTAAGCGACGCGTTTTGGTGCCGATTAATGTTTGTCGAGAGTGTAATGAGTGTGTTTCTGCGTACGCAGGAAATGTGCGATGCATACGACGAGCTGGAAGAGCTCCTACGTAGTGTGTTTTTAGTGGAACGTCTTTGAAGACCCATTGAACTTGGGGAGTTGCATATCGGCATGTCCTGTATTGTGCCTCGTTTCAATAACGTTGTCCGCGGGGAGGTGGTTTACCCGGACTTTGATGGGTACTGCGAGGTGTTGCTAGTCGATTTCGGCGAAACTATTTACATCGACTGGTCTCACCTATTTCATCCGGAACCTCTAGCAAGTATGCTGCCGGTTCTTGTCATGGAGTTTTCCATATACGGACTCGAACGCGTGGATGTTGCAGGTATCGAGCAGCTCGTCGAAGAAGCGTGCGGTGGAGATGACTTGATCGCTGTCATGATGCGACCTCTTGCCGGCGATAGCGTTCCGCGGGTTCGCTTATCGAACGGTGAACGCGTGGATGCGGCGGCGTTTATTATAGAAGCTCTCGGTGATGAGATAGATATCGGCTACGATATCGATGCCGTGGACGAGGGCTTTGACGAGGACATAGTAATGAATTAAAGACACTGTGCATGTGTGTGTGTGTGTGTGTGTGTGTGTGTGTGTGTGTGTGTGTGTGTGTGTGTGTGTGTGTGTGTGTGTGTGTACATTCGAGAGACAGGAGTTTAAAATCGCTTAGGCAGGAGGGTAGATGTCTACAACAGCTGCGGTGGTGGTGAGTACATAATTTTATTCATTTTTCCAAGTATGTGTACACCTTTGCTCCATCCTACTCTTATCTCTACTCTTCCTTGTTCACCAAGGTATCCACACCACCTCACTTTACCATCTCCATGTTACCGACACTGGTCAAGCAGAGTGGGTAGCGCGGCGGTGGAAAAGTGAGGTGGTGGGGGTAGCCGCGTGGTGGGGGAAGGAGTGGGGATAGGAGTGGGATGGAGCAAAGGTGTCCACATACTACTATCCTCTATAAATGTTAGAATCCAACAATATATACTCTAAAACAAAATAAGTTATTTATAACATTAAAATAATTATTAAAATTATGAAAATTGCTGAATTAATTTAACTATCATACAATTTTATTAAATAATTATTATGCAAAATAAAAAAAAATCACCTACACGAGATTTGAACCGAGAACAATAATGTACGAGTCCAGCGTGTAAGCTACTACGCTACGGAACTATTCACGTTGCATAGCCAAGAAAAACAAAATAAAAAATGGTGGTTCGACTGATTCCAACCGTACACGGGTCAATCCCAATACGAGTCGTTATATACTCTATATAAGGATTGGGCTCCATACAATTTGAATGTATAGAAATGAGGCACTGATACACAAGCATGCGGCTGTGCGCCGCCGCACCTTGGAGGCGGAACATATGAAATTAAAAAACTCTAATTTCATACTAACGCAATTTTCCGGATATTTTAGTTATCATTGAATAATTATGTTGAATAACTCCGTAAAGTTCCAGCATTAAAACTTTAACTATTTCTGAGATGATGCTTTTTTCAACAATTAAAGTCCAAAAACTATGAGACTTTCGACTTTATTTACAAAATTAATCATCCTTTCGTCATCAATAATTTCCGTACAGCAAGTTAAAGTTGAGTCTGAGGCAGATTATTTGGGAATTTCACATTTTATAATGTATGGGATATTTCACGTTAAGTGGAACGGTTTGTGGTCCTGACTTCAATATTTCATAAACCATTAATCTCAAAAATGAGGAATAGGGAACTTGCGTGTTTTACAATTTTTATTTCATTCCAAAGTAGGGTGAGTAATAATGAATTTCCCAAGCCACTTTTTTGTATGAGAAATATATACGCTAGAAAAAACTTTTTTTTCGCTCATATTTCTCGGTAGATTTGAACGGGCAGCCATATTGTTGGGCTCGTCTATCAATGCCGCCCGTATAACGTCCGGAAGCTATGCTCCACTACAAATACTTTCTGCTCTAAGCAAGCAGAAGTCTTATGGGGTGGCGAAACATTCATGACTGCGAAAGAGGTAGAACTAGTATGGCGGACACGGCGGAGTAAAAAAGAAGCAGCACATCTGTGTAAGTATGGTGATAAACTTCCAGCATAAACCTGCTTCTCTTTTGCACTCATAGGTGAAGTATGGAGGTTTCGCCTCCGCTTAAGGATATAGCTCGATTTGACGGGGTCAAAAATTTTTTTTTACATTTTTCGCAAGAAAAACATCTTAAAAATATACTGTGAAAATTTCAGACGGAAATTTAGAATATTTCTAAAGTAATAGCCAAAAGAACAGAGCGCGCCGTAGTCATATATATGAGATATGTATTATAATATATGTAACATACGTGAAAAATGATATCGATGATAAAACTTCCGGTGGCGACCCAGAGGTAGAGAAGCAAGAATGCGTATTGCATGTGAAGAAATCGGAAGGATTGCTCTATGCACCAGGTATAGCTGATTAATGTAAGTATAATTTTTTTATAAAAAATCTGTTGTCAAAACTTTAAACGCGTTTTTCTCGAAACCACGTTTTTGAAATTTTGGGGAAGCACTGACTAAAAACTATTTAACCGATTTGGCTAAAAATTTAATCCGTTATTTTAAACACACATAGCTAAATACATAATCTTTAAAACATTCAATTTTTTAATAATAAATTGATTTTTTTAAACAATTTCTCAAAAGAAAAATTCTATTTTGAAAACCTTTTTTGCACAAGTCCGCCATTTTTTTAAAATGCATTTTTATGCATATTGTAGGTTAGTTCATTAGAATTAAGCCTACAGAATAATAATCTCTTTGAATTTTTTATTTCAGATGACTACGCAAGGCTGTGTGCTTCCTCGAAGCAACCCACTTTTTTTTTCGAGGACTCCACTTTAACGCAAAAAATCATAAACAAATTAATGTCAAATTCAGTAAAAAATGTTGTTGTACACTTCAACATACCAATAAAATCTTGTAAACATTTCAAAGCGATCGCATTTTATTTTCTTATTTTTAAAAATTCATGAAAGAACGTCGAAATTTCAGTCGTCACACCGGACTACATCCTTAACCTGCACTAGTAATATTTGAAGCCGTGAAGCGTTGGTGACATTGTCAAAGCATAAATTTACATATACCTCTGCTTGCTCTGAGCAGAAACTGAGTACGGCGGAGTATAGTTCCTGTGTTCCTGAACGCGACACTTGCGGTGTTGATGGACGGACCCAGCAATACGGCTGCCTATTTAAATGTACCGAGAAAAATAAATGTAAAAGAAGAAAATTTCGCAGCGATACTATTGCTCGAAAAAAAAAAACTGTCTTGGGAAATTCATCCGATTTTCGAGTTCGGTAAAAAAATATAGAGATTTCAAATGCATGCAAGTTCCCTAGTCATGATAAATAATCTACGCTCCTTACTATAGATAAAGAATTTTATTTCGCATTTTTTTTAATACAGTTATGTGCAACGTTATGTGCACAGTTATGTGTTTTATATATTTACTCTGCCCGGCCATCTGGATCGGTGGGTTACGACTCGGCGCAGAACCAACGATACTTGGGAGTTGGAGGATCAATCAGGGCGACCAGGGCCCACATGTACAGGGTGCGCCATCTTTTATGTCGGTATGTAAACATTCAATAACTTTGACATTTATCAACCAATTGACTTGAGTAGACATGTTTTTGAAACGTCAATTCAGTACAATTTTAACCATAAATTGCTTCACACCGAAACAACGCGCCGAAATAGTGACGCTGTACATTGAAAATAGTCGTTTAGTTGTGTTAACTCAACGTGCATGTCGTCGAAAATATCGTGGCCAACAAGCACCGCCTGACAATACTATTCGTCGGTTGATGTCGAATTTTGTTGAGCACGGGACAGTGGGAGATCGTTCACGTGCCGTTCATCGACGCCCAAGACGTTCCAATTAACTGGTTGAAGTGGTAAGAGAGAGTGTTGTCAAGAACCCACATGTCGTATCGTCACCGCGCTCAGCATTTTGCCGTCAATAAGCCACTTTGCGGCGCATTTTGAAGGATGATTTGTATTTGTTTCCGTATAAAGTGCAATTGACTCAAATAATATTGCCGACAGACCGTCTACGTCGCTTGGAATACGGCCAAACAGTCGCTCGAATGGTTGACACTGAACCTGATTTTTGGAAGCGAATTCTGATGACCGACGAGACCCATTTCACACTCTCTGGCGCCGTTAATAAGCAGAATTGCCGCATTTAGGGAACGGAAAATCCACATGAGATAATCCTTACATCCTGCCATACCGACAACTGTTACTTTTCGCTAGAAGCCTTGGTTGACACACTTGCCACAAGCAGCACTAGCTACAATGTGTATTTTTTCCGCGAGAGGCGCTACTCTTGATTCTGAGTTGGTCACGTGTGCTCGATGATTTCTCTGTAAGTATGATCATTAATTCAAATAGTATTATATAATTTATGAAAATACATTAATTGAAAGCTAATAACAACACCAAATCTGGAGTATGTGTAATATTGTTCGACTATTATGTGAATAACCGTATCGGTAGACCGGCGCAGAGTGGGGCCGATTCCCAAAAAGCTGGTCAAAAGTCGAAAAATTAAGTTTCATTTTATAGGATTTAGAGTACATAGGTGGATAGAGTAATGTTTAAAGAATATAATGGAACATTTTATAAGGGCTAGTGAAGTATACCTGGCAAGTATAAGCCAGTACAAAAGAGACCTTCGCGCAAGTAATAGCTCGATCGTTCGAGCTCATATTCAAGCGTCATATTAAAAAATTCGTAGAAAATCGTAAAATTGGTGTTTCTTAATTCTGCAAAATGGAGGTTTCAGGTTGAAGAAAGTAGTTTATTATCATATGCGTCGAAAATTATAACAGATACATATAAATTAATAGCTTAAGACGACATACTCGTCTTATAATTAAATATACCGCCTAAGCGAGACCCACACACACACAAACACAGAGATCCATACCACACAGCACGCACACATATAAAGACCAACTACCGTTACTAGAGCTATAGTTATACTACCAAGCAGTAATGCTATAGTCTCAAGTAACGTATGAAGAACCATCTAAAAGGAACGCGCTAACTCACGATAACCAAGAAGAGGAAATTAACGGGACAAATGGGCTACAGGAGATGGGCTACAGGACGACTGGAAGATATAGTAATACCCTGCTATACCGACGGAAAGGAAAGAAGAGCGGGGAAGCCGGTATAAAAGGGCACGGCAAACCACAGTCTGAGAGCATTCTGTTCACAGACTTTCGCCAACATCCGGAATCTACCAAAGGAGGACCACCTAATCAACCAAAGGAAGACAAGCTAATCGACCGAAGGAGGACCAGCCATCCAACTAAAGAAGGACCACCTAGTCAACCCAAAGAAGAGCATCTTAAACCGCACCACTCCAAGGACCAGGCCTGCTACTTCTGAGCCAGCTGGGAAGGACATCTCTCAAGGCCAACTACTGAGCCACCGGTCATCCAAGTAGCAGAGTACACAAGCCAACGAGATCTTACCTCTGAAAGACACCAGTATGATATGGAGAAATTTATACTATATCCATAAGGGATTTCAAAAACCCCTAAAAAGTAGCTAGGGACGCTCCTGTAGCATTTCCGATGCGTCGATGCACTGAGGCTGCACCGCGCTGACGCCTCCACCGGAACAGCGGCAGGACCAGCGAGTAGATCGCTCAGCCAGGAGAGCTCGAGTGAGAGCTCTGTCCCCACTACAGTCCACGCGCTATAGGTATAGAATAAGCTACCTCCGAAGGCAAGAAATAATAACAGAGCCGATATAGATATATCGATATAGATAACGATAATAAGCCCAGCAGGCTCTTTCTATGTGTAGAAACTATACTATCATATAACTACAGATAATACTTCAGTAATTCAATATAAAATCTCCTACTTCATGCGGACGCGATTATATAGGCATGCGTAAGCCCGGGACAAGCTCTTTTTGTAAGGTGCATAATCACCACAATTAAGGAAAAAGGAGCACATTTAATTCTCACACAAATTATTTAACTTTTACCTGTATAATTTATTTAATGTGTCTAATTAACCATACTTTTACCTAATACTGAAGCCTATATTAATTTCCTCCCTGCTCGAGTTCGAACTAAAACCCTTTAAGGGTGATGTTAACGTAAAATACCGTTACAAGCTAAACAATGTCTAAGGTAGAAAAAAATGAAAAATGATGTGCAATCATTTTAGAAAAACAGGGAAAAAGTTAAAAGTTCCGCAGTGTTCCGCAACGAAACAAGTTTTAAATTAAAGTTTGTACTGTTATGTAACAAAATTAGTAAAAATCAGCTGCAGCTAGCTGTAACTTTGTTTTTAGTGCACATTTGAATATAAAAAATTACAAATTCACATTAACCACTTGTTGCACGTTTTTTTCAAATGAATATCATTTTGTGAAACTTGTTACTCGGGGGTTTTTGGGATCGCTGAATACGAATCCGGTGTCAAAAAAACTAAATTCAAAATGGCGGATCCAATATGGCGGACGCAATTTTTGAAATTGGTCGGATTCGCTTGAAACTTGTTACTCGGGGGTTTTTGGGATCGCTGAATACGAATCCGGTGTCAAAAAAACAAAATTTAAAATGGCGGATCCAATACGGCGAACATAGTTTTCGAAATAAAACCACCATTTTAAATTTTGTTTTTTCTTGGCTATGCAACGTGAATAGTTCCGTAGCGTAGTGGCTTACACGCTGGACTCGTACATTATTGTTCTCGGTTCAAATCTCATGTAGGTGTTTTTTTTTTATTTTGCATAATAATTATTTAATAAAATTGTAGTTAAATTAATTCAGCAATCTTCATAATTTAAATAATTATTTTAATGTTATAAATAACTCATTTCGTTTTAGAGTATATATTGTTGGATTCTAACATTTATAGAAGATAACGGAACATTTGAAAAGAGTCGACTGTATACATAGACCTACCTGCAATATATAGGTCTTGTTAATATAAATTTATTTTTTGATTTTGGCTTTGTACTGTATTTCTCAAATGAATATGTTAGTATTTAAAAAATCGTGTTCCTTATTACACTTTCTTATATATTTGAATTATACATTTTTCAATATTTTTTATAAATGATTAAAAATGTAATTACTTATCTGAAATATGTACAAAATATTTCTTTTAAACAAGAAAATCATTACTCTGTAATCCAAATACATTTATTTAGAAACTGTAAATCAAATTATTATACAGTAATCTTACAAAATGTTTACTTAAACTAAAATAATTATAAATTAAGTGTTTGAACATGTTAATTTTATTTCACAAAATCTATTTTGTTTCAGAAAATGATTTGAAGAAATATGTGCTTCAAAGAAAAAATTACTTGCATGTAACTGAAGTACATTCACTTCAATAAAAAAAGGAAATGTAACTTGTAAATAGTATAAAATAAGTCTTTTAAAAGTGATTTTAATCAATACAATTATAGATGTAAAAGTAGATGTTTTATTACTTTTTATCAAATATATAATTTACTTACAGATTTATAAAAAAGTAATAAATTTTTATAATCGCTATTTTGGATCTGCCATTTTGAATTTTGTCTTTTTCACGTCGGATTCATGTTCGGCGACCTCAAAAACCCACGAGTAACAAGTTTCAAGCATATCCGGTTGATTTCGAAAATTGTGTCCACCATATTGGATCCACCATTTTGAATTTTGTTTGTTTCACACCAGATTCGTATTCAGCGACCTCGGAAACCCCCAAATAACAAGTTTCAAGCGAATCCGGCCGATTACAAAAATTGCTTCCGCCATTTTGGATCTGCCATTTTGAATTTTGTTTTTTTCACACCGGATTCGTATTCAGCGACCTCGAAAACTTACAGAAACCAAGTTTCATACAAATTCGATAAACATTCCGTATTATAACTGAGTATTTTCGGTTTACTATCGCCATTTTGTTTTTTTACAATTTTTACTTCAGATTCGTAATCAGCGACCCCAAAAACCCTTATATACTATATCTCAAACAGAATGAACTACGTTTTCGACTTTTGACCAGCTTTTCGGGAATCGGCCTCACTGTGCGGCGCGTCGATACATCCGACATTGTATCGACTTTATTGGTCATTTTTGTCCATATTATGTTTATCTTATTGGTACTGTAAGTAATTTAATACATGTTTAAATTTCGCGCCTATATCCACTCTCATGTTCAGTCGAACGATGCTGGTGCCCCCTTCGGTTATCATCCGGTCCGAACTAAATCTCCGATTTGCATACCGTGAACGGTGAGGTTTGCCTTGGGCTCACCCCAGTCGTTCGACTACCACTAGTGAGATCAAGTCTATTAAGTTATTTATATAATTATATCAGATCCGCTGTGTGCAAAGTTTTCCTCAATAATTGTACAGGTATGTTTCTGCGCTTTCTTATATTATTTGTGTATGGGTGCTTATACTGTTGTCTCAATTAATAGAGCAGTCGGACGACTAGGCGCTCGGCGTTTTGCGCTTTTTTCCTTGGCGCTTGATGTGTTGCGCTTGTCTACGTTGCGTTTTACGTCGGATTCAACGCCGGCTCTATCACATTGGACTTTACAAGAGCGAATACGATGGACTATGCTATGGCTATGGAACTTAAGCTATCGGTCTGAAGCTTAAGGATGCGTTCTACTCATCAGCGTATTTCCTCGAGGCCACTAAGTATGGGATTGGTCCTGACGCTGCAAAGAGATTCAGTCATTTTCTCGAACATTCTCGAAGTCAACGAAAATCCAGGTAATGCGTCATGTGAATATTAAGCGGGACCGATATTCCCGGTATCAAGCGACACCAGGAGCATTGACAAGTGAAGGTCGCAAGTATCGTCTCTATAGATACTGGACATAAACAGTGTTTTTATACAGGATGGCCGATTTATCTGAAGACATTGAAATATTTCGAAAACTACGCATCGGATCAAAAAAAGTTCTGAATAAAATTTGTTCGCCTGGAAGGGGGTCATCCAATGATACCAAAATCGACCCATCACCCCTACCCCCTAGGGTGGAGGTGGGGGCAACTTTGAAATCGTAAATGGGAACCCCTATTTTTTATTGCAGATTCGGATTCCCCATAAAAAAATAAGTAACTTCTATCTGAAAAATTTTTCTTCGATTCGTGATAGATGGCGTGATAGATGGCGCCGTAATCGCAAGGGACCTGATTTTTGCGAATATCTCGAGAAATTACACATCGGATCGAAAAAAGAAAAAGGCAAGGGGACTCACGTAAAACAAGTACCCCGATGGTGAGAGGCAAGGGGTTTCACGTAAAAAAGCACCCCGATGGTAAGAGGCAAGGGAACTCACCTAAAACAAGCACCCCGATGGGAACAAAAACTACTACGTCCACGTCGTTGTTCCTGGGTAATGCTAAATGTAGTTGTTAACTTATTGATAAACGAATACACGCTTTCGATTGCAGCGCCATATGTGAGAAAATTCCAATCATGATTTTGAAGCAACTTCCATTGTCGACACAATGGGGTAGGGTTGGGGGGAGGGTGGATCCAGTTTCGTATCGCTGAATAGCTTTTTAAAAAATGAAACATGTCTTTTTTCTTTTTTCGATTTGATGTGTGATTTCTCGAGATATTCGCAAAAATCAGGTTTCTTGCGATTACAGCGCCATCTATCACAAATCGAAAAAAAATGTTTCAGGTAAAAGTTACTTATTTTTTTATGGGGAATCCGAATCTGCAATAAAAAATAGGGATCCCCATTTACGATTTCAAAGTTGCCCCCACCCCCACCCCAGGGGGTAGGCATGGGGGGAGGGTGGATCGAGTTTCGTATCGCTGAATAGCTTTTTGAAAAATTAAACATGTGTTTTTTTTTTCGATCCGATATGTAATTTCTCGAGATTTTCGCAAAAATCAGGTCCCTTGCAATTACAGCGCCATCTATCACGAATTGAAAAAAAATGTTTTAGATAAAAGTTACTTATTTTTTTATGGGGAATCCGAATCTGCAATAAAAAATAGAGGTTCCCATTTACGATTTCAAAGTTGCCCCCACCTCCACCTCAGGGGGTAGGGGTGAGGGGTCGAATTTGGTATCATTGGATGACCCCCTTTCAGGCGAATAAATTTTATTCAGAACTTTTTTTGATCCGATGCGTAGTTTTCGAAATATTTCAATATCTTCAGATAAATCGGCCACCCTGTATATTGGGTCAGCCCAGATAAACTGTGAATTCGCGAACTGACCTGGAACATTGTGCGTATGGGTTATCGGTGTATTACTTTGAATATTCGAAATCAAAATAGATTTAACCGCTGAGAGAGTATTGATTCAATTTTGTCCTGTTAACGAGAGTTTTTGCTCATGTGTTCAAATATTGATACCAACGCTATTCCATTGCGGGAAGTTGAGTGATATTTGTATTTATTATATTGAATGCCACCGAGTGGTCTTTATGTGTATAATATTGTGTGCCGTAGTATACCGGCGGGGTTCATTTCGAGTATACAGGGATAGAGTTCGGGTATATCGTCCAAGTATAATATCAACGCCAATGTGTATGATCATCACGAGACTTAGCCAAGCGTTCATGAAAATATATAATGTGTTCTAAACGCCACTATACTACTGAAGCGAATAACTGTTTCGTCGATGATAAAATATATGATGTGATATAAACGCCACTATACTACTGAAGCGGTTCTGATCTTCTCCTAGCCTCATTATCCGGTTCCTAAATTACCGATTGTGTATATTAAAGAAAGTTAATGTTATCATATGGAGATGTCTATTTTTCTTTAAATAAAAATCTATTTTTGTTACAGTACCTCAACTCAAATTATTAGGTGCGCAACTAAGTTCCCGCTGTTTTTCAAGAGATGGCTCCAGTAGTAAGTGCTGGTCGATTGGGACATAACCAAAATGTCATGAACCAAGCTTAGACATATGATAAACAAACCGCTTTGACACATTAGTGATTTTGTTTATGCGTCAAATACTTTTGGTTGTGTGAAAATGTCTGATTTTGTGCCAAATAATCGTCATTTGCGGGAAGTGTTGCTTTTCTTCTTTCATTCGAAGAAAACGGCGGCTAAAGCGCATCGAGAACTCCAAAAAGTTTACGGAGATGCTGCTCTAAGTGAAACAACATGCCGTGATTGGTTCCGTCGCTTCAAAGACGGTGATTTTGATGTTGACGACCGTTTGCGTGAAGGAAGGCGAAAAACCTACGAAGACGCTGAATTGGAGGCATTGCTCGATGAGGATCCGTGCCAAACGCACAAAGAGCTTGCTTCAGCATTAGGAGTTACCCGCCAAGCCATTTCCAAGCGATTGCATGCGTTTGGAATGATTGAAAAACAAGGAACTTGGGTTCCTTATGATTTGAAGCCAAGAGACGTTGAGCATCGTTTTTTCGCCTGTGAACAACTGCTCTAGCGGCAAAAAAGAAGGGTTTTCTTCATCGCATCGTTACGGGTGATGAAAAATGGATTCATTACAGCAACCCAAAGAGAACAAAATCATGGGGACTGCCCGGTCATGCTTCTACGTCGTCGGCTTGGCCGAATATTCACGCTGCGAAGATTTTGCTGTGCATTTGGTGGGACCAGGGCGGTGTTATTTATTATGAGCTGTTGAAACCGAACGAAACCATCACTGGGGAACGGTATCGAACTCAATTGATGCGATTGAGCCGATCCCTGCGTGAAAAGCGGCCACAATACGACCAGAGGCACGAAAAAGTGATTCTACAGCATGACAACGTTCGGCCTCGCGTTGCCAAATCCGTTAACCTGTTTTCGCAAAACTTTCACCATTTTTGTAATGTGTTTTTACAATAATTAAACGTTGTTGGTTTGAATACTTCTCCATATTCTTAAATCGCGTGGTCTGTACGTGACAAATGTAAAAAAAAAATCACCGTACAACTCGTATTAACAAAATGGCAGCAAATTTAAATCCGGCGCTCTTGCTGAGACACCCTTTATGAGGAAGCACTAATAATGACAGTTTTCTCTCAGAGGAAGCAAAATTGGTCTTTCACAACAAAAACTTAAACTGTAAATATTTACCTTCGTCAGTGAAAACATGTACGCTGGTGTGGAATTCCTGAATGGGAAGAAGGCTATTGTACCTATAGAAAATATAAAAACTTTAATCTGGATAGTTTCGATGCAAAAAGGAAATATCGTGTCATGTCGGATGAAGTCCACCAATTTCATGACGCTGTCATACTCTGCGTCAAAGGTAATCAATCAGTATCCGTTTTTCATTATCATTTCGTTTATGTATACGTGTATGCATTTTCAATCACACAATGCTTATTTTTAGGCACTGAAGACGTAACGGCTGCAATGAATGAACGGCGAATGAGCGTACCAAAATTTGCTTATTGCAAATTAGCGTCCGATTTAAGCGATTTCATCGAGCAGTACCAATTACCTGACAACGTACAGTTGCAAACTCAATTTGTGTTCTTTAACTTTAGTACACATTTTTAGACTGATATATATTCTTTTTCTGTCTTCTAAGCGATGATTTGTTTTGAATTCAAATATATCACTTAACCCTCTTGTAGCCCTCTATTAACCCTCCTTTAACTGGTTTCACCTTGCCTATGGAGAGTTAAAGAAGGACAAATGTTCAACTTGATTTTATGTTCCATAACGATCCATAACTGTGGTTTGAAAAGTTTCAAAGAAGGTTAAAAAAAAGAAAATCATGTCATAATAATAGTCATTTAAAATGAAGCTTACCGATGAAAAACCATTTTAAAAAACTCAATATAAACTTGTAAAATCTGTCACTCCGTTACGGAATTGTCTAGAAAGAACTAAATTCATATGGGTATATACAATTTATCTGCGTTATCCTTGCTGTTCGTGAAAGAAATAGCAAGGGTCGTTTACGGTAAACCTGTTATGTTGGAAAGTACTGTAACAGGAAAAGAGAATAACCGGAGTAAGAAGAAGCGAGCCGGAATTATGGAATCAAAAAATTTTATTCGAAGATTCTCAGCTGCATCAGACGTAACAAAGTTTGCATAACCTTGAAGAAAAGTGAATAATTGCAAGAACGTTTCGCACAAAGATGTATATTTTCTACTACATTAATGCATAACAAAATGTATTTCTTATTGCCAGAATTTTTAAATTTCTTCCTTTAGGAAGAGCGATTTAGGAATCTCGGTGCAGTAGCAAAAAAAGAGAACGGTGAGCGCGGTCTTATGTTAGCTACTGGTAAATCATTGTATTACTACCGTTATCAAACATCTGTTAGTATAATTTAGTCAATTGTACTAAGGTGAGGTTCCAGAGGAGGTAACCGGAACTTCAATAGAAGCGGAGGCTGAGGAACCAGAAACGTGTGACGAAACAATCAATAATGAGGAAGAGGAGGTTTGACAGTCGCATTAAATATCATAAATAAATCATATAACGTTGCAAACATTGCTTACTATATTAGACACTGCGTGCGTATAGCCTGATGATACTACATAGTTATAAGTATGCCGTATGTCGCGACACAGTCCCATTGATCCCAATCACCGTTTCTGGGCAAGAATTCACTTCAATTCCATTGAATCACAACTGTAACTATTCCCTTATGGGGCAGCATATGTCACCGATTTGTCCCTTACATTCTTATTCGCTAGGACGAATATAGTCGGATTGATTTGGTTCACCGGTTATTCCTATTAATAGTGATGAAAAATGTACCATTAGTGAGTTTCAATTCCTATCGAACCGGATTCTTGCTTGTGGGATAGCAACCGATTCAATCTTATTACAACAACATAGGTGTATTTCCCTGGCAGAACGGCATTTTTCACCGGTTTATTCCTATTCACTCTTATACATTATTTCCGATAGATATGGAAGACACCGATACAATCCCATTGATCTCGTTTACGAGTTATTCCTATAAAAACCGATCAAAACTGTATGATTCGTTAAAAGAGAGGGGTAAGGGTTTTAGCGTGAAAAAAACACTTTTTTGCGATTTTTTTTTTAGAAATATGGATTGAGGAAATTTATTGAAATCTTTTGTACATTATTAAGTAGGATTTCAACAACACTCAGTAATTTTTTTATGCGAAAATATCGACAAAGAAGCCGGTGACGGAGCTTTTCCAAGAACGTCTTTGGAAATAGACGATTTGCGGTGTGCACTGTATCTCAGGTGGAAATTATCTCAAATAAAAAACTGTTGAATCTAACGATTTTTTGGAACGTGTGTGAATTACTAGAAAGGAAGGAGATCAGGGATAATAATAAATTATCAGAACACGGTTTAAGATACACCTTTGTTTGGTTTATTGAACAAAATGACGCGCGTACTAACTTGCATGCGGTCAACTACAGACTAACTGACTTTGCTCGCCGAGATCGCGGTATTGCACGTCGCATAGAGAGTGGGGATACCCGGCTTTTCAAGAAGCCTTGGTTGCGCACGCACACATACGTTTCGGCAAGCACGTTAAGCAAATCCAACACTTCCGCCGCTTACGTGCTTGTCCACACACACACACGCATACCCATGCTTCCACGAAGCCGTTTAAAATCCTCCTTTGGTAGAGCTTTGGTTAATATGTCCGCTTTTTGCATTGCTGACGGAACATATTCGATTCGAATTTCGGCGCTTTCGACCATTTCGCGTATGTGATGATATCGGACATCGATGTGTTTAGTTCTTTGGTGGAACTCTGGGTTTTTCGTTAATTTGATAGCGCTCTGATTATCAACGTATAATACTGTAGCACTATCGCAGCGATGTCCGATCTCACTTAACATATTTCTGAGCCACACGGCTTCTTTGGCTGCAGATGACGCGGCAACATATTCGGACTCCGTTGTACTTAGAGTGACCATCTTTTGACGACGAGATGACCACGTGACCGGTCGGTTCGCAAGACTAAACATGTAGCCGGTCGTCGATCTTCGCATTTCTAGATCTCCCGCATAATCCGCATCGGAAAAACCGACTAGCTTAGACTCGCTTCCGCCGCTTTGGTACTCGACTCTAGATCTACTGTACCGACTAGATTCGCGAATATTCTTTTCACAGCTTCCCAATGACTAAGATCGTGATTGTTCAGGAACTTACTCACATTGTTCACTGCGAATGCGATATCTGGTCTTGACACGATTGCAAGAAACATTAGTGAACCCACAGCCTCTCGATAAGGCACATCATTCGCACCTTCATTCGCTTTTACCGGATACAATTTCGCATGACGATCCGCCGGTACACTCAACACGTACGCTTCGCTCATGTTAAATCTCTCAAGGATACGACGGACGTATCCACTCTGATGAATAAACACCAATTTTCGAGCTCGATCGCGATCTATTTGTAAACCTACAAAACCGCTTCCGTCGCCCAAAGTTATCTCGAACTCTTGACTTAACAACGATGTTATTTCCTCGAGAACATTTCTGTTTCTGCACGCAATAAGCCAGTCGTCTACAAATATCGCGAGATATACCTTCGATCCCTCATACTGACCGGTATAGACACATTTGTCTGCACTCGTTTCTTTAAAATTAAATTGCTTCAGAAAACCACTGAATTTTCGGTTCCAGCACCGTGGTGCTTGCTTCAAACCGTAAAGAGACTTAGTAAGCCGACATACCAGGTGTATGCATAAGTTTTTTCCGGTTTTTTGGTAAAAAAAAACACGTAATTTTCAAGGGAAATTAATTTTTGTTTTATTCAAAATATTGGCCATCGGCTTCTACACATTTCGCCCATCTTTCAGGTAACTTATGAATACCATGCCAGAAAAACTGCTTGTCTTTTGCGGCAAACCATTCGTCGAGCCATTTTCTAACTTCCTCGAAATTGCTGAAGTGCTGCTCTGGGAGCGCGTGCCCCATGCGAAGAGGTGATAGTCAGATGGCGCCAGGTCTGGCGAATACGGCGGGTGCGGAAGGATGTCCCATCCAAGCGATTTCAAGGTGTCTTTCACTGCTTTTGCTGTGTGAGACGGCGCATTGTCGTGTAACAAAATCACTTTGCCATGTCTTCTGGCCCATTCCGGTCGTCTTTCGATTAATGCGTGGTTTAAATTAATAATTTGTTGGCGATAGCGTTGTGTATTAACGGTTTCGCCAGGCTTCAAGAGTTCATAATACACAATACCGCTCTGGTTCCACCAGACACAGAGCATGGTCTTCTTGCCGAAGCGATTTGGCCTTGGTGTTGAAGCACCGGCTTCGCCAGGTGAAAGCCACAATTTTTTCCGCTTCGGGTTTTCAAAATAAATCCATTTTTCGTCACCCGTCACAATTCGATGCAAAAATGATTTCCTTTCGTGGCGTTGAAGCAGCACTTCACAAGTGACTTTGCGATTTTCTATTTGACGTTCATTCAAATCGTGTGGGACCCATTTACCGAGTTTATTGATCTTCCCCATTACTCGTAAACGTCTGCTGATTGTTTCTTGTGACACATGTAACGCTTCTGCTAATTGCCGTTGAGTTTAAGTTGGGTCATCATCCAATAACTCCTGCAATTGCTCGTCTTCGCATTTTTGTGGTCTACCAGAGCGCTCACTGTCTTTCACATTGAAATCACCACTTTTAAATTGTCGAAACCATGCCTCACATGTTCTAATCGATGGAGCGTGTTCACCATATGTTTCTACCAGCAAACGTTGACTTTCAGCAGCCTTTTTCTTTTGATTAAATAAGAAAAGCAATGTGTTCAGTTTTCACGCCTACCAAGCACACACTCAACTCATGCACACGCTACACTCACAATCATCTGACGCCTCGCGTCATATAGTATAGCTCGCAGGTATACTATATCGATTTATCGACCGTGCACTCATGCATATTGTCCATCTGCTCACATTCTCGATCGAAGCTCACTCAAGCGGCCAACGCTGTTAGCGTGGCCCCATCGGCAAGACCACTCACAAGGCTCGCCTTCCATCGCTGACAGCGAATCACAAGCAAGCTGTGACGCACGTCCGTCTTCTTGATACTCTGCCTCGTGGTCGATGGATGTGGGCATTGTTCTCACTCGAGTCGCTCGCAGTACACGTTCCCGCGTAAACTCACAGAGATATTCATTCGTTCCAATCACTTTTGTGCGCATTCATTATTATAGTGTAGTACATTCTTGATCAAATCACCCGTGTGTAAATTCAGTGTCAGTGCGAATCACAGCAACTCAACAGGACTAGTGCAGCACTCACATAACCGTCAGCGGCGTGGTTCGCTCGTTGGCAGCAGAGACGCCATTCTGCCTCGCACCGATCATCGGCGTCCGGACACTCACCAGCCTGCCGTGTGGCTTTACTCGAGCTCTACAACCAGACTGTATCACCAGGATCAACCACACGGAATCAACAAGTCAACTCAGAGGCCTGAGAACCTACTCACTCATTTTTTATGCAATCACTGTTATATAATTTAAATAAACATTGAATTTATTATTGTTCATTACTGAGTGCTTTTAATTATTTATGCTTGTCACCAGGATCCTTAATCTTACTATTCGCATCTGTCACTCGACATGCTACGTGTGAATGTATCGACCTGCTACCTGTCGATAGATTAAATATGATATAATTTACTCGCATTCAATATCATACACAATGCGTGCCGCAAATGTTCTTTTTCAGGCACAAAACTCGACATGATCACTGAACGATAAAACAAAGACGCTAGTTTTTGGCGGACTCAACTTGTGTGTGTTTGTAGGTTAATGTCAGACGAACAAAATGACGTATGTGTCAAATTAATACGCTGCGTACTTTTCGCTGGCGCCATCTCTTAGTTAAACCGGAAAAAACTTATGCATACACCTGGTACTACACTCGAAGCACCTTTCACTTTCTGATTACCGTCGAACCCCTCAGGAACCTTCATGTGAATCTCCTTTTCGAGATTGCCGTACAGCAACGCTGTCTTCACGTCGAACTGTACAAGTTCGAGGTCTTCCTGGGCGACAAGTGCTAGCAGCACGCACTAGAGAGTCGGACCTCACCACCGGCGAGTACGTCTCGGTGTAGTCTATTCCTTCTCGTTGTTGAAAACCTCGCGCACACAGGCGAGCTTTGTATCGATACACTCGTCCCGTTGGGTCGACCAGTTTCTTGAAAACCCATTTTGAGTCGATAGTCTTCTTTTCGGCTTCCTTTTGAATAATCGTCCAAGTGTTGTTCTTTTTGTGAGCCGCCAATTCCTCTTTAACAGCGTCAATCCATTTCGACGCGTTTTAGCCGCTGATCGCTTCTCTGAAGTTTGCCAGTGTTTCATGGACTGCTAAGTTTAACTCCCACTCTGGACCGTACCTTACTGACCGTTTCAGAGTCGCTCGGTCTCGGAGACGACGAGGCTCGACAAGCGGCAGCTGTTTCTCGGCATCATCTGGAGCTTCTTCCGCCCCTTCATTACCGACTGCTGGCACCGCCGGTGCGTTATCGACCGCAGATTCCGCTGGTACATTGTCGACTGCAGGCTCGATTAACACGTCTTGCGCTCGATCTTCCTGCACTGGCTCCTCATTGTCTCGGCCGAGTCCTCCCACAGAAAACGTCAGCTCATCGATCTCTGTGTCGACCGGCGACGGTTTCACTTCACTTCGTTTTTCGTTGAACACGACATTACGCGATACCGTTACTGCTTTCGTCTCGGGATTGAACACTCTGTAGTTCGCGGAATCCCCTTCGTACTCGACAAATAACACCTTTTTCGACCTTGCGTCGAATTTCCTCGTGAATTGTTTAGGCACATATACGAAAGCTTCGGACCCAAACACTCTCGTGTGGCTCAAATCGGGCTTTTCCCCTGTCCAGATCTCGTACAGCGTTTTCTTTCCTCTTCTATTCGATGACAGCACGCGATTCTGAAGATATACGGCCGTGTTTACGGCTTCCGCCCACAGAAACGTCAGTAAACTCTTTGCTTTCAGCATCGTACGCGCACACTCAACGATAGTGCGATTATCTCGCTCGGATTCGCCATTTTGTTCTGGCGTGTATGGTGCACTCGGCTCGAATTTTATCCCACGCGACGATAAGTACTGGCGCATCTTCTCGTTAACGTACTCGCGACCATTGTCGGAACGTAGCGTCTTCATCGGCCTCCCAAATTTGTTCGCGACCAGTCGCTCGAAGTCTCTGAAACGCTCGAACACTTCCGACTTTTGCTTGAGGAAATACACATACCGAAACCCGGTTGCGTCGTCGATAAACGTCACAAAATAACGCGCTCCTCCAGGCGAGGTCTCCGACATCGGCCCGCACACGTCGCTATGAATGAGTTCACCCGGCTTCGTGTCCACTTCCTTCCATTCTGTTTTAAAGGGCAATCTATGCGCTTTGCCTAGTTGGCACGTATCACAGAAGAAATCTTTCTCGTTGATCACTTTCACTCCTTCTACGAGCTCTTTTCTCACGAGATCGCATAGTGCACGTTGATTTAAATGTCCTAGGCGCTCATGCCAAACCTTTAGACTCGTTGTCGTCACGTTAGCTTCGCCGACACTTCGTGCACCTTTTACGCGGAAAAGCATTCGAAAAATTTCGTTCAACTGCTTGACGCCAGTCGCCACGATCTTGCCTCTGTCCAACAAGTCCACGGAATCACCCGCGAATCTCACTTCGAAACCTCTCGAGGTACATATACCAACGGAAAACAGATTACTACGCACGGCCGGTACATAGAGCACGTTCTCAAGTCTTGCCTCGTTCCACACGCCATTCACGAGTTTCTCGATTATTATAGTTTCTTCACCGACCACCTCGCAGACGCTATCGTCGCTAACTGATATTGTCATACCTTTGATCGGACGGAACTCTGTAAACCACTTGCGTCGGAAAGTAACGTGCCTCGAAGCTCCACTGTCGGTATACCAGATTTCTTTTTTATCCAGTTGTAGCCATCTATTCTTGAGCTCTGCCGACAGCCCACTCTGCTGGCTCGAACCTCGTTTCCTCGATCGTTTCCCCCACTTTCTGGGCCCACTGCCATGAACGCGACAGGACGTGATGATTCACCCTCGTTGCCGGCTTCTTTGTTTTGATTACGAGTCGGGCACGCTCTCGCATAATGCCCCTTCTCCTGACAGATATAGCACTTACTGTTTCGTTTCTTTTTCTCGCGTCGTGCTTTTCTTTCTTCTTCTTTGGCCTTGGAGCCTTCTTTGCTCTTTGAGTCTTCTTTGTTCTTCGAGTTTCCGGCTTTTCCATGGTTGATTCTCATTGCCGCAAATGCTGCTGTCTCACCCCCTTCAGCTTCCAGTCGACTTTCCTCTTTGATAAGCCGTTCTTCCAGGTGTTCCAGGGTCTGTCGAGCAGGATCGACGCTATTCCAGGCTGTCTGTAACGTGCTGAATCTTGACGTGAGACTAGCTAACAACTTCGCCATGATCGTCAAATTTGATACGTTTTCTCCGAGATCCAAGAGCTGCCTTGCCGTATTCCGAACCTTAGCAACATGCTGCATGACCGTATCCGTCGAGCTCATTCAATATTCATGAAATTTCTGCATTAAAATGAGCTTATTCGCTTCTGAATTTTGCTGATGAATCTTTGTGAGTGTGTCCCACATTTCCTTTGCAGTGGTGCAGACCAACAAACTCTCGAGTTGTCTGTATTCCATCGCTCAAGAAATGATGTACATCGCCTTTGCGTTGTCCTTCACCCACGTCTTCGCCGGCTCTTCTTCAGGCGGTTCTGGTTTCACTTTCGTCCCGTCGATGATCTCATAAACCCCGCTCGCTCGTAACGCCGCTTCTATTTGAAATTTCCATTCGAGAAAATTCGTCCCTCGAACTTCGGCACGTTCTCCACTGTGAATTCGTCCGGCATTTTCTCTGCAGTCTTTCTCTCGCTCGCGTAACTATATCGATTCTGTAGATCACTCGCGTCTAAACAACGACCGGCTTTCTCTCGTGAATCTTTGTTCCCGCCTGACTCTCTCGATCCTTCTAGCAAACTTTTCACACTGGACTCGCTACTGGGCCCATAACCTGTTGAATCTAACGATTCTTTGGAACCTGTAGGGATTACTAGCTCGCATAGCGAGTGGGGATACCCGGCTTTTCAAGAAGCCTCGGCTGCGCACGCACACATGCGTTTCGGCAAGCACGTTAAGCAAATCCAACAAAAACCATTAAAATTTAGTCAAAGTATCATTAAATCCTCCCCCCCAACGTTCTCTTATTACAATTTTGTTCATTTTTAAATTTTTGGTGGTCATTTAAAGTGAAAACTGCTATTTCTTACGAACAATTCCGCCATTTTGTAAGTGGAAACCCTCTTAATGTAAAAAAAAACATCTAAAACTTAACGTTGGGGGGAGGTATTTTATATGTAGAAAGTGTGTACCAAGTTCGAAATGAATCGGTAATGTAGTTTTTAAATAGCAGTGCACACGGACTTTTAAAAAGTGGTTTTGAGAAAAACGCGTTTAAAGTTTTAAAAGCTAAAAAAGTAAGTTAAAAAAAATTTTTTTTTTTTCAACTTACACTGAATTATCGATTCCAGCTCCATAGAGTAGACTCCCTGCAGCAGCTTCGACGTCTTCAGCCTCTTTTTTCTCAAGTCTTTGCCTTATTTTGGCTTCTTTGCTCTGCTGATGAGCTTGTATCTCAGCCCTGTTGATGCGACAGCTGTCCTCCGATCTTGCGTATTCGTGAGCGCTCGGCTCAACGCTGACGTTCATATCTGACAGAAAGGTGAGAAAAGCACCAGTACCTTCGTTGAAAGTGCATGCAGCTACGTAGGGTGCAAATTCAACGATTTGTTTGCTGCCAGATAATTTTTTCGGTGCAATCCTCCGAATTAGTTGGTTCAAACTTTCGTTGGCATTTTGGGTAAAACCTCCAAGACACCTTTCCAGAAGTTCGTCCTTACTCAGATCTTAGTAAATCGGTTTGATCGCTTGTATGACATCTTCTGGAAGTGGAGTGTAATTATGTTCAAAATTTTCCAGTCCTGTTGTGGCCAGAGCTTTTTGACATGGACACCACGAGTTCTCGCCGCTCGGGCACTTATCGTGTTGAGGGTTATCGTCTGTCGACTGCTGGTGGTAGTACGTTGCCCAGATGGCATTTTTCATTTTCTCTACCGAATCACAATTATACCTTATTGCTGCTCCGTAGTATCGACTCAACTTACCGATGACTTTTCCGTTGAGTTTTCCTTTGCCGCCGAGTACTTTACTTTGCCGTGTTCTACCTGCATTTTTTCCTGTTTTCACAACTTTATCTTCAACAGTGTTTCTTACCAGATCACGTAGACGTCTTCCCATTCTCTTATTCACGTGACCTACACATTCTTTTTTATTTATAGTGAAATTTTGACCGTAAGGTTTCGCTTGCACTAAATTGCCGTAAGTTTTGCTGTCGCCGTCTCCGACATAGTTGCTGATCTTTGCTCCATAGTTTTCCTCTGAGCGGCGGAACATTTCGATTACTGCGCATACTTCCATGTTACCTGATGGTCCGATGTGATTGGCTTGACATTCAGCATTATCAACGTGTTCTTCGTGCCACTCTTCAAATTCAGCAGTATTCAACTTTTTTCCCCATAATTTGCAAACCTGACAATGCAAACTACTTACGAAAATATCAATAATTTTCCCAGTCCAATAACCAATCAATCAAGTGACGCCAAACAAGGAGCTGAAGCCTTGCTTCTGCCACGTGCCATTGCCAGAAACGGTCAAAGTATCAGACTCCGCATTTGCACTTGTTTTCTGTTTTTCTTCGTCTGCGGCGGAAAGGAGAAATTTTTCAGCAGTTGTTTTGACGTAGAAGCAAATCGATGCAATAGTATCCAAATAAGACGGTTTGGATAAAAAGTTACTTGCAATGTCCATTAGACCGCAAAACTTATTGCAGCCTGCTAAATTCAAATCTAATGTACGCATTACGAAAGCAAATCGAGTGTTGATTTTGTAGCGATGACCAGTTTTCTCACTCGACAGTATGTAGCGTGAATCACAATTGGCACATTTTACCTGGATTTGAAAGCCTTCTTTTGTGCAACTTTTGAACTCAACTGAACGATCACACTGAGCACATTTAACCAAACTTGAAATTGTTGAGAAAAAAAAGAAGAGGTGTCGGTGGGACACCCAGTTGGAACGAAGTTCCTTTCACTATATATTATGTATTAAATAAGAGGCACAATTAAATAAATTAACAGCGTTGGAGAGTAATTAAATGAAAAACTAAATAAATAAATGAATGGTCATAAAATTGTAATTAATATATTTTTTAGGAATAAACTTTTTATTACTGTATGCTAATGAGTGTGAGACTGAGTTTGAGTTTGAAATTATTTTTAATCTGTCGACAGGTAGCAAGTCGATACATTCACACGTAGCATGTCGAGTGACAGATGCGAATAGTAAGATTAAGGATCCTGGTGACAAGTATAAATAATTAAATGCACTCAGTAACGAACAATAATAAATTCAATGTTTATTTAAATTATAGAACAGTGATTGCATAAAAAATACCTGGTGATTATAACAAATATATACTGTGATTTGTCTGGCCTGCGTGTTGATGTACTGTTGGTGAGTAGGTTCTCAGGCCTCTGAGTTGACTTGTTGATTCCGTGTGGTTGATCCTGGTGATACGGTCTGGTTGTAGAGCTCGAGTAAAGCCACACGGCAGGCTGGTGAGTGTCCGGATGCCGATGATCGGTGCGAGGCAGAATGGCGTCTCTGCTGCCAACGAGCGAACCACGCAGTTGACGGTTATGTGAATGCTGCACTAGTCCTGTTGAGTTGCTGTGATTCGCACTGACACTGAATTTACACACGGGTGATTTGATCAAGAATGTACTACACTATAATAATGAATGCGCACAAAAGTGATTGGAACGAATGAATATCTCTGTGAGTTTACGCGGGAACGTGTACTGCGAGCGACTCGAGTGAGAACAATGGCCACATCCGTCGACCACGAGGCAGAGTATCAAGAAAACGGACGTGCGTCACAGCTTGCTTGTGATTCGCTGTCAGCGATGGAAGGCGAGCCTTGTGAGTGGTCTTGCCGATGGGGCCACGCTAACAGCGTTGGCCGCTTGAGTGAGCTTCGATCGAGGATGTGAGCAGATGGACAATATGCTTGAGTGCGCGGTCGATAAATCGATATAGCATACCTGCGAGCTATACCATATGACGCGAGGCGTCAGATGATTGTGAGTGTAGCGTGTGCATGAGTTGAGTGTGTGCTTGGTAGGCGTGAAAACTGAACAATTACTAATTATTGTACAAAAATATATAAACTAAATATAAACTTAAGTCATCGAGCGAGGGCATACGAAGCGCCAAGTAGCCAAATAGCAAACTACGATTTCGTAGTTTTCGGATTTCGCCGAAAATACAATAGTATTATATAAAAAAACATTAAAAATGAATTCTTTCATTTAGTATGATTTGCGGTCTGGTCCGTGTCTCCATGCAATTTTTTTTTTGCATAGACACAATAAATTATCGAAAATTCGAGGCAGCTGTCGTTAGCCATGACGCTTTTCTCGCGAACTCATTAATTCATTTAACTACAATTTTCACGCATATCTGCTACACTTCACTGGACCAGACCGCAAAGCTTACCACTGCACTGCACTTAAACAAAAAAATTCTAACTTGTTTCATTGCAAATCCAAGCGATAATCCGAAAAGTACGAACGGATATGTCAAAGTCGTGTTCGCGGCCATATTGCAGTCTATGTTATATAGTTGTTAGTTCCAGCTCCTGATGGTAGATTCGCGATTCACGGCTGTCGGTATAAGCGGATAAGCAGACGTGAAGGCATAAGCGTAAAGCGGGCCCCGAGATAAGACATTTTTTTATTCTGACTCAATGTTGATGTAGAATCTATTTTGGTTTCTCAATAGAAAGTTCATAAAATCGAGAGGCCGTTTTTCAAAAGAACGTAAGTTCGTATTCCTCGACTGAATATACGGGCGACATATGATATATATCGGCGTATACAGACATATAGACGATTTTGACGCAAAAAATGTATATAACATATATTTTTCATATTTATCATACGTCTCACATATATTTCACGGGAGTTTATACAATGTTTAATTTTTTAAATTTTTAACTTTTTAAAACTATAGTTCAATGTGACTTTCAACATTTTCATAATTGATATATATATATACGAGGTCGGTTCAAAAAGAATCGCGAATTTTGAATTTCCGCGGGCTACGTATATTCCATTTTCGATTTTTTTATGGCGTTAGGTTGGTACTCATGTCCCTCACTTATGCTGACAAAGTCGGCCAGTTTGAATGTTTAGTTAATTGTTGACAAATATTTTGGTTGGACGTGTTTTGGCTTGTCTTCGATTTTTGCCTATTCCGTGTTTTGCCTTTTGTCGCGTTAACATTGCTAAGGAGCTGTTGGACTCGGTCCGCGACGACTCAAATTTGCTCCAGAGGGTCATAACTGGTGACGAATCATGGGTTTATGGTCATGACGTGGAAACCAAAGCTCAATCATCGCAATGGAAGCTGCCGCATGAGCCAAGACCGAAAAAAGCGTGCCAAGTTCGGTCGAATGGGAAGGTTTTGCTCACAGTTTTCTTCGATTGCAGGGGCATGGTGCATCATGAGTTCTTGCCACAGGGTCGTACGGTCAATTAGGAATATTACCTGCAAGTTATGCGCAGGTAATATATATGCCAACTATATATATATATATAGTTTCTATATTTTTTTTAACTAACACAGTTAACGAATTTTTAATAACTCTATTTTATTTAATCGGTCAATTATTTTTGCACTTGAAAAAGAATGAATTTCCCAAGACAGTTATTTTTTTCGAACAATATTCTACAAAACTTTTTTATTTTACACTACTTTTTCTCCGTAAATTTGAATGGGCAGCCATCTTGCTGCAACCATATATCAGAGTAGTATGTGTACACCTTTGCTCCATCCCACTCCTATCCCCACTCCTTCCCCCACCACGCGGCTACCCCCACCACCTCACTTGTCCACCGCCGCGCTACCCACTCTGCTTGACCAGTGTCGGTAACATGGAGATGGTAAAGTGAGGTGGTGTGGGTACCTTGGTGAACAAGGAAGAGTAGAGATAAGAGTAGGATGGAGCAAAGGTGTACACATACTTGGAAAAATGAATAAAATTATGTACTCACCACCACCGCAGCTGTTGTAGGCATCTACCCTCCTGCCAAAGCGATTTTGAACTCCTGTCTCTCGAATGTACTCACACACACACACACACACACACACACACACACACACACACACACACACACACACACACACACACACACACACACACACACACACACACACACACACACACACACACACACACACACACACACACACACACACACACACACACACACACACACACACACACACACACACACACACACACATACACATGCACAGTGTCTTTAATTCATTACTATGTCCTCGTCAAAGCCCTCGTCCACGGCATCGATATCGTAGCCGATATCTATCTCATCACCGAGGGCTTCTATAATAAACGCCGCCGCATCCACGCGTTCACCGTTCGATAAGCGAACCCGCGGAACGCTATCGCCGGCAAGAGGTCGCATCATGACAGCGATCAAGTCATCTCCACCGCACGCTTCTTCGACGAGCTGCTCGATACCTGCAACATCCACGCGTTCGAGTCCGTATATGGAAAACTCCATGACAAGAACCGGCAGCATACTTGCTAGAGGTTCCGGATGAAATAGGTGAGACCAGTCGATGTAAATAGTTTCGCCGAAATCGACTAGCAACACCTCGCAGTACCCATCAAAGTCCGGGTAAACCACCTCCCCGCGGACAACGTTATTAAAACGAGGCACAATACAGGACATGCCGATATGCAACTCCCCAAGTTCAATGGGTCTTCCACGACGTTCCACTAGAAACACACTACGTAGGAGCTCTTCCAGCTCGTCGTATGCATCGCACATTTCCTGCGTACGCAGAAACACACTCATTACACTCTCGACAAACATTAATCGGCACCAAAACGCGTCGCTTAAAATCTCCTTGCCGTATCGTGGATACATATTGCTTTTTATTGTTTCCAAGTAGGATGCCAAAGACAGACTAAATGCTCGAGATGCTACTAGAGAGTATCACGGGCATAAAGATAACAGCCTCCTATGAATCATAACTAGGTATCCATCACTTTGAATGCAACGAAAGAGGTTTTCGAGCATGCATAGCCCTGCGCTATGCTCCTCGCAAAGTGCTTGCTCTGCATAAAATATATAGAATATGATCCCTCACACAGAGAGAGAGAGAGAGAGAGAGAGAGAGAGAGAGAGAGATTTGATTTGATTTGATTTGATTTGTTTATTATGCCTTGGCAAGCCTTTGGCAAAATGATACATTCAAAAGTGATACAAAAAAATGATACAAAAAAAGTAAATAAAGTAAATACGACTAAAAGTAAGATTAAATATAAATAGAAATACTATAATTAGAATATAAAATATAAATGAAAATATAAACTAAGAATATGCAATTAAAAACAATCTACACTAACATCGTTAACCCTAGCATGTATCTACATAGTTAAATAAATAAGTATAGATTCGATTCTTAAAAACTTCTAAACTCGGCGACGTAGTAATATTAGATGGTAATGAGTTCCAGAAATAAATGCCAGATAGCGAAAACCCTTCATGGTAAGTCGCTGTACGGTGAGAAGGGATGACAAAGCTTGATCGAGGCTGCCTTGAGGGTCGTTCAACTGGAGTTGTTGTTCGTGTAAATAATTCTTGTATGTAGGCTGGTGTACTTTGACGGACAACCTTAAACATAGCTATACCAAGAAAGTAAAGACGTCTTGATCGTACTGTGATCCAGCCAAGTTGACGTCTAAAAGTTGTGATATGAGTGTCCCGTCGCAAGTCAAAGATAAAACGAATACAATGGTTGACAAGGCGTTCTAATTTTGTATTTAGTTCATCTGATAAGTTGTGATAGACAAGGCAGCAATAATCTAATCGAGGGAAAATAAGAGAAGTGATAAGTAACTTCCTTACTTCCATGGAAAGAGCATTGCGATGAAACTTCAACTTGTGAATAGTAAAATGCACTTTTTGTGATATATGCTGTACTTGAGCTTTCCACGACAAGTTACACTCCATAGTGACACCCAGATTGCGGGCTTCGTTAACGAATGGAAGAATAACACCATTTAGTGTGATCGGTAATATTTCAGAGAAATCCAGCTGGCGGGTGTAAGAATTACTGCCTAGTATAAGAATCTTAGACTTAGAAATATTGAGCTTGAGACCATTTGTTACCGCAAAGTTAGCTATAGCATGGACATCTTCAGATATCAACCTAATGCCCTGGTTGAGTTGTGACGGACAACAATCAAGATAAATTTGGGTGTCGTCAGCAAATATCATGTGCTGTGAATTTTGTAATGCAGAACCGATGTCATTGATGTACAGCGAGAACAAGAGCGGTCCAAGGACAGAACCCTGCGGAACTCCTGACGTCGTAGGTAGCCACGTAGAGCAGTCTCCGTGATCATCAATAACTGCTTGAGTTCTTCCTGTCAGATATGAGAAAATCCAGTCAAGAACCGAATGAGAAAGTCCGGTCTTCTTTAGTTTCAAAAGAAGTTGTAGATGCGGAACTGTATCAAATGCTTTACTAAAATCAAACAAAATTAGGATGGTCATGCGTCTTCTATCTATATTACGCCTAACATCTTCGCAAATACGCAGAAGGGCTGACTGAGTGCTGAACCCACTACGGTATCCTGATTGACGTGCATCAAATATCTTATTGCTATCAATCCAATCAGTCAGTTGTCTATGAATAAGCCGCTCAAGTATTTTCGACACTTCAGACAGATTAGCTATTGGTCGCGTATCTGATGGTGAGAGAGGCTTTTTTATTTTAGACAAGGGCCGAAGAAAAGCTTTCTTCCAGTCCTGAGGAAACTCTGAAGATACAAGAGAGAGGTTAAACATAGCTGTTAGGATAGGGCAAGATACCGTAAGCGATTTGAATAAAGAGAACATGGAAATACCATCGGGACCAGCTGCATACGATGTTGAGTTTGAGTTGCCGGAGATAGTAAGATGTACTTGTGAGCAAGTAATTTCGGAAAAACTAAACGTTGGACGAACTGGCTGGATATTGGAACTGAGCCTACAAAACTCATCATGCGAACACGGTGGCAGTTGACTAGATATTTCAGAATAGAATGCATTGAGTTCCTGCGGTCTAAAAAATTGAGTGGGGGATGCAAAAGATGACTTGACGAGGCCGAGTTTTGCTAATTCTTTCCATAATCTGCTGGGATCTGTGTTGCTAGACAGCCTTTGAAAGTGGAAATCATTTTTTGCTTGTCTGAGATCTTTCTTAAGCGTGTCTCTATACTCTCTAAATATCGCCATATCGAGTACATTACTAGATCTTTTAGCAATCGTGTATAGGGTGTTACGTTGAGCCATACGATTTTTCAATTCCAGTGAGAGCCACGGTGCTGGTGGCCGACATATACGAAATGAACGGAATGGAGCATGATAATCCAATGACGTGAGATACGCTTCGGATACTGTTTCAACGATCATGTTAATACCTAATGGTATGTTATCAATGAGACCGGAATTCCAACTAAATCTAGTACTAAAATCAAATAATTCAGTAATATTAAATATATTAGATAAATATTCACAAAAGCTAGTTTCATTAAAATTGCGGTACGCTCGCCGTGAGATAATACGGTCTTCAGGAGGCTCGACGTCGAGAGAATAACTGAGTTCAAGAAGATCATGACCTGCTATGAAAGGGGCCTCCGATTTGACAAAGGAATGTACTTTTTCTTTATTGTCAATAATGAAAACATCGATCCATGAATCAGAGTTGGTTAGGTGATGAGTAGGTGCAGAATCAACAATATGAAATGAGAGCGAGAGAGTTAATTGGCGCAGGTATGACGATTCATAATTAATGTTACTCAGGTCGCAATTAAGATCACCTGCAATAATTATATTCTCGTAAACATGTGTAAAATTAGATAATACTTGAATGAAGTCGTCAAACATAATACCTTTTGGTCGCCTATATACTGAAGCAAAAAGAAGCTTCTTCGTATTCGAGCTAGTAATTTCGACGATCAAATATTCTGGTGCATTGGAAAACTGATTTGGAGAAGACGCTAATACTTTTGCTTTAAGGGAATTATGGATGTAGCAAGCAACTCCACCCCCTTCTTTGCCTTCTCGATCGTTGCGAATTAGAAAATATTCGTTAATGCTTATTAGGTCATCGGCAACATATGAATGAAGCCATGTTTCGCTTATCGAAACTATGTGATAGCTATGTTCAATTATGGTCGATTGAATAAGTTCAATGTGACCTCGGATAGAATTTGCATTGAATTGTGCGACCTTTAAAAGTGACGAAGATGGTGGAGGATGCGATAGAACAGGATTTGACTGTGGTAGTCAAACTAATTTTTGTAAGTCAGCTTCTTCGGTAATAATAACTGGCGCTTGCCCATCTCCTTTACGCACATGAATCATGCCAGAGCGAACCCATACATATTTGTAATTGCGTTCAGAAGCTCGAGTTTTGGTGAGGCGTAGAAGCTTGTAGAGTGCTGCAGGAAGAAACTCATTTATAAGCACCACTCCTTTACTGTCCAGACCGAAAACGTTTTTGAGGGACAGATTCTTCTTTGTTCGCTTTATGTCTATAATATAATCTTTAATTTGGTGAGATTTCAAAGTCAGCATCAAAGACTTCGATGTTCTTTGGTATGGTGCTGATGAGGTAGATTCACCATTAGTTTGCTCAATAGTCGAAAATTTCCTCTTATTGTTGAAACAACGAATGTCTAAAACGTCACCGAGGAGGTTTGAGATTCCAAGGGCGCGAAAAACTTTTTCAACTATCTCCTCGTTAGAATCTTCGATAGAGAGAGGTACTCCAGAAAGTGTTATCTCAGCAGAAAGAGACGGTGTAATCGCCGATACTGAGGAGTTAGTCCTAATCATCGCGAGTTCAGATGATAGGTTAGCATTCTGCTGAGATAATTGAACAATGTTTGCTTCAAGGTGTGAAATTCTTAACTCATGCGCTTCAAGTAATTTTGTGTGGTTTTGGATGCAATTTAGCTTATCGGTGTGATCTTTGTTTACATTTGTTTGCTGAGCAATAAAAGCACTGAGTTGGCCATGCATGGCTATGAGGAGTTCCCTATCTGACATGTTGAGAGCATGTTGTTGACTCGTAGGTGAACACTGTTGAACAACATTAGCATCGTTGACAGGCGGACCGATAAAATCTTCGGATGTATTAAGCATACTATGATGATCTCCTAGAGATGGTTTTTTTTTATTCTCAGATAGTGTTGAAGTTAAAGCTAAACGTTTATGGGATGACGGTGGTGATCGTTTCAAGTTAGGCATATTGGATAAATGCAAAACACAGCAAGTATTAGCTGATTTAGATGAAAGATACGCTTTTCCGCAACCAGGGTGAAAAGATTTCAAGCAAATTGGGCACAAGGCACTGCTATTCGCAATGAGTTTGTTACACTTATCGCACTTAAGATTAGACATACGGAGCAATAGATCGTTGGATTACAAATAATAAAATATTGCTCGGTACTGTGCCTCTTCGAAGGGAGACTGAGAGAGAGAGAGAGAGAGAGAGAGAGAGAGAGAGAGAGAGAGAGAGAGAGAGAGAGAGAGAGAGAGAGAGAGAGAGAGAAAGAGAGAAAAAGAGAAAGAGCTTGTTAAAGGAATATATACAAAAGTGAGCCGCTTTGAAAATTCTCTAGTTAATTATCTGATTTACTGTGGTTACTACTACGACTACTCTAACAGCACAATCATGGTCAGAGTGGTAAAGCACTCATTGATAAGAAAATTGATAGAGTTTATATTGAAGCGTAGACCATCGTTGCGTTCGCGGTGGGGGAGGAGATATTTACAGAACACCCTAATGGAACTTCCGACACAGGCGGTTGTTCGTAAAATTCGCGGTATGCTGTGCGAGTGTCATCAGCGCGATTTAGTTGACGCGTATAATATTGGATTGTTTGATAATCAAATAATTATTGATTCGGTGGTGCGCGTTATTCGTCGACGCGGTTGGATGAATGAGCCTACTCTGCAACCCATACTCAATGAAAGACGTAAGTAATATACAGCGCTAATAACTTTTATTTTATTTCCTTTACTTCATAACATTTTTATATAGTTCGACGGTATGAAGACGAAGAAATGGGATCCGACACCTATGATTTTGATGAGGAGGGTAGAACCGATTCAGATGATCATAGCAGGGACAACGATGGCGACAGCTCCGCAGGGAATCGTTGGATAAATTTTACCCAGCCATTCTGTGGCTATAAACCTACAAACGGTCTTTTCATGGCAGGCCCCTCGAGAGAACCAGATGAAGCCGTCGCAGGCCCATCGCGACAATACAGTTCAAACGATGATACCAACGGCAATACAGACAACGAGGAAGAAGAAGAAGAAGAAAAAGAAGAGGAGGAGGAGGAGGAGGAGGAGGAGGAGGAGGAGGAGGAGGAAGAGAAGGAGGACCCTGTAGATTCAGGTAAGCTTTTAATAATACAACTACGCTGACAAAAATAAACAATTACGCGGATAATAATAGAAAAATGAAAAAACAGGGTACGAGACGGACCCAAACGTTTTTCGCTTTGCACGATTCGCTGTGCCGAGACCGCCGACAATCGAGTTGGTTTACGAAATGCGTCGGCGGTTCCCGGGTGCAGTCGACGGATTCGCGGACTAGAAGCAAATATAAGTTTGTAATTCTTACGTCACACGAATTATATACATAGTATATAGCTAGCGACAAACAAAAATTTTAATTAAATAAAATAAAAATTCTAATAAATGGTTTAATTATGCTTGCAGGTGGACAGACTGGCGATGGAAGGACTGCTGCACGGGGTAGTGATATTTTGCCTCCTGGTGAACGTTTCGGTATCGACAATGAGCAGAGACGCTATTTTCCACGCTTTAGGATGCAGGGTCGAGAGACAGATTTTTATTTTCGTCAGCCACCGGACGGTATCGATCATCTGACATGGTTCGAGGGAGGTGTACGAGATGTTCTCACGCGTCTTACAGAATCGTGCGAAGGACATGATTATGTGGGTATGACTCTGAGCGTACCGTCTTTTGGGCAAGGACCTGTATGGTTATCATTTCAACCAGCTCGTGACATCGTTCCCGACGATATATGGCGACTAATTAATAGTATAGCTCAGAGCGCGCGCGAATTTCGAATAGACGCTGGTACATGTAGAATGACGACATGTATAGTACGAGGCGTCGAAGGAGCTGGTGTGAGCACTAGGCTTACACACGAGTCTATAGCAAAAAAGTCAATTTTACGCATAAGTAATCGCGATAATTTGTGTCTACAACGATCCCTTGTCACTGCTCGCGCGCATGCCGAACGCGGTCAAATACGTGCGGGCGAGCTACACAGACGATGGTGTCAAATTCGGAACGGGCTTCGAGGTGCGCAATATACAGCAGCGATAGAGCTCACGCGTAATGCAGGGGTAACGACACCGTCTAGGGGGTGTGGTGCCCGCGAAATTCAGCTCTTTCAGGAGTACTTGGTTCACGAGTGTATAGCGATTGTTGTTTATGAATTTCTTACCTTCGGAAAACGCGTTCCGGCTGTATACGATGGGCGAAAATACGTACTCACCGCAACAGGTAAAATTAATCATACACTCTTTATTCTCTATTACGAGCGTTCTCATCACTATCAACCTCTGCACACAATGTAATTCCAAGTATATTCGAATACTCAAGCATCGATGTAGCTATCAATGTGCTCGATGTAAATCCACTTATTGCAACGGCAATAGAGACTCTCAGCCTGAGTATTGCGCCGACTGTAATCGTTCGTTCTGTGGTGCTTTTTGCCTCGCTCATCACAAGGGTAAGGGCCCCGCGGGTATCACGTCTCGTAAATATAGACGGTACAGCGTCTGTAACGCATTGAAAATCTGTAGAGGCTGCTCGCGTATGATTACAACCACAAATAAAAAGATGCATGTATAGGATATATCGTTTTGTATTACATGCAAACAAACGCGACCAACTACGCATGCGTGTTTTATAGCACCTCTTAAGAAACCAGAGGCGCAAAAGGAGAACAAAAAAGATAAGTCTTCCACGAGATTTTTATTTTATGATTTTGAGACGCAACAATACGAGCAATTGCATGATGATAAATCGACACGAATTCACGAGCCGGATTTATGTGTTGCACAATGCGTATGTATGGCATGTCTGGATATCACAGATTTAGAGACCGATTGTGCTAACTGTGGTAAACGTGAATTCGTGTTTATCGATGATCCTGGTGGAGAGCTCGTGAAATTGGCATTATTGCAAAAATTTAAAAAGACCATCTGCATCGCCCATAATGCTAGAGGTTTCGACGCACAATTTATTCTACGGTATTTAATCGAGGTGCAAAAAACACAGCTACCCTCTCTGATTATGAATGGTACGAAGATTGTCTCGATGAAAATTGGTGATGTCGTTTTTCTCGATAGTCTAAACTATTTACCCATGGCTCTTAGCGCTTTACCTAAGGCCTTTGGTTTCGCTGATGAGGTGGAAAAAGGTACATTTCCCCATTTATACAACACACCGGAATATCAGAATTACTCAGGTCCTCTGCCGGCTTTGCATTTTTACTCACCCGATACCATGTCCTCAGCGGATCGCGAGCGCTTTTTAAAATGGTATAAGGAAGAATCGCGTCACGTAGATTATAAATTTGATTTTGCGACGCAATTTGTGCAATATTGTCGTACAGATGTTACGGTTTTGAGACGAGCGTGTTTAGCTTTTCTAGAGTTACTTATACGTTGTGGGAGCGTGTGCCCCTTTACAGAAGCATGTACGATAACATCAGCATGTATGAGAGTACTTCGAAAGAATTTTCTACAGAAAGATCGCATTGCGGTGTTACCACCAGGGGGGTATCGCTGGGGCGATAAGCAATCGCGCAAGGCCGTCGTATGACTCGTATGGCTCGAGCGTGAGCGCAACTGCGTTATCGCGCGTGCTGGACGCACGAGAGAGTATCGCTCTCCGACCGGCCTACCGGCTGTCGACGGATACTACATGGATGCGGGGGTCCATCACGTTCTTCAATTTCACGGCTGCTTTTGGCATGGTTGTCCGCGATGTTATCGCGTGAATAGAGATACTCGAACTAAATTCGGCGATGCAATGCATGAGCGATACGAGCGTACCGTTCTTATTTCCGGGCGAATCAGATCGAAAGGGTACACTCTAACCGAAATATGGGAATGCGATTTTGACAGATTACTCGAGAATAACGAGGAAATGTCGATATACGTGAAAAATCACGCCATGGTCAAGCAGGCACCTCTCGAACCACGCGATGCATTCTTTGGCGGTCGAACGGAAAGATTTGTAAGCTGGTACGACGTCGCGAACGTGGAGCAGATACGCCACGTGGATGTTTGCTCGCTGTATCCATGGGTGTGTAAGAACGGAAAAGATCCCGTTGGACACCCGAAATTGTACGTAGGCGACGAGTGTCGAGAACTCGTAGGGCTTGAAAACGATCTAATTGTCGTCGAGAGTCTCGTGAAGTGTACCGTGGTGGCACCGCGCGATTTGTATATACCCGTACTGCCTGTTCGCATGCATGGGAAACTACTGTTGCCCCTGTGTAGAACGTGCTGTACAGATATGGACACATCTGAGGTTTGTACACACGATGACACGACTGAGCGAGCGTTGGACGGCACATGGGTCGTGGACGAACTGAGAAAAGCTGTGTCGCTCGGATATAAGGTGACGTGTATCTATGAAATTTGGCAATACGTTGTTACGCAGTATGACTCGACAACGCGACGAGACGGTCATTTTGCCGAGTACATCGATATATTCCTAAAAATAAAACAGGAGGCGAGTGGACCGCCGACAGAGTGTAACGATGACGTAGAAGCAATAGAGCGGTTTATAGCATTGTACAAGGAGTCTGAGGGTGTATATCTCGAGCGAAGTGCTTTGCAGCCAAATCCGGGTTTACGTTCACTCGCAAAATTGGCTCTTAATTCATTCTGAGGAAAGTTAGGTCAACGAGAGAATCTCACGAAAACCGTTATCGTTTTCACGCGTGCGGAGCTAATGAATTTACTAACGAGTCCCGAGATTGAGGTGACGGGGATGCTACCGGTTAATCACAAGATTATGTGTATAAACTATATGAGCAACCGCGATGCTATCCAACCATCCCCGACATCAAATGCCGTGATTGCAGCATACACGACGGCACAGGCACGCCTACAATTATACAGTTATCTTGAGGGGCTCGGGCGACGAATATTGTACTGCGATACGGACTCCTGTATTTACGTGAGCCGCCCCGGTAGTAACGAGTATGAGCCGCCAATCGGTCAATTTCTAGGAGATCTTACGGATGAATTAAGCGAATACGGGCCTGGTAGTTATATAACTTCGTTTGTTTCGGGAGAACCAAAATTTTACGCATACCTTGTTCGTAAACCCGACGGTACGATTATTGAAAAATGTAAAGTAAAGGGTATCACGCTAAACTTTGCGAATAGCCGTCACGGAAATTATAATGCATTACGATCTTTCGTGACAGGAGCAAGGAGTGTACGCTATTATTTTAATTCGTCGCTATTCGACGTACGGAATTTCATCATGTAGTAACGCGTAAAAAAACGAAATCATGCGAACCTGTTAACACGAAGCGAAAGCGGCACGGAATGTACTCTACTGTACCGTACGGCTATTGTGAAATACGCTAATTAGTATAACGCAAAAAAGTATATAATTTTGCGGTTGAATTCGCGATATTTAAAAATATTCTTTTTGTCTAATTTCATGTATCGTATTTACTGTGTACAATACATTGAAATAAAATATTGATTTATTATGTATAAAACCGTTGTCGGCTCATTCTTTTTGTGCTGCTATTCGTAGCAGTAGCTGCTATCTCTCTGCCGTTCCCTTTTGTTCTGACTTTCTCATCGTTGATTCCTTTTGTGCCGTCTTTCTTATCGAGTGTTTTCTTTTGTTCTGACTTTCTCGTGCTACATCCGTGGATATAATATTGCTGTTTAGAATTTGATGATTCGTAAAATTTGCATATAGAGATGTATGCATAGTGAAATAAAAATATTACTTAATTTGTGAGAAATATAAAAACTATCGTTATTTACTTTACATACGGCGTAAACACCAGCTTATACCGCGGGCCCGCGCCTCATCAGCTCGTGCAGGCGCGCCGCGCCTTATCAGCTCTTTAAGGCTGCGAAAATAGCTGATGCTGCGGGGTCGCCGACGCCGCTGCGGTATAAGCTTATTTAAGAGTCTGCTGAATGATTTTGATAGACACTCATCGAGATGGATACACGTTCGAAACATCCGTGGACAGCTGTGATAAGCGGTCCTACGGGTTGTGGTAAAACATATTTTGTAAAAAAATTCTTTAAATACATGCGCGAAATGACGGATGTTCCGTTCGAGCGTATACTTTTTTATTACTCATAGCGGCAGTCCGGGTATTCAGAGTACGGTGATAAAGTCAAATTTCGCGAGGGTTTACCGGAAGCAGTAGACTACTCGAATGATACAAGACCTAAACTTGTGGTCATTGACGATCTAATGCGCGAGGCATCCAACAATACTGTGGTCGATCTTTTCACCAAGGGTAGCCATCATAAAAATCTTAGTGTCATTTTTATCACGCAAAATCTCTTCCATCGGGGTCACGGGCAGCGCGATATCTCCTTAAACGCTAACTATATCGTTGTCTTCAAAAATCCGCGAGATCGCGCGCAAATTCAGCACCTAGCCCGTCAGGTGTGTCCCGAGAATCCGCGATTTTTTCAGGAGGTATATTTCGATGCAACAGCCGCACCGCACGGCTATCTATTATTCGACTTGAAACAATCGACGCCTGATAATTGTCGATTTCGCGCCTGTATATTTCCCGATGACCAATACCATTACGTTTACGTGCCTCAAAAAGCAATAAACGTTCGCGATGCGTCGCGTGATGTACCAGTAATGCGTTTGTAATGGCGTTGCGCGGACCTCTCGATAAAAAGCAAATAATTATATTGCAAGCGCTGTGTTATCTGAAGAGAGAGCTACGACGTGCAATTTTGCGCAAAGCAGATTTAACGCTCGTACACTGTATATGCGAGTGTGCTCTAAACGTTTTACAGGGAAACGTGAGTCTGAACAACGTGCAAAAGAATCATCTTCGGAGGCACGCGACAATTCTTCGACGACTAGCCGCCAAAAGGGGAAATTGGAGCGGTAAGAGGAAGATCATCGTCGAGCACTGTGTCGGATTTCTCAAGTTGCTTCTTGTGCCTATCTTGGCCTACACGAGACATGGAATATGCCAGAAAAATGGTACTTATTCCTCATGATAACATACATCGTCTCGCTGGACTCGCTACTACTGCTGCTACTACTACTACTACTACTACTACTAGTGCAGACCCGTTGCCTTCCGTACAGACTACCGGTACGCCATTATCGCGTCTCGACTCTGAGCTGAGTGAAATTCTAAACTCGCACTCGTACAAAAGCGAAAGAGAGAAATGGATAGCGTACCAGCATGTTTTACAGCGTTATCTTCACATGGTCGAGTACGATAATGCAGTACCGAATATTTCATGAAAACGAAAAAATCGCAATACTTATTATCGATAGCGTACCAAAAAAATTTTTATCTAAAGCAATATCGTTGCTTCGCAATTTGCATCGCAGCGCCGTTGGTAAAAAAATGACATGGGATCGTAACGGTGTTGTTTCCATAGACGGCAGAAGAATTTCAAATTCCAATATCGTTGATCTTGTTAACGATGCTATGCGAGCTAGAAAACGCGAGAAACCCATCGGACGATCTCACTTTGCCAAACTCCTGCGAGCGATACAGATGCCACGCGAATTTATCGGCAATCCCGAGTTACTACACGAGCCTACACCTACATCATCCTCGACAACACAGCGGCGTCTTATTTTACCGCGCGATAGCGATAGTAGCAGCAGTAACAGCAGCAACAGCAGCAACAGTAGCAACAACAACAACAACGAGGCCGAGACCGCACACACAAACAGAGATTTAATGCTCACGGCTGAAAACGACATCATCGAGGGGCAGGAGAAGGATGAAGAAGAGGACGAACAATTTCAAAACATTGCACAAGCAGAATATCGACCCCCCACACAGTTAGAAAAGAAAAAGAAAAAGAATCCATTTAACTCGTCATCGCTAAAATTATGAAAATTCTTTAAAAAATCTATTATGACACCGCTCATCCTGCTTCCTATTCTCGAGCAAAAAATTTGGCCTCGGTGGATCGAAGAGTAGCGCGAAAAAATATTTTACCATGGCTCGAGACACAGGATTCATATAACATGCATCGTCTCGTGTGACGACGCTTTCCCCGTCGTACGTACAGCGTGAGTAATATAGACGATGTATGGGAGGCTGATTTAGCTGATCTTCGCTCGATAGCCACGTACAACGATGGATACGCGTATCTGCTTGTTGTTATCGATGTGTTGAGCAAATACGCGTGGGTCGAGGATTTGCGTGACAAAACGAGCGCAAACGTGGCCCGCGGTCTCAAACGCATACTCGCACGCAGCAACAATCGTCGCCCGCAGCAATTGCAAACTGATCGAGGCAAAGAATTTATCGGCGCTCCGTTTCAGCAAATTCTCAAGAAAAAGAATATCGATTTTCGCGCTGCTCGTAACCCTGATATAAAAGCCTCGATTGCCGAACGCTTTAACCGAACAATAAAAGAGCGAATGTGGCGCTACTTTACATACGCGCGAAATAAGCGTTACATCGATGTTTTACAACATTTTTTATATGCTTATAATCACACTAGACACAGCGGAACGCGTATTCCTCCGAGCGAAGTAACCCTTGAAAATGCCTCTATAGCCCCAGACAATTTAGCACGGCGTTACGAGCGTAACGCGAAAAAAATTAAAAAGCCTAAATACAGCGTCGGTGACTTGGTACGTATCAGTACTGCTAAAACAGCTTTCATGAAAGGATAAGAGCGTGGTTGGAGTAACGAATTATTTGTAATGCCGGTACCGGGTAATTAGATTATTCGGTATTCGGTATAATATTAAAAAGTTATTATTTTTCGGGATCGTTTGCCGATAAGGAGATGGATCTCGAGTTATCGATGAAAACACGAATTTATGTAAAAGGAAGTATTTATTATAGGCAACGGTGACTTTCCGTTGTCTATTTAGAAGCAAAGTAGAAAAGTACAATAATGCGTTGTTTCGAGAATTTCACGAGGAACCAACCGTTCTCTGCTAAGTCGAAATTAATTCTGTCTTTTCGTAAAGCAGTTGCTAACTGTCTTCACGAAAATCCCTTAGTTGGCAGCTTTAGCTTTAGCCTATCGTAGATCGCCTCGCGAGTCGCTTCATGCTGCGTCGGCGTCTACTTCGCATCCCGTCTTGTATGACAGCTATCTTTCAGAATTCCATCTCTAACTGTGTCCGCTAAGGAATATTCCTGAGAATACGTTAGAGGAATATTCCGCGACACAACATCCCTCCCCCCTTAAAAGGAAAAATTTTCAAAAAAAATTTTTTCTTCAGTTGGTTTCCCGTACCTTACAATTTTAATACAATTTTACGATTTGATATATGATATATAATATGTGTGTAGAATGTTTCATTTTTGTTTGCTAGCTTCTTTCAAGTCGAGCAAGTCGTTCTCGATTGGGGGGACGATTGCATAACCTGGCCAGCTCGGTTCGAAGTCGTTCCTCTGGCTGTTGTCGTCCGAGAGGCTCGAGGTTGATAGTTACCTCGGCGGTTGCCGGGGTTATTGCTTCTCTAGTGCTCGGTGGTGTTCTGTTTCTTTTGTACCTGTAACATTTAAGCAGAACGTAGCCAACCAAGGCGATCGGCGCTATGGCGCCCAAGGAGTAGAAACTCAGGTTGTGGATGTGTTGCATCCCGTCTCCGGCAGTATGGAGGTTGTCCATGATTTGGTCGGCTCGAGCTCCGAGCTTCCGAAGCTCTTCGGGGTCTCGCAGCACGCTCTGTAGTGGGATGGTCCTCTCGGTCTGCGGCGGGGGTGCCCGAGCTTCGATCTCCGTTAATGTCAAGTTAAACGACGGGAGGTAGTTTTCCTGTATGATCTGCGATGTTCGCCCGATGGTTTTGATGCTGAAATCTCGGGCGGTTACTATACATACGCCTACCAAAGCCAGTATTCCCGAATTATTCAATATTTCGTGCTGAGTGGGATTTTTCCCACAATTTATCCCTATGGGGACCGGGGTTGGCGCGACGTATAACCATCGTCCTTGCTGTTGCATTGGAACGATTAAGGGATGTGTGATTTCGACAACCCTTTTCGCGCAATTTTTTCCGTTACCGGTGTCCATTTTCGCATAGATTAGGACTTCGCAGGGCGCGTCGCGTGTGACCGGCATAGTAGGGTGTGTTGGTGGGCAAATGTACGATTTGCCCAGTACCTTGCAAATTTTTATGTCATCGTATGTCATCCTTAGGTACTTGCGATTCTCTATAACTATTACCAAGTGGGACTCGGTCGCTTCTATGTAGTAGTGCCTGCCATTGTCCGCTCGCGTGGGTATGGGGTATACTTTTTGCATACTATATCGTTGCTGCCCGATCAGCGGTATGTCCAGCACGAGTACCACTGCGTTGCCTTCGCTGTAAGCCCTGGTATCGGCCAGTCGCATAAATGTTGACACTTGGTCAGGTGCTATTGCGACGGTAGGTGTGGTAGTGCCTCTACGAGGTGCCTAGCGAGTGTGCGTGGCGGCAGGGACGTTGCTCGGGCCTTACCGCTAGCTATATCGTCCACCAGCCACACTAGCTCCTGTACGTCGCCGAGTAATGCTTCGACCGCAATACTTATCGCGTTGAGCGTCTCGTCCAAGTGTTGGCGTCTCTCTATGTAGTATACTTCGCTGTTAAGCGTGCGGTTGATATGCTGCATCAGGGACAGCAGGGTCTGTTCGTTAGCCTGTATGTGTTGCGCGCTTTCATTAAATAAGCAGAGCGTGGTTTTTATGACTTGCATTTGATTTTTTAATCCTTCCTTCAGGGTCTGGTGGGACGCCTCCAGGCGCGTTATCTCTTCGTGTAGTTCCTTTGCGTCGGTGGCATCCATGTTTCCCGTGATGGCTTTGATTATGCTTCCGAGGCTATCTACCAATCCTCGGCGCTCTCTGACGGGGCGCGTCCCGAGGAGGTCGAATATGGTCAGTATTCCTGTCTCTATTCTTTTCTTCATTCTCGGAACCGAGTCGCTTATGACGGGGCATATATCGTTGGCGCGAGTTTCGCTTTCGCACAGCTCCGTCAGACGTTGTAGGCTTTCGCTTATTTCCCCCTCTCGGTGCAGTAGTGCAGCGAGGTCCAGCCTGATTATCAGTCGCCACGTCGATTGAATTATTGTAAGGCTCCCTATGTTCTCGTAGTAGATGCCCGGAGTGCTGGCAAAAGTGCTGACGAGGTAGTCGGCTGTACGCGGTGTGGCTGTGGTTTGTCCATACCTTGCTGCGATTAATCTGCAATCAGACGAGGGGAGGAAAGCGTGAGTTCTCCCTCTTTCGTTGCAGTCTCGCGAGTTTCGCTCGAGGGCTTTTTGGCTCATTCTTGTTCTCACAACCCGACTGGAACGATGTCAACCATTCTTGTCCGCGTTTCCAGGGCATCGCCCTACGGGGCAGTCCTCTGTAAGGGGGACGACGTAACTCCCGCGGTAATGGAGCTAATTGTAAGTACTCTCCTTACCTTGCTTGGAATTTTTAATGTTTCCATAAAATTCTTATTTATTTTAATTTTCATTTTTATTTTCAGAGCTGCCTGGTCGTGGTACCAGGGCCTAGTCGGCGCTGGCTGTCCGACGAGTTCCGGGAGCGAGCGGCTACTCGCCGTCGCCGCCAGGACAACCGCCGAGCGGTGTATTGTCTGTGGGGCCTGGGGCCGTGGCTCGGAGACGAAGAGCCCTACCACGATTTCGTCGGGCTGCGCCGGCTCTTCGCTGAAGAGCCGCTTCATACTTGTCCCACTTGCGGAACCATCTTTGTTTAATAATAGTCATAATTCTTTCGGAAATTTATGTTTTTATGTTAATTTAAAATTTTCGAATTTACCTCGAGTCGTTAATGGAGTTCCTACCTTGCGCTCCGTGGAGCTCCCTACCCTCATTTATTTAGTTTTTATTTAGTTTTTAATGATCAATAAATAGTTTCAGGCGGTTGGCGTGGACCGCCTGAATTTTCCGTCCCTTCTGGACGACGTAATTGACGGGAGGCCTCGCTTCCACTATCTCGTGGGGTCCCGTCCACTTCGGGGTCAGCTTGGCCGTCCGCCCCCTGCGCACCGTCTCGTCACGGAGGAGTACGCGTTCGCCGACGCGGTACTCCTGCACCTGTGCGCCTTGGTCGTATATAGTCTTCGACCGTCGTTTCGCGCCTTCCAGGTTCTCTCGTGCTACAGTCCATGCGGCGCGTAATCGTTCGCGTAACTCTTGGACGTAGTCGTCGTATGCATAGGTGCGGCGGGGCTCCTGCTTCACGGCGGTCGGTAACTCCGCTTCGCGTCCGTACACCAAAACATGGGGTGACAATCCGGTCCCTGTATGTGGAGTGGTGTTGTACGTGAACATCGCGTATGGCAGCCACTCGTCCCAATTTCCTTGGTCCTCGTTTATGAAATTTTTCAGGTATTCAGCGAGGGTGCGATGCGATCTTTCTAGCGCGCCGTTTGACTCTGGGTGGTATGCAGTCGTTTGTATCTTCTTGATTCGGAGCAGTCGACACATCTCTCTGAAGGTCGAGCTGAGGAAATTCGTGCCTTGATCCGATAATATTATTTCCGGTGTCCCGTGCCGGCAAATCAATTCTTCTACGAGCGCTTTTGCTACTGTCGGAGCCTCTTGGTTCGGTAGTGGAATTGCTGCGCTGTATTTGGTAAGTGCGTCTTGGATAGTAAGTATATATTTTTTCCCGTTGACGCTTTCCAGTAACGGTCCTACGATGTCGACCGCAACTTTTTCGAACGACCTCGATGGGGTGTCTGTTACCACCATTGGTACTCGTTCCCTTTTCCCGATTTTATTTTTCTGGCAGGATTCGCAGGATGTTATGTATTTTTCTAAGTCCCTTCTTATGCCGGGCCAGTCGTACTTGGTCCGGATCCGATGCAGCGTACGCCTGATACCCTGATGCCCTCCTAAGGGGGTGTCGTGGTATTCTTTTATGATTTTCAGGCGGTCTTCGAAGGAGGGAGCGGCTACGCCACTGCGACAGTCGCTGCGCTCTTTCATAACGCTGTCTTTTTCTGTGCTGCTGGAAGTTCGCGGGCTACGGGCCCCTCCGTGCCGCGCTTCCTCAGCAGGCCTTTGCGGTGCTCTGTCCGCAATTTCTTCGCTCGGTGTGCCCACCGGTGGCTCCGCCGTTGGGTCGCTCTCTCTCTCGAGCGGCCTTGCAACGTTCGCCTTTCGCGGCCTTCCACGTTTCGCGGGTCCGCCATACTGTGCTGGGCCCGCTCTGTCCTTGTCAGCGGTGCTCGCAGTCTTACCAGTGGCCTGCGTATGTAGCTTGCGTGGTCTACCCCTTCCCCGTCCGCACGGCTTTTCGGCGGGGCTGTGGGGTTCAGTAGAGTGTTCTGCAGGCACGCTACAAATCTCTCTGTCCTCTTCTGGCGCATTGGCCAGAGCGGCCTCTCTCTCTGCCGCGTTGCTAGGCTGGCCCGGGGTATTCTCGGCTCTCCGCTTTGTGCGGCTGTCCGTACCCGGGCGCTTGCTGTCCTCGTCTCGCTCACGGGCGAGCTTGACCTCTCGCTCCAGCGAGCTACCATGGCTATACGGGGTATCTTCGGCTGTCCGCTTTGTGCGGTCTTTCGTTGTGCCTACTTGCCCCGTCGTGCTGTCCTCTTCCGACTCACAGACTTCGTTCCTAGCTCTCGCTTGGGTCCTCGTAGTAGCGAATATACGACTTAACGCATCGGCGTTTGTATCACGCTTTCCGGCCTTATATTCAACGTTAAATTCGTGTTCGGCCAATTTAATTTTCCAACGCATTAATCTCGAACCTGGGTCCTTTACTCCGAACAGCCAGGTGAGCGGTTGGTGGTCCGTCACTACCGTGAAACGTGTACCATAAATATATGGTCGAAATTGAGCGAGAGCCCAAACTATGGCGAGTAGCTCTTTTTCCGTGGTTGTATAATTGAGCTCGGCCTTTGACATGGTGCGGCTCGCGTAACATATGGGCAAATCGTCCCCGATCTTGCCTTGCGATAAGATTGCGCCGAGCGCCCTGTCTGAGGCATCTGTCGTTACAACAAACGGCTTCGTGAAGTCTGGATACTGCAGTATCGGTGCTGTGGTAAGGGCTGTCTTCAGTTCTTCGAAGGCAGCGTCTCTTACTGCGGTCCACTCGAATTCGACCCCTTTCTGGGTTAATTCTGTGAGTGGCTTCGCGGTTCTCGAGAAGTCCTTGATGAATTTTCGATAGTAGCCAGCTAGTCCGAGGAAAGATTGTACTCCTTTTATATTTCTCGGTACTGGGAATTCCCTTACTGCTTCCAGTTTCTGCGGATCAGCACGTACGCCCTCTTTGGATATGATGTGGCCGAGGTACTGCGTTTCCTTGCGCAGGAACTGGCACTTGCTCGGTTGCACTGCTAATCTGGCTTCTCTTAGCCGCTGCAGTATCTCTCGTAACCTGTCATTGTGCTCCTTGAAGGTTTTGCCGTGAATTACTATGTCGTCTAAGTACACATAGCATTTGACGCCCTGTAGTCCTGCCAGTGCGGAGTTCATCAACCTCTGGAAGGTCGGTGGGGCGTTTTTGAGTCCGAAAGGCATTCGGTTATACTCGAAATGGCCCTGTGGTGTGGAAAATGCGTCTTTTCCTTGTCTTGCTTTGCCATCGGGATTTGATGAAATCCAGAGGCGAGATCCAAGGTCGTATAGTATCGGGCCCTTCCCAACTGGTCCAATATCTCGGTGATATTAGGCAGTGGGTACGAGTCTCCGATGGTGGCTTCGTTCAGCTTCCGAAAATCCACTACTACGCGCATTTTTCTCTCTCCGGCTGCGTCAGGTTTCTTCGCTACAACCAGCAGCGGGGCGTTCCATTGACTCCGGCTAGGTTGGACAATGCCTTCCTCAAGCATTTCGCGGGTCTGCCTCTCCACTTCTCTCTTGTGGGTCTCGGGCAGCCTGTATGGGTGCACCTTGATGGGCTGCACCCCCTCCTTAAGGGGTATCACATGTTCTACCATAGGCGTGCATGGCAGCCTGTCCCCCGGGAGGTGGAACACATCTTCGTATTCTTTCGTGATCTCATCGAGCGCTTCGCGCTCTTCCTTATTGAGATTTCGTGCGTCTAGCTCTTGAGCTAGTCGCGCGAGGCGGTCGGCCCCTCGCTCCGCGCTGACGGTGCATACTTCGGGCGTCGCGGCCTCGGGACCGTGACCCACTGCCGTTATCTCTAGAGGCTCGAGTTCCACCACCGGGCGTTGTACCTCAACAGCCTTCTCTGTGGTGTTTATTAGACTTACTGCACAGCTGCTACCGTGCGGCGGCGTGATGCAGGCTCCCATTATTACTCCTTTTCCGAGTTCCATTTTAGAGAGAAGTCCGATGAATTTGCTCTTGGTCGCGGCGTAAGCGACGGTCTCGCTGCGCGGCGGCAGGGTCATCTTCACCGAACCATCTAGAAGCGGCATGCAATGTCCGTATAGTTTAATCATTTCGCCGTGCAAGATATCTGCTTTATGATGTTTAATGAAGTCCATACCGAGCAGTCCGTTGACCCTCAGCGGCACGGTGCTCGGAACGATGTAAAACCAATGCTCTACATTTAGAGCCGGCGTCTCGAGCGTGATGTTCGCCATTCCTAGAGGAGTAAATTTTTCTCCCGCCACCCCTTGTAATTCCACTTTGCAGTCTTTCACCATAGTCTCGGGTTTGAGACAGTCTTCTTTAATGATGCTGCATTGGGCTCCGGTGTCTGCCTTGAGGGTGAGTACCCCAGACACGGCCAGCGATGCAATAATATCGAAATCACTGGCGGTGGCACTCGACGCCGGCAACGTTACTTGTAGCAGTTGTAGCTTGCTTGCGGGCTTTTCCTGGGCTGTTAGTGTGTTCAGCCTCATCGTTGCCAGCGGGCGGGTGTCCGTGTTATTCCGACCGGTACCCGTCGTTACTGTCGTTTTTTTTCCTTATCTTCCGAGTCCTTTTGACGTTGGGGCTGCTGTGTCGTCCGAGCGGGTTCGCTCTGGTTTAGCGATAACCTCTTTCTACAGTCCCTCCACACGTGGCCCTTCTTCTGGCAGTAGTTGCACACGATGTCGACGTTGTGTATGGACTTATTTTCACTGGGCATTGGCAGGCTCACTCTTCCCGATCTCCGGGTGCAGTCTCGTGCCAAGTGTCCGGCGTTCCCGCAGGTGAAACAATTTTCGTTCTGCCGGGATGGTGCGCCCTGGGACCTTCTGGGGTGGCTCGACGCTCCCCCTAGCCCTCCCTTAGGCTGCACCATGTTGGTTATCTCTATGGCCCCGGCCACGGAGTCATGCAACGTTTGGTAATTTCGAGCACGTACCAGCACTTGCACCTGGCCGTGCAGGCCGTTTTCGAAGTTGGCCTGTGCGCTTCGTCGTGTGACGCTCTCGACGGTAATCTTTTGATCCTCGGTTTGCAACGGCTCGCAGAGTATTTCGGCGATGTCTACCGTGATCCGCTCCGTCCGTGCCGCGTAGGCGGCGATGTCCTCGTTCTGTCCCTGCCGGAGGGAGCTGAACTCCATTTGCAGCGCGGCCAGGGACTTCCGTTGTCCGTACAACGCTTCCAACTCGCTCCTGAGTTGCGCCATGGTGCTGATGGTTTTGTGCTGCAGTTGTCTTGCTGCTGCACCCTCTAGCTTACTCATAACGATCAACTCGAGGAGAGTGTCATGCTCCTCCTCTGCTACCCTGCGGAATATCGTCTCGCAGGACTTTAGGAAGTGAGGCAATGCCTTTGAATCTTTGCCGTCGAATGTTTTTACCATTTTTATTCCGAGACTGAGGCTGAGCATGTTTGAGGGCCTCTGCGTCTCCTCGAATCGCGCGCGTCTCGGGGGCAGCGCGGGGGGCGGGATGTCCTCCATCCCAGCTCCTCCTAGCCGTCGCTGGAGCTCGGCAATTTGCTCCCGTAAGGAGTGGATTAGTTCGTATTCGTCTGCACCTACCTCGTTGAGCGTGCTCGCCAAGTTTCGTCTTGCTGACGGTGTGTCAACCCCCTGTAGCTCGCGATCGAGTTCGCGTCGACTTTGTTCGTGCTCGCGCTGCAGCCTTTCGCACTGCCGTCGAGCTCTTACCAAGTCACGGTGGCTCCGGTCGATCGCCTCTAAACGATCTTGTACTCTCGAAGTCACCGATCATGCCGTTGTACCGGTGGCTGACGGGAAACCTACGCGATCTATCGTTTGCAAGCTTCCGAGTTCCCGCTCATCCATGTCCTCATCTAGGTATTCAGGCGTTCGTTCGCCAGTAGCCATATTGAACACGTCGTCGCTACCTATGCTATTGTTATCTCGAAATGCCGTGCCCCTGAGAGGGTTTACGCCGAACTCGGCGTCCAGTCGGCCCGCGACGGCTTCTTGCCTATCGGTGGGGATTCGTCCCGGCGGCGAGAGCTCTGTTAGCGCCCTGCGCGCTTCGTATACTATTTCCCCTACGGCGGCAGCTAATCCAGCTGTGGAGCTTGCTCCTTCGCCGGGAGTCGCAGTTCCTAATGAATTGACTCTACGTTTCGGTTTCGCTCCCCTAAATATCGGCATGTTGCTAGTTTCGCGGTGGACAAACTCTAAAATATGCTCGCGAAATTTCAAGAGGTATTTTCTCCAAATTTTCTAAAAATTTTTCCCGTCTGGCTTCAGTTTATTGGCTATGTATGAGTATAAAGTAACCGCCGCTTACAGAAAGATGATCTGGTAGACGGTCCTTTCCATTGCGATGTCCTCGGGTGCTGTTCCTTCGGTGCTGCAGACCCGTTGTCTCTTAGCTTTCCTCGAAGGTTGGTCCAGTTGTCCTCCCTGGTACCGTTGACCCGTATCTCCGTTGGTTCCTGGGTTCGTCCTTGGTGCGTCGCCAACGATTGCGCGACGGCTTCTTTTCGAGTAGCTGCTATGCGTACTCGGTTGCACACTTTGTGCGGTTTTCCGCGACTTGACGTGACACCGTCAATCGGGACTTTAAACGGTTGACCAATACGTCACCCCGCACCGACGTTCACTTCACGCTTCGCGTTAGATTAGTCGGGTTTTCACGAGCTACACTGGTGTCCTTGCACGCGTCGTAGTCGTCACTTCAGAGTATTCTCAACTTTGTCCAAAACACTTTTGTCCTAATAAATCGCGAATCACTTAACTTCGGCAGATCCCACCGCTGCCACTAAATGTTATGCCGGTACCGGGTAATTAGATTATTCGGTATTCGGTATAATATTAAAAAGTTATTATTTTTCGGGATCGTTTGCCGATAAGGAGATGGATCTCGAGTTATCGATGAAAACACGAATTTATGTAAAAGGAAGTATTTATTATAGGCAACGGTGACTTTCCGTTGTCTATTTAGAAGCAAAGTAAGAAAGTACAATAATGCGTTGTTTCGAGAATTTCACGAGGAACCAACCGTTCTCTGCTAAGTCGAAATTAATTCTGTCTTTTCGTAAAGCAGTTGCTAACCGTCTTCACGAAAATCCCTCAGTTGGCAGCTTTAGCTTTAGCCTATCGTAGATCGCCTCGCGAGTCGCTTCATGCTGCGTCGGCGTCTACTTCGCATCCCGTCTTGTATGACAGCTATCTTTCAGAATTCCATCTCTAACTGTGTCCGCTAAGGAATATTCCTGAGAATACGTTAGAGGAATATTCCGCGACACAACATATTCAAGATTCAACGAATATCGGTGAATCGAGAACCATTCGTGTATATTTTACACGATCTGAATAACGAGACTATTGACGGTTTTTTCTACGAGGCAGAATTATCACGAGTACGAGTGCCTGCGTCATCTGAGAAGACGAAAGAGAAGAAGAGGACAAAGAGGAAGAACGCTCGGAATCATCGTCCCTGATAAATATGAGCTCCAAGGATATCTCTTTCTTTGTCGTGCTACCGAGCAACAGTAGTATGCAGTATTTTCCGCATAATACGACGACGAAATTTATTACTAAACTACCGCGTCAGATACGCTTGCACGGAGAATGGTCTGTTTCTCTTGTGGAAATTGCTTATCCGATGACTCTCTTACATGTTCCTACTGTAGGAAATCTCGTAACTTTTGAGGATGGTGATTATGATTTATCGGGTTTAAATCTTTGAACACGGAGACGCGCTGATAGAGACCAAGTAGCACCTGGTGTATATCGCTCTATAGACGCTCTTTTGGAGAGTATAAATCAGTTACCTCACGTGGCCGGTCATTTGCGCTTTAAATCGCTTTCGAGCGGGCAGGTCGAAGTGGCACGCGTATGCGACGATCTACGCTACCACGACTTTCGCGTATCGCCCGCTATCGCAAGGCTACTAGGATTCTCGGAAGAGGCCTGTAGGTCAGTAATGATAGAACCGTATTGCGAATACACAGGGTCGAGGCCTGCATCTCTCACCGGTGCTATACCGGGCAGCATGTTTTTATACACAGATATCTGCGAGAGCTATATTACAGGCGATGTACAAACACCCCTCTTACGAGTTGTTCCCATTGATACTGAAGACTGTCCGTATGGTTCGATAAAAATTAAATCGTTTTCAACGCCACGATATATACCTCTCTTGCGCAATAATTTGCACACTATCGAGATCGATATAAGAGACGAATTTGGGAATCCTATACCATTCGAGCAGGGAACGTTAACTGTGACACTACATTTCAAAAGGTCCCACGATTGATTACACCACTATGGATGATATTGAGAGTGTGCAGCACGGATGGGATCGTCGCGGGTACGGTGGCATTAGCCATGTTTATATCGGAACACCTAATCAACGAGGACACGGTATCGGCAGCTTTCTCGGGGGCCTGTTTCGTCGAGTGTTACCACTTTTAAAGAAGGGCGCTGAAGCAGTTGGAAAAGAGGCGTTGCGTGCTGGTGTAAATGTAGCCGGTGATATCCTCGATAGAAATATATCTGTGAAAGATGCTATTCGCGAGAGAGCGCGAGAATCAGGCAGTAATCTCAAACGCACAGCCTCTGAAAAAATTGACACTCTAATGCGGGGTTCTGGTTATAAAAAGCGCAAAATTTCACGAACTCCTCATTCATCGAACGAACGTAAACCACGACGTATCTCCCGTAAAAATAAAAGTGTAATAAAGAGAAAAGTAATAAAGAAGAAGAAGAATAATAAGAACAATAACAAGAAGAAGACTCGTCAACGAACAGTTGCAGATATTTTTGGATAGCTGAAACAAGATGGCTTTTCTACATGCGCACTCGTGCGAGTGTCTTAAATCGGAACTTGAATTATTTTCACTCCCACCGACGCAAACTACTATCAAAGGCTCCAATTGGGTGTATTACAAACCAATATCTTCGCTAACAGATAATTCGCCGATTGAATTTGTTATTCCTGGACAGGGTGATGAGTATATCGATCTCGCGCATACTATGCTTAGTCTGAGAGTGAAAATAACATCTCCTACTACTACGGAAATTGCTGCGGGCACATCGTCGAAAGTAAGTGCCGGCCCTGTAAACAATCTCTTGCATTCTATGTTTAATCAGGTGGACGTATACCTGAATCAAAAATTAGTTTCACCTCCAAATAATGCCTACGCTTATCGAGCGTACATAGAAACACTTTTGAATTACGGTCGAGCAGCAAAAAATTCGCATCTCACGAGCGTTCTCTGGTACGACGATACCCCTGGAAAAATGGATGATATAACATCGGAAAATACGGGTCTTGTGAAGAGAAAACAATTTTTAAATGTCGAAAAAACTGTAGACTTGCTCGGTCATCTGCATTGCGATATATTTAATCAGGAGCGATTCCTATCAAACGGCGTCGAGATGCGACTACGGTTGGTGCGATCTAGAGATTCATTTTGTCTTGTGGGGGATACAAAGAATGGTCAATGCGGCTTAAAGATTCTCGAGGCATCGCTTCTCGTTCGTAGAACAAAAATAGCTCCTGGCGTGCTGCTCTCGCATGCTAGAACTCTGGCAAAATCTACGGCTAAATATCCTCTTACGAGAGTCGAGGTAAAAGCCGTTTCAATACACTCTGGTGTTCATGGGGAGGCTATCGATAATATCGTGTTAGGTCAATTGCCGAAGCGTATAATTATCGGTTTTGTCGATAACAAAACGTTTAACGGCGACTTCAGTATAAATCCATTCAATTTTCAAAATTACAAGATAAATTATCTCTCGTTGTATGTAGATGGTGCTCAAATACCTTCAAAACCGTTACAACCTGATTTCACTAAAAATCATCTATATGTAGATGCTTTTCAAACGTTGTTTTCGGGAACTGGAATACATTTCTTGAACGACGGTAATTCGATCGATCGCGATAATTATCGCGATGGATACTGTCTGTTTACTTTTGATTTGACACCCGATCTTTCGGCGAACAGCAATACACATTGGAATTTAATAAAGCACGGTAGTGTGAGACTAGAGGTACGATTTGAGGATGCGCTTGCTTCAACGATAAATTGTGTAGTCTACGCGGAATATGATAATGTCCTTGAAATTGATGTCTCTCGGCAAGTAATGGTGGATTTTACCGGATAAGCGAAAAATGTGCTGATGTCGGCATAAAATTATTTCGTGTTAAGAGACGTAGAAGCGTGTCTGTGAGTAACTAATCAGTCGAACTCGAGCATCTGTATGGATTAGACGTGAAAATGGATATCGTCGTGGATATACAGGGAATGCGTGGTAAAGACTCGGGATTTATTCCGAAAGAAATTGCCGTGGTAGCAGTGGATATACCGTACTCTGCTCATTGGATCGTCGCACCGCCGTGTCACTTTGCCGAATTACCACAGCATTCGAGAAGCCAAAATAATTTTCTCTCGAAATATTTTCACGGTCTGGAATGGTACGAGGGCGATGTGAGCTGTAAACAAGCATCTATACACGCGGTCTCGAGAAGGCTATACTTCTTTGCGATATCATGAGTCGTGAAATTTCCAACCTGGAGGATGAGGAGGGCGCCCCATCGTACACATTTATGCCGAAATCTTTGCGAAAATGCTTTAGACACGCTATGATAAACGATACAGCGTCTTCGCATTGTGCAATGCGCCAGGCTCTCCAAATAAAAAATTGGCTTCGCGAGCACCTATTTAAAGGAGAATCATACATGGATGTTTGGTCAGCAGACGAAGAGGAAGATAATAAGAAAGAGGAGAAATCTTCATCATGTAGTCGTGACACGATCGACGATGCTGTGAAATGAATTTTGCATATATATACGTCTTTCAAAGCGTATCGGTCATCATTTAATCATTGACTATGTGTTCAGCAGGAACACTAGACAAATCTACGAGAGTCTGCAGTATCTACCACTTTCAACCGTTGGCGTATACCCGGTTGACAGAATTCCTCGTGTATGGTAGTTACCGGCTGGACTCGTAGTTAACACGGATAACCACGACGGACCTGGAGAGCATTAGATCGCCATGTACGTTAACCATCATGGAAAAGGAATGTACTTTGATAGCTACGGGCTACCACCGGTTATACCGCAACATCTCGCACGACTACGAAGAAACTGCAAGTTCTATCGGTACGGCCTCAAGCAGCTACAGAGTAATACGTCGGATGTGTGTGGACAATTTTGCATCGTATTCCTACATCTTATGTCGTGCGGCTTCACCATGTCGCGATTTAATAATCTCTTTAGCGATAATTTAATGAAAAACGACAGATTAATGCGTGAATATTACAATGCTTTTGCCTCTCGACGATCAGACAGTGATAAAAATAAATTTAACGGCGGAGGAGTCTCCGAGCGAAGATTACCGTGTTTGCAGGGATGTTGCATACGGCGGTAAATATCTGTAAAGTGATTTAAATAAAATATTGATTAATTAAAAAGAAATACATCGGTTTACTGTGTCCCTTATTTTATAATTATATATAAATTATAATCGAGGTCTCTCGCGGCACGGTATCATATTCTGCGTCTTTTACTGCAGAGCATTCGCTTCACGAGAAGCACAGCGCAAAGCGGTACGCACGTGCAAAACCGCTGACATTGCATTCAAAGCGCTGCACACCTAGTTATTATTCAGAGGGGCGTTTGTTATCTTCAAACGCTGTGATCACCGCCAGCATCATCCGGAGCATTCAGTCTGTCTTTAGTAGTGCACGACGAAAATCTAAATCACGAAAAGAAAATGTATCTGAGGTATATAGATGAGGAGCTATCGGTAGCTTTTGTGTGTCGGGTAATATGTGGTAGCAGCGATAATACCGTGTGTTTGCGGACGGGTAAAATGTGCGTAGCATTATCCGAACTGGAGGATAATTTGGACATAATGTACATTCAGGAATTTATTGAGAGGAGTCGTTTTGTGGTCGAGGACTTGCGCGTTGGAGTTGGTTGTGTAGTTGTGCGGCATCAAAAGGCTATGCGCGGGGAGATCGTCGACGTGAGTGATGACGGGTGCTGCGAGGTGTTGCTGGTCGATTTCGAGGAATCGATATACATCGACTGGCCTCACCTATTTCACCCCGAGCCGCCGATTAGTATGTTACCGGTGTTGCTCGTGAGATGTACGGTATTCGGCCTCGATCATTTAATTGACGAGGACGGATATCTAGATTGGATCGATGAAATGCGCGGTAATGATACGCTGATCGGGATACGCATGCGTACCCCTGACGGTACCCGCGCTCCATGGGTGCGGGTAATTCGCATTACCCGGGCGCGTAACTGTGGTTTTTGAGTGAGTGAGTGAGTGAGTGAGTGAGTGAGAGAGAGAGAGAGAGAGAGAGAGAGAGAGAGAGAGAGAGAGAGAGAAAGAGAGAGAGAGAGAGAGAGAGAGAGAGAGAGAGAGAGAGAGAGAGCGAGAGAGAGAGTGCGTGTGTGTGCATATGAGTGTGCCATGGAATATTGGAATAAATATTGTGCCCGTCACCCTGGAGAGTCGTCGCAGATGCCGCCAACACAAGGGTGAGTTAAAAAATTTATTCTAAGTATGTGTACACTTTTGCTTCATCCTGCTCTTATCTCTACTCTTCCTTGTTCACCAAGGTACCCACACCACCTCACTTTACCATCTCCACGTTACCGACACTGGTCAAGCAGAGTGGGTAGCGCGGCGGTGGAAATTGCGGTGGTGGGGGTAGCCGCGTGGTGGGGGAAGGCGTGGGGATAGGAGTGGGATGGAGCAAAGCTGTACACATACTACTCCCGGATTTCTCCGCCATCTTGCGCCGTGCAGCCACTGTGAGCTGATGGAACTCCGGGCACATAACGATGAAATGCCCCAAAGTCCGCAGCAATCGCAGGGATACACCGACGCGTTGGTGCGTGATGGCGGAGCACCGTGGCCTGTGTTACCTGATGCGTGATGTACCGATGCTCGTTGGGTCCCGGCCTTCGCAGGAGTAGGGTTTGCCGATGACGTCCGACGCGAGCTGGTTTCGAGTTTCGAAGTGGCCGTCACCATCTCCAAAGCTTTTATCTTAGTCTCAGCAAACTTCTCAATCCTAGCAAAAGTCGGGAAATCACATGAGCGGCCTATCGTCGTCTCCCCATGCCTCGCGTGTGGTTTGCTCTAGCTGTCTACTCAGCAGCCTTACCAGCACGCAGCCCCAAAGTTCTTCCTTCGTTGCTAGCGAGGAAAGAACTTTATTTGCTTCGGAGATCGACGTGACAAGGGATGAGAGCGTGCTCCCATCCCCTGAGATTGGTGCATATGTAAAGAGCGCGTCCAAGCGCTCTTGCACCAATAGTCGCTTATTCTCATATCGAGACGCGAGCGTCTCCCATGCCAAATTAAACGATTGGCTTGTGAGGGCGAACCCAGAGATAAGTTTCGCCGCCGGGTCCGAAACGCAGCCGCGCGGATATATATCGTTCGCCGCTCGACGTCGGCTAACCTGGTGTTGGAAATGACCAACGATGTGAATAAGTCACGAAACGCTGGCCATCCGGAATAATCGCCTTTGAACGTCGGCAGCTTGATATCAGGCAGCTTAGTTTGGGAGCTCGGCGGTGTGGCTACTGGTGCAGGACGATGAGGTTGAGCCAGCTTCTCCATGGCCTCCCGTGCAACAATTTTACCGTTAAGAGCCAACTTGGCCTCCATCATTTGCGATTTGTTCGCAAAATACTCATCGTCCATGTACGTCGGAGGCCAAGAGGTCTCCAACAGCTCCTTGCGGAAGTCGCTGTGGAGCTCGTTGATCTGTTCGACCATGATATCAAGCGAGGCCATGGAGAATGATTGCGATCTCTCGTCCAGAGTCGCCCAGATGTGGTGCAACGCTTCGATCGGTCATTGCTGTGACTGCACCTTCAACGCCAGCTCGGTTGCCAGGCAAGCCGGTGATCGGGTTCTTTTCACAGCTATGGTGGCCTCAGGTACCAGCAATGTCTTTTTCTCCTCAGAATCACCGGGTGCCACCACGAGTTACGCTCGGACATTACTGGCCCAAGAACCACGTTCTAATAATAGAAAAAAAAAACAACGAAGTTGCTTCGTAAAGCGCTACGTTACCACACTACTACTTGACGAATACAGATAAGCCGATGGGGATACTGCGATGTGGTCAGAGTCCCACGTCAAGATGAACCGAGATGCGTGTGCCGAAGGTGGAAAACCCTGGTCTTCCCTGTGCGTGAGTCGAAATCCGGCTCGAAGGACCAAATGTTGAGAATTCCTTTAGTGTGTGTTTGGGTTGAATCTGAAAGATATCGAAAAAGAATGAGTTTTCACTCAAAGCAGGTGTGAAATAACCAGACTAAAAGATGTAGGGAGAAAAAATGGTTTTATTCCACCGTCGACTATCACACTACAAAAAATATATATAATACAATATTTAAAAATAGCACAAATGAATTTAGAGTGAATATTAGATGAGAAGCACATACAATTGTATTAATTGTGTGCTTAAATTTGTGAGGTGAACGTGGTGCAGCCCGCGCTGCCAAGCACGCCACGAGATGAGACTTTGTGAGGATGCACAAAATAGATTTCTCCGCCTCATTAACATTGAATTTATATAAATTATGAAGGTGCACTCTTACCGAGTTTTTTGAGTTCAGTTGAGCACGTATGGCATGAGTAGATCCGGTATGAGGCGGTGAAAAAGTCCGAGGTGCGAGCAGAGGATTGTGCTGAGCCAGCGGTTTTCACGAAAAGTGTCTTAATTTCTCAAGATGGCTGCGTAGTACAAAAGCGTCGTTGTGCAACGCTGAAGTCAAGCGAGAGCGACAGCCTCTCGCTTGAGCAACATGCCTACAAGGCGCTGCCTCGGCTATCTTCGCGACAGCCAAGCGCAGTACATCACCCAGCAACAACAGATCGACGCACGGCAAATATGGATCGCCGTTGTCAGCTGATTTTCCAACACCTTTAATTTCCAAATTTTATAAGAGTAAAAGAGAACCTATTTTAACGACAGCGAGAGGAACAAAGTGGATGTACAGCTGTACCCACCGTCTCCCAGAAAAATTAATCTTAACGGCAAATTTTCAAAGCATGGGATCTACTGCGTAGATCCGTTATCGACTGCTATTTATGGATGTATGATTTAGCGCATCCTTACCCTCAATCCTCGGCCAGGGGTTCGGCTAGTCGCCGCCGGGGCGTTGTTGGTTAACAGGGAGCGGTTGGCGTAAACGCTGTCGCGTGACCAAGCGGCCGCACCCTTTCTTCTCGCTTTCGCCTGAAATCCTCTGTCTCCCTCTCCCCCTCTTTACAAAGATAATTACATTACGAACAATTATTATCTGAGCGAAACAATTAACAAAAGTAGAACAACTGTTGAATTAATCGAAAGATTTATGACCATTAAAATGTTCACACGAATACTTTATGTAAATCATCACCAGCAAAAAGAACAATTATGCTTCCATATGAAAACAACCCACGGCTGTCACTCGACAAAGATTACAATCCATATTGAATTAATGGTATTCCCAGCTATCACCGGGTAATATAAGAAAGATCAATATATAAGGATTAATATCCTTTTTCTTCTGAGATTATATTAAAGTCTCTCGTAACATATTGGAATCTATAGCAAAAACGCTAATACATAGAATATGTTATACATATATAGAAAGGATAAAGAAAATATTAGGATTATTTTACACTAAAATATCGAAAAGTAGACGAAACGAGAAAGAGATGAGACTGTATCGAGTTTCAATAAAGCTTATTCTGTAGGAAAGCGAGGCTGGCCTACTGTCTACGCAACGATGAACGCCTTTACGCGAGAGCTGAATAGCGATATAGCTGACTTGCGTACGGACGAAATATACGATTAACCGAGTCGGGCGAGTCGCTTTCAGGCAACATACTCTGTCTCTCTCTCTCTCTCTCTCTCTCTCTCTCTCTCTCTCTCTCTCTCTCTCTCTCTCTCTCTCTCTCGTTCCCATGACATGAGAATAATTGTTTTACTAACAGGTTATTTAAGCAAAAGGGCGTAACGATAAGTAGATAGAACGACTTGAATAAGCCATCATTCAACGAAAATATTCTTACAAATAAGAGATTAACGTACAAATTAGCTTGCGTACGATAATGCAAGTTAACTACAAAACCTGTAACATCACAGAATTATTAACATTAATTTGTTGCCAATCATTCAATTAGTCTCCGTACAAACGTCGAAATCTGTGGACACACCCACATACTAAGACGACAAATTCGTCTTATACTTAATTACACAACCAGAGTAACTAGCCTGAAATATATCTACACATACAAACACAAGACTCCATACCATACTATACCCACACTTATGAAGACTAGCGATAAACTACCGTTACTCAAGCTATAGTTATACTCCCAAGCAGTAAGACTATAGTATCAAGAAAGGTATGAAGATCAATCTAAAAGGAACACGCTAAATCACTATAACCAAGGAGAGGAGATTAACGGGACAAATGGGCTACAGGAGATGGGCTACAGGACGACTAGCAGATATAGTAATATCCTGCTATACCGGCAGAACTTGGAAGAAGAGCGGGGAAGTCGGTATAAAAGGGCACGACATACCACAGTCGGAGAGCATTCTGTTCACAGACTTTCGCCAACATCCGGAATCTACCCAAAAGAGGACCAGCTAACCAACCAAAGGAGGACCAGCCAACCAGCTAAAAGGAAGACCACCTAGCCAACCCAAGGAGAAGCATCTCCAACCACACCACTCCAAGGATCAGGCCTACTACCTCTGAGCCAGCTAAGACGGACATCTTCCAAGGTAAACTACTGAGCCATCAGCCATTCAAGTAGCAGAGTATCCAAGCCAACGAGATCTCACCTCAAAAAGAAACCAGTGTGGTATGGATCAAATTATACTACATCCATAAGGGACTTAAAAAACACCCTAAAAATTAGCTAGGGACGCTCCTATCGCATTTTCGATGCGCCGATGCACCAAGGATGCACCGCGCTGACGCCTCCACCGGAACAGCGGCGGGACCAGCGAGTAGATCGCGTAGCCAGGAAAGCTCGAGCGAGAGCTCTGTCCCCACTACGGCCCATTCGATATACTACTGTGTTCAAAAAGTAAGGTGAATTTTGTTTTAAGATAAATTTTTTTTTTCATTCTTCCAAATCGATTTCGTCCCCCTCAAAATAATCCCCCCTAGCTACAATACACTTATGCCAACGTTTTTTCCAATCTTTGAAGCATGCTAAAAAGTCGTCCTCAGGTATAGCCTTCATGCGCGTAGCGATTCACGTTTGATCTCTTCAATCGACTCAAAACGATTTCCCCGGAGTGGTCTCTTGAGCTTTGGGAACAGCCAGAAGTCACACGGTGCTAAATCAGGCGAATACGGTGGTTGTGGAGCGACATGAGTGGAGTTTTTGGCAAAAAACTCACGAAGAACCAGTGCTGTGTGCGACGGTGCATTATCGTGGTGCAAAATCCAAGTGTTGTCTTTCCATAATTCTGGCCTTTTCTTGCGAATAGCTTCACGCAAACGACGCATAACACTTAAATAATATTCCTTGTTGACAGTTTGGCCAGTGGGAAGGAATTCGTAATGCACCACACCACGATAATCGAAGAAAACTGTCAACATGACCTTGATTTTTGAGCGACTTTGGCATGGATTTTTCGGTCTCGGTTCACCTTTGGCACGATATTCGCTCGATTGATCGGTTGTTTCGGGATCATAGGCATAAATCCAAGTCTCATCGCCCGTAATAATTTGCTTGTAGACGTCCTGATAGTCAGAAATCATTGATTCACATGCTTGAACGCGACGCTCTTTTTCGAAAAAATTGAGAAATTTTGGCACCAAACGCAATTTGACTCTTCTGAGGCATAAATGATCCTTCAAAATTGCTTGCACTGATCCAATTGATGATTCCAAATCATCAACACGTTCTCTGCCTTCTTTGAAGTCTTTGTACCACTTGTAAACATTTTTCTGTGACATAGTCTCATCACCGAAGGCCTTTTGTAACATTCGATACGTTTCAGCGGCGAAAATTTCATTCCGCAAGCAAAATTTAATAGCACTTCTTTGCTGAACAAAATTCGACATCGTAAGAATCGCCAAATTCACTTTTCTTTGTTCACAAAACCAAGCGTAAACTAAAAAGTAATGATGATATTGACATGTAATTTATCACAGATGTCACTAACAGTTCTACCAACTTGAAAAAAAATTCATTTGTCCGATTCGGTTAACGCGGGAAGTTTAAATTAAAAATTCACCTTACTTTTTAAACACAGTAGTAGGTATAGAGTAGACTAGTTCCGAAGGCGAGAAATAATAACAGAGTCAATATAGGTATATTATCAATACCAAGCCCGGTAGGCTAACACTCTCTCGTGCCTTGCGTAGAGAAGATAGAAACTACAATACCACTAGAGAAATATTTCAATAATTCAATATAAAAACTCCTACTTCGTGCGGACACGATTATAACGGCATGCGTAAGCCCGGGTCAAGTTTTTTTTGTAAGGTGCATAATCACCAAAACTAAAAAGTATATTTAATTATCATACAAATTATTTATCTGTCTAATGTGTCTAATAAATCATACTTTTACCTAATACTGAAGCCTATATTAATTTCCTCTCTGCTTGAGTTCGAACTAAAACCCTTTAAGGGTGATGATAACGTAAAATACCGTTACATTTGGCGCCCGAACAGGGACTCGAGCATAGGAAAGAAAGGCTGATATTGGGTAACAAGTTTAATAATTATGAGTTTTGAATCGATATTCGCGCAAAGACTTGTGCAACGAGCAGCACTCGACGCTAGTATGGAACTCAATACGTCGCTATTAGGACGTTCCTTAGAGTGGGAATCCACAACAGCGGACGGTATATTAAGGCGACAACGAAGGCAAGATCGGGAAGAAATCGCTAGGCTATCAGAAATTCCGAACGAAACAATGCAAGCCAATGCACCAGGTGAACTCCAGGATGGGCGATCTACGCCAATGCTAGGGGATACTCTCCCTGTCATTCCAAATCCAGTCGACATGACTCAAATTTTGGCGCTCTTTCAGACAATAAAAGAAGGCCAAGACGAGATGCGTGCAAAATTAGACGACGCCAATGATTCCTGTATTTCGAGGACGGCTACCTTGCGTGAAAATCTGAAGGAGCACGTCAACACCAACATACTCGAGAGTGACAAACGGACAGATACAAAAATCGAAACAGTCCGTCGAGAAATAATCGAAGAACAAGAAGTTGTTAATAATTGTCAACGGAACATGATTGTCAATGAGCAAATGATAAGAGCAAGATTAGACAAGGAGATGAAAGAGGCCATGGAACGGATAAAAAAGAACCAAACGACTACAGAAAAACATGCAAATAGGATCAAGGCACTGGAACAGCGTGCCTCCTCAGGCATAAATAATTCCGCTCATGGTTTGTCGACGTTCCTAATAGGCAACCTCTCTCGTCTCCAGGCATCTACTCAAAGGACTCCAAAATTTGCTGCAGACGGAAAACAACGTCCTACGAAATTTCTCAAAGAACTCCAAGAGTACTGTGAGGCAGGAGGAATCGAAGGATCAGACGTACGCATCGTTATACAGGACGCACTGGAGGGCCAAGCAAAGAACTGGTGGCATCTAGTGGAAGGTAGTGTGCAAAATTTTTCGGAATTTGCAACAGCATTTTCTGCACGTTACTGGACTAGAGAAATGCAAGACAAAGTCCGTAGCAACCTTGAGTTTGGCACCTACGAAACAGAAAGACAAAATCGCACCAGGACGGAATACGCCACCCTTATCTTTGGCAACGCGAGAGACCTCGAAGAAAAGATGTCGGACGAGGCCATTATTCGTCGCCTAGCCCGACATTTTGACGAAGAGGTGAGATGCGCCGTCCGGATCCGGCAGATCAGTAACGTTCCAGAATTCCTCGAAATTCTCGAAAGCATTGACATGGCGGGGCCTCTCAATAGCAAGAGAGGGCACCAGAGGAGGGATTTTCAAGGACGCGGGGGACCGGGGACCGAGGGACCACATCTTTATGACCTCGGAGGCTCTCACGGCATGAATTAAGGAATGGAGGGTCATAGAGAACTATGCCGCTAGTGACCACCAATACATCCGCCTTACAATCGATGAGGAACAACAACGATAACGGGAAAACCAGCAGCGGCCACGAAGGTGGAACCTCGCGAAAATAAATACCGAGGTATTTGTGGAAACGATCGCGCGCGGGACGGAAAGAGTCGCAGGCCAGGAGGCGAACGGAAGAGCCGGAATTGATACACTTGCGGCCGCAACGATCGGCCTCATCACTACAGCATGCGAAGTTTCGCTGAAAACGCGGAAAATCGCAAAAAGTGCCACAGACTGAGGCGGATCGCACGAGCGAGGAATCGAGATGACGCGAATGTCAGATCTGCGGACTAGAGCCGAAAGAAGGCTACTCCGGCGAACTATCAACCGGAGCAAGGCTGAGTGTTGTGGAAAACTCGTGGAAGAGGTAAACTCGGACCCATGGGGGCTAGGATATAAGATCGTCACACAGAAGCTGGGAGCCCTCTGTGAGACTAGTGCCATGGATACGGCCACTATGGATCGCATTGTCGGCACTCTCTTCCCGGCTCACCTTGAGAGAGCAAATACTAATCCTGTGCAGATCGAGGATTTCCCCCTCTTTAGCCTCAAAGAAGTGGAGAAAGCGGTAAAATCGCTGAAAAAGAAAAAGGCGCCTGGACCTGACGGCATACTAAGCGAGGTCCTGAAGATAGTTACACAGCATAATCCACACTTGCCACTAAGCCTTTATAACGCGTGCCTGAGCACCGGGACGTTCTGCCACCGGTGGAAAATATCGCGCCTCGTGCTAATCAGTAAAGGCAAAAGCGATCCGGAAACACCGTCGTTTTACCGACCGCTTTGCATGCTGGACACAACAGGCAAGGGACTCGAAAAATTGCTGAAAGCGAGACTACAACAGGCGATCGCGGTGGCTGGAGATCTGTTGCCGAAGCAGTATGGCTTCCGGACAGGACGCTCAACGGTGGACTCGGTCCAGGAAGTCATCGAGGCAGTAAGAAGAGCTGAAAACCATAATCATCACTCACGCCGAGTAGTGCTCTTGGTAACGCTCGACGTGAGGAACGCCTTTAACTCGGCGAAATGGACGGTTGTGCTTTCGGCCCTAGAGCATACCTTCAAGGTACCCAGCTCCTTCGTATGATGGGTGACTACTTGCGAGACCGCACACTGCTCTACGAGACCAGAACAGGGACGAGAAAAATGACGGTCACAGCCGGTGCAGCCGTCAATCCTTGGCCCAGATCTCTGGAACGGTTCGTACGACAGCCTCCTGAGGATAGAAATGCCCGAAGAAACGGTTCTTGTGGGATATGCGGATGATGTCGTAACACTCATCGTGGCCAGAGACGTCGAGCTAGCCCAGCTCAAATTGAACCAAGTAATGCGCAAAATCAACTGTTGAAAGGATGCACATGGACTTTCCCTGGCCCTAGGTAAGATAGAGATCGTTGTCCTAACAAAAAAAAGTATAAACACCATCCTGCCCATGTGGATAGGAGAAGAAATCGTGCAGACCAAATAAGCTGCTAAATACCTCGAGACCATGATGGACAGCAAACTCAGCTACTGGAAACGGATTCGGTAAACTGCGGACAAGGCTGCGAGGGGGATAAACGCTCTTAGCAGGCTGATGGCCAATACCACCGAGCCAAAATCGATTAAATCTCGGTTATTAATGAACGCGGTGCAGGCGGTCTTCCTGTACGGAGCTGAAATATGGGCAGACTCGCTCAACAAAGAAATATACCGAAAGCGGATGGCTCAAGTTCAGAGAAGAGCAGCCCTTAGAGTTGCATCATCGTACTGTACGGTTTCGGAGCCAGCAGTTCTCGCAATTCCCGGAATCATCCCAGTCGCACTTCTCGCGAGGGAACGTAAATCTGTGTACTGCAAAAAAGACGAAAAATCGACAGCTGGCAAGCGACATGGGATCATGACCCGAGAGGGCGCTGGACTGCGAAACTTATTTGGCGGATAAGGCCATGGATAGAGAGGGAGCACGGCGAGGTAGACTACTAAATCACCCAGTTCCTGAGCGGGCATGGGTATTTCAAACAATACTTGTTTAGGATCGGGAAGATAGCCAGGCCTGAATGCTTATACTGCCCCGAAACAGGGGACAACGCGGAGCACACGTTTTTTAGCTGCAACCGATGGGCGCAGAGCAGACATATACTGGAGAAGGACCTAGGAAAGCTAACGCCGTCAAACATCGTTGACGCAATGCTGTCCAGCAGAACCAACTGGAATGCCATATCGCAATGGATACACAGCGTCCTCTGCACCAAAAAACGGGACCTGGATAGAGGGGCGGCCAAACTCAATGAGGTCGGCAGCCAAACGGAGCTGAAGGCGAGCTGAAGCGGAGACGGAGGAGAAAAAAAAGGACCTAGACCTTTGAAGTAATGTGATAACCTGTTCCAGGCTAGGCACAGTAGGTGGTTTTACTCAGTAAACTACGCACGGGAGCCCGACACTAGGGGCAATCCCTGTACGTAAGGCATTTCCACCTGCTGTATAAATTTTTTAAAATCATCATCATCATTATTATTATTATTATTATTATTTGGTTGTAAATTCATTATTTTTTATATCGATAACATATTTTACTATCTAGTAACGTTCTGGTCATCTAATAACGCGCGGTGCACACAATGAAGCACCGCTACGCGCGTTACTCACACCATGTAGGCCGTTACGTCAGAGACCAAGTCCCGTTATTCGGTTAAAAAAGCACGACTAGGGAAGCGCCATCTGAGACCAGTGGGAATTAATAACTATCGTTAAAGACAAACGACGAATTTTAAAAAGGATCAAGGCTATCAATGGGCTACAGGAGATGTGCTAAAGGACCGCCACCAGATATAGTAATATAAAAAATATAGGGTGAACGGAGGGTATGCCGGTATAAAGCCGTCGGAAATTTGGCATTCGGGGAGCAGTTTTGTTCACAGATGCCTCTCGCCAGGTAATGGTGGATTTTACTGGATAAGCGAGGAAATGTGCTGATGTGGCGATAAAATTCTTAAGCCGCGGAGAAGCCACTTTATAAGTAGCAAGTCAGTCGAACTCGAACATCTGCCTGGATTAGACGTAAAAATCGATATCGTCGATGATATACAAAGAATGCGTGGTAAAGACTCGGAATTTATTCCGAAAAAAATTGCCGTGGTAGCGGTGGATAAACCGTACTTTGCTCACTGGATCGTCGGACCACCGTGCCACTTTGTCGAATGACCATAGAATTCGAGAAGTCAGTATAATTTTCTCTCGAAATTTTTTCACGGTCTTGAATGGTACGAGGACGATGTGGGCCGTAAACAAGTATACACTAACTTGCGAAAAATTCCGCGAAAATCAAGATTTATCTATACACGCGGTCACGAAATAACTATACTTCTTCGCGATATTACGAGTCGTGAAATTTTCATCCCAGAGGATGAGGAAGGCACATCATTGCAGTCATTTATGGCGAAATCTTTCCAAACATGCGTCAGACACGCTATGATAAGCGATACATCGTCTTCGCACTGTGCAATGCCGCAGACTTTCCAAATAAAAAATTGACCTTATTAGCACTCGTTTTAAGGAGAATCGTACATAGATATTTGGTCGGCCGAAAGAGAGGAAGAGAATAAGAAAGAGGGAAAATCTTCATCATGCAGTCGTGACACGATTGACGATGCTGTGAAATAAATTTTTCATATATACATCTGTCAAAGCGTATAGGTCATCATTTAATCATTGACTACGGGTTCAGCATGAACACTAGACAAATATATCAGAGTCAGCAGTATCTACCGCTTTCAGCCGTTGCAGTATACGCTGCTGACGAACTTCCTCGCCTATGGTCGTTACCGGCCGAACTCGTTTTTAGTGGAGTGCAGAGGAAGGCTCGTTGAACTTGGCGAACTTCATGTTGGAATGTTCTGTGTCGTACCTCGTTAAAATAGAGCTGTACACGGCGAAGTGATTAACTCGGACTTGGATGGATACTGCGAGGTGTTATTAATCGATTTCGGTGAGACCATTTACATCGACTGCAATTTATAGATATGCAGATTAAGACAGTTTTAACGTATTCGTGATGTTTTTATGAATAATTCTTTTCTTCTTTGGTGATGTTGGATGCACTCAGGATTATTTGGAAAAGAATTCATGCATTCGGCTGGAGCTTCTTATTGCTGGGATCTTTATTTAATATTTATATTTGTTTAAGAAGAGACCTCCGTTTAGAATTAGCTTATCTCATTTTTGTCTATTCACACGAGAGTTCAGTCATCATTGTTTCTCGTTGTACAGGAATAATAAAGGGTTTTTCAATTTTTAGGAAGGAGGAAAATTGTAGGTCGGGCGGTGGTCTACTTTATCGCTTGTTGCTATGCGGCCGTTTATCCACGATCGATTCTATTATTCTGACTCTGGGTTTAGGAGGGTCATCAATTCACACCGTGGGGTTTATCGGCATGATTTGAATTTAAGACTTTAAGTTGTACTGAACGAGGTTTTAACTCTTATGTATGCGAAAGTACCCTGGGTTTTTTATTGTTATTAATTTAGATCCTGATTATTCTTATTTTATAATGAATTTTAATTAATGCGCGATCTGATGTCGCTGCATGGAATGTTCTATTCAATTTACGTTGTTTTCTTTTATGTTGTTTCGCGGAACAGTTTGGCCCCGCCCCCGCAACGCGATCCTGACTTCTCATAGTTCTGCGTCTGTGTCCTTATACGTGGTTTCGTTATGATAATTCATGGGATTTACTTTGAAACATTAATATTATTATCGGACGTTGTTATATTTTATTTTGCCTATTTATTCTTTTTAGATGGATTAGGAATATAATCTTTCTAAAATAATATTTCTGTGGTATTTATTCGATGAGTTAACTTCACTCGTACTGCAGACTTTGGATAGCGATTCGTTATTATCGTCGAGTGGGTCTGGTCTGGTGAGTAGGCCTACTTCAATGTCTTTACCTTTGTTATTGTTTTCTTTTTCTGGTGCTACGAGCTATCTGTGCACAGTATTATACGGAGTTCGAAACGTATCAACGACACACATCCTGTTAGTCTCATGCTGTGGCTTTTAAAATTTCGGTTTTGGTCGTTTAATCGAACACCTTAAGAGGTCAAAGATTAAGACTTTGCACTGAAATTTTTACCAAGGTCAGTATGTACGAGGGTTTGTCGATCGCTGGTCCATATACGATATAAGATCGTATCCTTAGTACACGCAACCATATAATATGTGCGGAGTCCAGAAAGCGGGGACGCGGAGCCGGGGTACTATGATACGCGTAAATTACCTTCCTTAGAGACGGGTAGCCACAGTGCTATGCGTGAGGAGCCGTTAAAAATAAAGTGCCCTGTCGCGTCAAAACAGCGGTAGCCCCGCGCTGTGCGTGAGAACCTTGGTATTTCGATGGGAATCCTAACAAATTTATTTCACCGAAACTAACGGTCACGACACTATGCGTGGGAATCATAGTTGTCAAAAGAATGCTAACAATAATTGAATTTAAAAATATTATGGATGTGGGACGTGCTAGAGGCACGTCACGTCGCGTCTTCTATACTTTTGGTCGTATTATCCGAGGGGATGATGTTAGGAAAGTCACGTGATGTTTGTTTTGATTTAATTCCTAGGTGATAGTGTTGTGTCGGTGTAATGCTTGATTTAAAAGTTGTACGTTCTTCCTACCTTGATGCGGTGTAGGAGTTTCAACGGATGTTCTTGCGAGGTTTCAGTTATCGTTTGTGTTCTATTTCTCTACTTGAGATACGTTAATTATTTTTTTCTGGTGTTTTAATGGACCTACTTATCTGTTCAGGTATTTTTGTGATGCTTTTGAATTCCAGCTTGTTTATTCTAGCTATTTTTCGTGTGATTACATTTATTTTTGTGTAAAAAGCGGTCTTTTTAATGTTTTAGTTTGTTTCTAATTGTTTTTGTATATTCTTTGTTATTGAGGGTGGCCTTGCGATGGATAGACCTGATGTAGGTGGTTGCTTTCTGCCCTGTTTTATGCGATGATTTTTTTTAATCTTCGTTTTAAACATTTATAATTCGGTGACTCAGTGGTGGTCAATTGTTGTGTTCGGTTCCATGTGACGCTGCCCTAAGGCTTTTCAATTCTTTATTTTTTGTAGAACCGTAAGAGTTCCACAATCTGTGGTGGTCCTGCTCCGTATCTACTTAGGTCGCGGCCCTCGCTGACAAGTGCAATACTTTTATTTATATGTTTGGTATCCTAGTGAATTTTTTCCCTAACTAAAAGCAAACTGCCATTATCATCTTCCAAAATCCTTTCCTTCGTGGGTTCCCTAGCAGATTGGACGACGCTGAAAAGACCGAAAGAGCGACCGTCAAAAAGTGCGAGATTTTAGACCATAAAAAGATTGCAAGACGACCAAGGCCATGAAAGGTCATAAAAGATCGTGCAAGACCTTGCGTCTTTTCAAGGTATTTTCTTTCAAAAGACGCAAGGTCTTGCACGATCTCAAGGTATTTTCACGGTCTTTCAAAAGACCAGAGATCATAAGTACAAGGAAGAAGACCATGAAAAGACATCGTTTCTCAAACACTTTTCGACCATTAAAAAAGACGTCTTTTTGTGGTCTTTTGTAGGATGAAGTATGGTCGTTCAATCTGCTAGGGTTAGTTTATAGAGCCAGTGTATTGGGTCAAGTGATGGTTAATCCCTTGAGCGGCAAGAACAATTTCACGGTTAATCCCCTAAGTGGCAGAAAAAAAGTCTTTCGATTACGATGAAAATTAGTACTCCGGAGGTTTTCGAGATCGCTGGTTACAAATGCGGACGCAAAGTTTGAAATTTGAAATTAGTGAATAAAACATGAGGGACTAAAGTTCAAAAGTGACTCAATTTGGATGACCGATAAGAACGTCAGACACCTATAAAAATATCAGTATTTTTGAATCAGCATAGCTGGAAAAAGCATATGTGAAACCCCTGAAAACATCACCAAATTTCTGTTAGTATTTTCAGCTGATTTCTATTACCGTTCCAGGGATACACATTCGTAACTTTAAATATTCATGCAGGATTGTAGAAATTGGGATTTTCATCGGGTTCAAGTTATCTTGCGTACTCTAGTCCGCCATTTTTAATTTCGAATTTTTACTAGAAATCCGCTTTCAGCGAATCAGAAAACACCCGAGTACCCATTTTCATTCAAACTAAGTTAATTGGTTTTTACTTTGGAAATTCCCAAGCAACAATTTTTAGTCGAAACAAGTCAATTTATATATTTTGGTCCGCCATATTGAATCTGCCATTTTTTAATTCCGAATTTGTATACTAAATTCGTATTCAGCGATCTCAAAAATCCACGAGCACCAAATTTAGAGAAAATTGTTAAAGCCAATCGCAAAATGAGCGATGTCCGCTATATTTTATCAATGACGCTTCGGGCACGACAATCATGTGCACCATATGGCGTCAATGCCGCTCAAGAGGTTAACGCTGTCCCGAGTGCTTTTCGGAAAGCGTAGACTCAAAACATTTTTGCGTTTTCAGTGTTTCTCGCCAGCCATGGTAAAACGGGAGTCTATTCTCTTTAATCAGAGTAAGGAAGCCGTACGTCGAAACGCCTCACGCGCTGTAAATTTATTTTGCTTATTTTCTCTATTTTTTGAGGTATCAGAATCAAAAGTGTCTTGAAGCTGGAGCTACGCCAAAAAGTAAAAACATTGGGATTGATTTTACTAAGATTTTTCTGTCCTATACGAGCCTGCGAGATTGTGGATCCGAGAATGGCAGATGTGATCGAAAATCGAGTAAGCAACAAGACTGGAGAAAAAAATAGCATTTTCCTAACTTAACCGCTATATTATCGTTGGGCCTTTCTACGGTAATTTCAAAGGGATACCACATCGTTGTATTTTTGTCCTGGTGTAACCTGTAATTTCTCTCTGGAACTTATTCCTACCTGTCACTGTCGTCTACTGTGCGCAGAGTTTCCAGACCGATGTAGAAGTTTCCTTGTACTAATTTTTCCTCTGTTAAATTACCACGTCAAGGCCACGCTAAGGTTTTGAGTTGCCGGGTATGTTCGGCGTAGACTCGAATAATAACCAACGTATTATAAACATTAACATCTATTTCTTTTGGAGCTAAGTTCCGGGAAAATATAATAGTATAATTTTCGTTTTTCGTACAGTCATGTCCGCGTTAGACCGTCATTCAGTTGTATGTTCGTGTGAGCGGGATTAGTACGGCATAGACTAGATCGCAAATTGCTTTTTCAAGGTACTGTAACGGTATTTTACGTTATCATCACCCTTAAAGGGTTTTAGTTCGGACTCGAGCAGGGAGGAAATTAATATAGGCTTCAGTATTGGGTAGAAGTATGGTTTATTAGACACATTAAATGAATTATACAGGTAAAAGTTTAATAATTTATCTGAGAATTGAATGTACTCCTTTTTCCTTAATTTTGGTGATTATGCACCTTACAAAAAGAACTTGTCCCGGGCTCACGCATGCCTATATAATCGCGTCCGCAAGAAGTAAGAGATTTTATATTGAATTACTGAATTATTTTCTGTAGTTGTATGGTAGTATAGTTTCTACATATGGACAGAGCCTGCTGGGCTTGCCATCGTTAATATATCTATATCGGTTCTGTTATTATTCCTCGTCTTCGAAGGTAGCCTATTCTATACCTATACTGCGTGGACTGTAGTGGGGACAGAGCTCTCGCTCGAGCTCTCCTGGCTACGCGATCGATTCGCTGGTCCCGCCGCTGTTCCGGTGGAGGCGTCAGCGCGGTGCATCCTCGGTGCATCGGCGCATCGGAAATGCTACAGGAGCGTCCCTAGCTAATTTTGGGGGTGTTTTTTAGTCCCTTATGGATTTAGTATAATTTTCTCCATACCACACTGGTGTCTTTCTGAGGTGATATCTCGTTGGCTTGAGTACTCTGCTACTTGGATGTCTGGTGGCTCCGTAGTTGACCTTGGAAGATGTTCGTTTTCCCTGGGCCAGAGGTATCAGGCCTGGTCCTTGGAGTGGTGCGGTTGAAGATGCTTCTCCTGGGGTTGACTAGGTGGTCCTTCTTTAGCTGGATGGCTGGTCCTCCTTTGGTCGATTAGATGGTCTTCCTTTGGTTGGTTAGCTGGTCCTCCTTTGGTAGATTCCGGATGTTGGCGAAAGTCTGTGAACAGAATGCTCCCCGACTGTGGTATGTCGTGTCCTTTTATACCGACTTCCCCGCTCTTCTTCCCGTTCTGCCGGTATAGCAGGGTATTACTATATCTTCTAGTCGTCCTGTAGCCCATCTCCTGTAGCCCATTTGTCCCGTTAATTTCCTCTTCTTGGTTATTGTGATTTAGCGCGTTCCTTTTAGATGGTTCTTCATACGTTACTTGAGACTATAGTGTTACTGCTTTGTAGTATAACTATAGCTCGAGTAACGGTAGTTGGTCTTTATATGTGTGCGTGCTGTGTGGTATGGATCTCTGTGTTTGTGTGTGTGTGGGTCTCGTTTGGGTGGTATATTTCATTATAAGACGAGTATGTCGTCTTAGTACTAAGCATTTTTTATTAAATATTATTACTTGGACATGGCGTTGTGTGTTTGTGTGTCTGGCTGACGTCCCAAATTTGGTACTTGCATGGGGCTTGTATTTGTACGGTTTAAGACGTATCTCACGTTAGCCGTATTTTGCGTTGTTTGGTTTATTATTTATTCGCAATTATTTGTTAGATGCTGCGTTGAGTTTAAATTATTCGTTAGACGTATCGCTGCAAACGTGGCTTTCCGTCATTTCAAAGTTGAGTGTATTGTGTGTACGGGATTATCACTGCATATGCCGTATCGCAATTATATTGGTAGCAATTATATTGAAGAAACGTTTTGACTTTTACACTTTATTTTATTTCGAGGAAATTTGAAAATGGATCGCGAGTAGGACGTTGACCGCGAATTTCAACTTATTAGTTTGTTCGAGTAATTGTTTTGCAAGTGAGAGAATGAGAGCTTCAGTGTGTCCCGCGAAGTAACGCCATGAGTATAGTTAGTAAAACGTCGGAAAAATTCCGCTAAAAAATAGTAACGATCTAAGAAGAATTGTACGGAGTATATTTGTTATGCCGGTACCGAGTAATTGGATTATTCGGTAGTCGGTATAATATTAAAAGTTATTATTTTTTGGGATCGTTTGCCGATAAGGAGATGGATCTCGAGTAAAAGATGGAAACGCGAATTTATATAAAAGGAAGTATTTATTATAAGCAACGGTAACTTTCCGTTGCCTATTTATATATCAAAGTAAGAAGTACAATAATGCGTTGTTTCGAGTACTGAACGAGGAACCAACCGTTCTCTGTTAAGTCGAAATTAATTCTGCTCTTACTGAAGCAGTTGGCAACTGCCTTTTCTAAAATCCCTTAGTTGGCCGCTTTTAGCTTTAGCCTATCGTAGATCGCCTCGCGAGTCGCTTCGTGCTGCGTCGGCGTCTACTTCGCATCCCGTCTTGTATGACAGCTATCTTTCAGAATTCCATCTCTAACTGTGTCCGCTAAGGAATATTCCCGAGAGTACGTTAGAGGAATATTCCGCGACACAACATCCCTCCCCCCTTAAAAGGAAAAATTTTCAAAAAAATTTTTTCTTCAGTTGGTTTCCCGTACCTTACAGTTTTGATACAATTTTACGATTTGATATATGATATATAATATGTGTGTAAAATGTTTCATTTTCGTTTGCTTGCGTCGTTCAAGTCGAGCAAGTCGTTCTCGGTTGGGGGGACGATTGCATAACCTGGCCAGCTCGGTTTGAAGTCGTTCCTCTGGCTGTTGTCGTCCGAGAGGCTCGAGGTTGATAGTTACCTCGGCGGCTGCCGGGGTTATTGCTTCTCGAGTGCTCGGTGGTGTTCTGTTTCTTTTGTACCTGTAACATTTAAGCAGAACGTAGCCAACCAAGGCGATCGGCGCTATAGCGCCCAAGGAGTAGAAACTCAGGTTGTGGATGTGTTGCATCCCGTCTCCGGCAGTACGGAGGTTGTCCATGATTTGGTCGGCTCGAGCTCCGAGCTTCCGAAGCTCTTCGGGGTCTCGCAACACGCTCTGTAGTGGGATGGTCCTCCCGGTCTGCGGCGGAGGCGCCCGAGCTTCGATCTCCGTTAATGTCAAGTTAAACGACGGGAGGTAGTTTTCCTGTATGGTCTGCGATGTTCGCCCGATGGTTTTGATGCTGAAATCTCGGGCGGTTACTATACATACGCCTACCAAAGCCAGTATTCCCGAATTATTTAATATTTCGTGCTGAGTGGGATTTTTTCCACAATTTATCCCTATGGGGACCGGGGTTGGCGCGACGTATAACCATCGTCCTTGCTGTTGCATTGGAACGATTAAGGGATGTGTGATTTCGACAACCCTTTTCGCGCAATTTTTTCCGTCACCGGTGTCCATTTTCGCATAGATTAGGACTTCGCAGGGCGCGTCGCGTGTGACCGGCATAGTAGGGTGTGTTGGTGGGCAAATGTACGATTTGCCCAGTACCTTGCAAATTTTTATGTCATCGTATGTCATCCTTAGGTACTTGCGATTCTCTATATCTATTACCAAGTGGGACTCGGTCGCGTCTATGTAGTAGTGCCTGCCGTTGTCCGCTCGCGTGGGTATGGGATATACTTTTTGCATACTGTATCGTTGCTGCCCGATCAGCGGTATATCCAGCACAAGTACCACTGCGTTGCCTTCGCTGTAAGCCCTGGTATCTGCCAGTCGCATAAGTGTTGACACTTGGTCAGGTGCTATTGCGACCGGGAAACTACTGCCCGACGGTAGGTGTGGTAGTGCCTCTACGAGGTGCCTAGCGAGTGTGCGTGGCGGCAGGGACGTAGCTCGGGCCTTACCGCTAGCTATATCGTCCACCAGCCACACTAGCTCCCGTACGTCGCCGAGTAATGCTTCGACCGCAATACTTATCGCGTTGAGCGTCTCGTCCAAGTGTTGGCGTCTCTCTATGTAGTATACTTCGCTGTTCAGCGTGCGGTTGATATGCTGCATCAGGGACAGCAGGGTCTGTTCGTTAGCCTGTATGTGTTGCGCGCTTTCGTTAAATAGGCAGAGCATGGTTTTTATGATTTGTATATGATTTTTTAACCCTTCCTTCAGGGTCTGGTGGGACGCCTCCAGGCGCGTTATTTCTTCGTGTAGTTCCTTTGCGTCGGTAGCATCCATGTTTCCTGTGATGGCTTTGATTATGCTTCCGAGGCCATCTACCAATCCTCGACGCTCTCTGACGGGGCGCGTCCCGAGGAGGTCGAATATGGTCAGTATTCCTGTCTCTATTCTTCCCTTCATTCTTGGAACCGAGTCGCTTATGACAGGGCATATATCATTGGCGCGAGTTTCGCTTTCGCACAGCTCCGTCAGACGTTGTAGGCTTTTGCTTATCTCCCCTTCTCGGTGCAGTAGTGCCGCGAGGTCCAGCCTGATTATCAGTCGCCACGTCGATTGAATTATTGTAAGGCTCCCTATGTCCTCGTAGTAGATGCTCGGAGTGCTGGCAAAAGTGCTGACGACGTAGTCGGCTGTACTTGGTGTGGCTGTGGTTTGTTCGTACCTTGCTGCGACTAATCTGCAATCAGACGAGGGGAGGAAAGCGTGAGTTCTCCCTCTTTCGTTGCAGTCTCGCGAGTTTCGCTCGAGGGCTCTTTGGCTCATTCTCGTTCTAACAACCTGACCGAAACCATGTCGACGGTCCATTTCCGCGTGTCCAAGGCCTCGCCCTATGGGGCAGTCCTCTGTAAGGGGGACGACTTGACTCCCGCTGTGTTAGGGTTAATCGTAAGTATTCTCCTTACCTTGCTTGGATTTTTTAATGTTTCTATAAAATTCTTATGGATTTTAATTTTAATTTTCAGAGCTGCTTGGTCGTTGTACCAGGGCCTAGTCGTCGCTGGCTGTCCGACGAGTTTCAGGAGCGCGCGGCCACTCGCAGCCGCCGCCGAGACAACCGCCGAGCGGTTTACTGTTTGTGGGACCTGGGGCCGTGGCTCGGGGATGAAGAGCCCTATTATGATTTCGTCGGGCTGCGCCGGCTCTTTGCCGAGGAGCCGCTTCACACCTGCCCCTCTTGCGGGACCATCTTCGCTTAACTAATCATAACTTAATGTTTTCGAAATTTTATGTTTTTATGTGAATTAAAATTTTCGAATTTACCTCGAGTCGTTAATGGAGTTCCTACCTTGCGCTCCGTGGAGCTCCCTACCCTCATTTATTTAGTTTTTATTTAGTTTTTAATGATCGATAAATAGTTTCAGGCGGTTGGCGTGGACCGCCTGAATTTTCCGTCCCTTCTTGACGACGTAATTGACGGGAGGCCTCGCTTCCACTATCTCGTGGGGTCCCGTCCACTTCGGGGTCAGCTTGGCCGTCCGCCCCCTGCGCACCGTCTCGTCACGGAGGAGTACGCGTTCGCCGACGCGGTACTCCTGCTCCTGTGCGCCTTGGTCGTATGTGGTCTTCGACCGTCTTTTCGCGCCTTCCAGGTTGTCTCGTGCTACAGTCCATGCGGCGCGTAGTCGTTCGCGTAGCTCTTGGACGTAGTCGTCGTATGCATAGGTGCGACGGGGCTCCTGCTTCACGGCGGTCGGTAACTTCGCTTCGCGTCCATACACCAATACATGGGGTGACAATCCGGTCCCTGTATGTGGAGTGGTGTTGTACGTGAACATCGCGTATGGCAGCCACTCGTCCCAATTACCTTGGTCCTCGTTTATGAAATTTTTCAGGTATTCAGCGAGGGTGCGATGCGATCTTTCTAGCGCGCCGTTTGACTCTGGGTGGTATGCAGTCGTTTGTATCTTCTTGATTCGGAGCAGTCGACACATCTCTCTGAAGGTCGAGCTGAGGAAATTCGTGCCTTGATCCGATAATATTATTTCCGGTGTCCCGTGCCGGCAAATCAATTCTTCTACGAGCGCTTTTGCTACTGTCGGAGCCTCTTGGTTCGGTAGTGGAATTGCTGCGCTGTATTTGGTAAGTGCGTCTTGGATCGTAAGTATATATTTTTTCCCGTTGACGCTTTCCGGTAACGGTCCTACGATGTCGACCGCAACTTTTTCGAACGACCTCGATGGGGTGTCAGTTACCACCATTGGTACTCGTTCCCTTTTCCCGATTTTATTTTTCTGGCAGGATTCGCAGGATGTTATGTATTTTTCTAAGTCCCTTCTTATGCCGGGCCAGTCGTACTTGGTCCGGATCCGATGCAGCGTACGCCTGATACCCTGATGCCCTCCTAAGGGGGTGTCGTGGTATTCTTTTATGATTTTCAGGCGGTCTTCGAAGGAGGGAGCGGCTACGCCACTGCGGCAGTCGCTGCGCTCTTTCATAACGCTGTCTTCTTCTGTGCTGCTGGAAGTTCGTAGGCTACGGGCCCCTCCGTGCCTCGCTTCCTCCGCAGGCCTTTGCGGTGCTCTGTCCGCAATTTCTTCGCTCGGCGTACCCACCGTTAGCTCCGCTGTTGCTGGGCTCGCTCTGTCCTTTTCGGTGATGTTCGCAGTCTTACTCGTGTCTGTCTGCACTAGCTTGCGAGGTCTGCCCCTTCCCCGACCGCTCGGCTTCGCGGCGGGGCTGCGTGGTTCAGTAGAGCGATCTGCTGGTACGCTGCGAATCTCTCTATCTTCTTCTGACGCATTGGCTGGCGCGGTCTCTCTCTCTGCCGCGTTGCTTGGCTGGCCCGCTGTATTCTTGGCTCTCCGCTTTGTGCGGCTGTCCGTACTCGGGCGCTTGCTGTCCTCGTTTCTCTCGCGGGCGGGCTCGACCTCTCGCTCCAGCGAGCTACCATGGCTATACGGGGTATCTTCGGCCGTCCGCTTTGTGCGGTCTTTCGTTGTGCCGAGTTGCCCCTTTGTGCTGTCCTCTTCCGACTCACGGACTTCGTTCCTAGCTCTCGCTTGGGTCCTCGTAGTAGCGAATATACGACTTAACGCATCGGCGTTTGTATTTCGCTTTCCGGCCTTATATTCGACGTTAAATTCGTGTTCGGCCAATTTAATTTTCCAACGCATTAATCTCGAACCTGGATCCTTTACTCCGAACAGCCAGGTGAGCGGTTGGTGGTCCGTCACTACCGTAAAACGTGTACCTTAAATATATGGTCGAAATTGAGCGAGAGCCCAAACTATGGCGAGTAGCTCTTTTTCCGTGGTTGTATAATTGAGCTCGGCCTTTGACATGGTGCGGCTCGCGTAACATATGGGCAAATCGTCCCCGATCTTGCCTTGCGATAAGATTGCGCCGAGCGCCCTGTCTGAGGCATCTGTCGTTACAACAAACGGCTTCGTGAAGTCTGGATACTGCAGTATCGGTGCTGTGGTGAGGGCTGTCTTCAGTTCTTCGAAGGCAGCGTCTCTTACTGCGGTCCACTCGAATTCGACCCCTTTCTGGGTTAATTCTGTGAGTGGCTTCGCGGTTCTCGAGAAATCCTTGATGAATTTTCGATAGTAGCCAGCTAGTCCGAGGAAAGATTGTACTCCTTTTATATTTCTCGGTACTGGGAATTCCCTTACTGCTTCCAGTTTCTGCGGATCAGCACGTACGCCCTCTTTGGATATGATGTGGCCGAGGTACTGCGTTTCCTTGCGCAGGAACTGGCACTTGCTCGGTTGCACTGCCAATCTGGCTTCTCTTAGCCGCTGCAGTACCTCTCGTAGCCTGTCATTGTGCTCCTTGAAGGTTTTGCCGTGAATTACTATGTCGTCTAAGTACACATAGCATTTGACGCCCTGTAGTCCTGCCAGCGCGGAGTTCATCAACCTCTGGAAGGTCGGTGGGGCGTTTTTGAGTCCGAAAGGCATTCGGTTGTACTCGAAATGGCCCTGTGGTGTGGAAAATGCGGTCTTTTCCTTGTCTTGCTTTGCCATCGGGATTTGATGAAATCCAGAGGCGAGATCCAAGGTCGTATAATATCGGGCCCTTCCCAGCTGGTCCAATATCTCGGTGATATTAGGCAGTGGGTACGAGTCTCCGATGGTGGCTTCGTTCAGCTTCCGAAAGTCCACTACTACGCGCATTTTTCTCTCTCCGGCTGCGTCAGGTTTCTTCGCTACAACCAGCAGTGGGGCGTTCCATTGACTCCGGCTAGGTTGGACAATGCCTTCCTCAAGCATTTCGCGGGTCTGCCTCTCCACTTCTCTCTTGTGGGTCTCGGGCAGCCTGTATGGGTGCACCTTAATTGGCTGCACCCCCTCCTTAAGGGGTATCACATGTTCTACCATAGGCGTGCATGGCAGCCTGTCCCCCGGGAGGTGGAACACATCTTCGTATTCTTTCGTGATCTCATCGAGCGCTTCGCGCTCTTCTTTATTGAGATTTCGTGAGTCTAGCTCTTGAGCTAGTCGCGCGAGGCGGTCGGCCCCTCGCTCCGCGCTGACGGTGCATACTTCGGGCGTCGCGGCCTCGGGACCGTGATCCACTGCCGTTATCTCTAGAGGCTCGAGTTCCACCACCGGGCGTTGTACCTCAACAGCCTTCTCTGTGGTGTTTATTAGACTTACTGCACAGCTGCTACCGTGCGGCGGCGTGATGCAAGCTCCCATTATTACTCCTTTTCCGAGTTCCATTTTAGAGAGAAGTCCGATGAATTTGCTCTTGGTCGCGGCGTAAGCGACGGTCTCGCTGCGCGGCGGCAGGGTCATCTTCACCGAACCATCTAGAAGCGGCATGCAATGTCCGTATAGTTTAATCATTTCGCCGTGCAAGATATCTGCTTTATGATGTTTAATGAAGTCCATACCGAGCAGTCCGTTGACCCTCAGCGGCACGGTGCTCGGAACGATGTAAAACCAATGCTCTACATTTAGAGCCGGCGTCTCGAGCGTGATTTTCGCTATTCCTAGAGGAGTAAATTTTTCGCCCACCACCCCTTGTAATTCCACTTTGCAGTCTTTCACCATAGTCTCGGGTTTGAGACAGTCTTCTTTAATGATGCTGCATTGGGCTCCGGTGTCCGCCTTGAGGGTAAGTACCCCAGACACGGCCAGCGATGCAATAATATCGAAATCACTGGCGGTGGCACTCGACGCCGGCAACGTTACTTGTAGCAGTTGTAGCTCGCTTGCGGGCTTTTCCTGGGCTGTTAGTGTGTTCAGCCTCATCGTTGCCAGCGGGCGGGTGTCCGAGCTATTCCGACCGGTACCCGTCGTTACTGTCGTTTTTTTTTCCTTACCTTCCGAGTCCTTTTGACGTTGGGGCTGCTGTGTCGTCCGAGCGGGTTCGCTCTGGTTTAGCGATAACCTCTTTCTGCAGTCCCTCCACACGTGGCCCTTCTTCTGGCAGTAGTTGCACACGATGTCGACTTTGTGTATGGACTTGTTTTCACTGGGCATTGGCAGGCTCACTCTTCCCAATCTCCGGGTGCAGTCTCGTGCCAAGTGTCCGGCGTTCCCGCAGGTGAAACAATTTTCGTTCTGCCGGGATGGTGCGCCCTGGGACCTTCTGGGGTGGCTCGACGCTCCCCCTAGCCCTCCCTTAGGCTGCACCATGTTGGTTATCTCTATGGCCCCGGCCACGGAGTCATGCAACGTTTGGTAATTTTTAGCACGTACCAGCACTTGCACCTGGCCATGCAGGCCGTTTTCGAAGTTGGCCTGTGCGCTTCGTCGTGTGACGCTCTCGACGGTGATCTTTTGATCCTCTGTTTGCAACGGCTCGCAGAGTATTTCGGCGATGTCTACCGTGATCCGCTCCGTCCGTGCCGCGTAGGCGGCGATGTCCTCGTTCTGTCCCTGCCGGAGGGAGCTGAACTCCATTTGCAGCGCGGCCAGGGACTTCCGTTGTCCGTACAACGCTTCCAACTCGCTCCTGAGTTGCGCCATGGTGCTGATGGTTTTGTGCTGCAGTTGTCTTGCTGCTGCACCCTCTAGCTTACTCATAACGATCAACTCGAGGAGAGTATCATGCTCCTCCTCTGCTACCCTGCGGAATATCGTCTCGCAGGACTTTAAGAAGAGCGGCAATGCCTTTGAATCTTTGCCGTCGAATGTTTTTACCATTTTTATTCCGAGACGAAGGCTGAGCATGTTTGAGGGCCTCTGCGTCTCCTCGAACCGCGCGCGTCTCGGGGGCAGCGCGGGGGGCGGGATGTCCTCCATCCCCGCTCCTCCTAGCCGTCGCTGGAGCTCGGCAATTTGCTCTCGTAAGGAGTGGATTAGTTCGTATTCGTCTGCACCTACCTCGTTGAGCGTGCTCGCCAAGTTTCGTCTTGCTGACGGCGTTTCAACCCCCTGAGTTCGCGTCGACTTTGCTCGTGCTCGCGCTGCAGCCTTTCGCACTGCCGTCGAGCTCTTACCAAATCACGGTAGCTCCGGTCGATCGCCTCTAAACGATCTTGTACTCTCGAAGTCACCGATCGTGCCGTCATACCGGTAGCCGTCGGGAAACCTACGCGATCTATCGTTTGCAGGCTTCCGAGTTCCCGCTCATCCATGTCCTCATCTAGGTATTCAGGCGTTCGTTCGCCAGTACCTATATTGAACACGTCGTCGCTACCTATACTACTGTTATCGCAAAATGCCGCGCCCCTGAGAGGGTTTACGCCGAACTCGGCGTCCAGTTGGCCTGCGACGGCCTCTTGCCTATCGGCGGGGATTCGCCCCGACGGCGAGAGCTCTGTTAACGCCCTGCGTGCTTCGTATACTATTTCCCCTACGGCGGCAGCTAATCCAGCTGTGGAGGCTGCCCCTTCGCCGGGAGTCGCAGTTCCTAATGAATTGACTCTACGTTTCGGTTTCGCTCCCCTAAATATCGGCATGTTGCTAGTTTCGCGGTGGACAAACTCTAAAATATGCTCACAAAATTTCTAGAGATATTTTCTCCAAATTTTCGAAAATATTTTTCCTGTCTGGCTTCAGTTTATTGGCTATGTATGAGTATAAAGTAACCGCCGCTTACAGAAAGATGATCTGGTAGACGGTCCTTTCCATGGTGTTGTTCTAGGGTGTTGCCGACTTGATGTCCTGCGGTTCCTCTCTGTCGACGGTCCTTGGCGCCTTCCTTGACGCCGTTGACCCGTTTCTTCGTTGGTTCCTGGGTTCGTCCTTGGTGCGTCGCCAACGATTGCGCGACGGCTTCTTTTCGAGTAGCTGCTGTGCGTACTCAGTTGCACACTTTGTGCGGTTTTCCGCGACTTGACGTGACACCGTCAATCGGGACTTTAAACGGTTGACCGATACGTCACCCCGCACCGACGTTCACTTCACGGCTTCGCGTTAGATTAGTCGGATTTTCACGAACTACACTGGTGTCCTTGCACGCGTCGTAGTCGCCACTTCAGAGTATTCTCAACTTTGTCCAAAACACTTTTGTCCTAATAAATCACGAATCACTTAACTTCGGCTTCATCCCACCGCTGCCACCAAATGTTATGCCGGTACCGAGTAATTGGATTATTCGGTAGTCGGTATAATATTAAAAGTTATTATTTTTTGGGATCGTTTGCCGATAAGGAGATGGATCTCGAGTAAAAGATGGAAACGCGAATTTATATAAAAGGAAGTATTTATTATAAGCAACGGTAACTTTCCGTTGCCTATTTATATATCAAAGTAAGAAGTACAATAATGCGTTGTTTCGAGTACTGAACGAGGAACCAACCGTTCTCTGTTAAGTCGAAATTAATTCTGCTCTTACTGAAGCAGTTAGCAACTGCCTTTTCTAAAATCCCTTAGTTGGCCGCTTTTAGCTTTAGCCTATCGTAGATCGCCTCGCGAGTCGCTTCGTGCTGCGTCGGCGTCTACTTCGCATCCCGTCTTGTATGACAGCTATCTTTCAGAATTCCATCTCTAACTGTGTCCGCTAAGGAATATTCCCGAGAGTACATTAGAGGAATATTCCGCGACACAACATATTGTTTGTTTTATTATAATCACCTACCTTATCTTCGACAGCTGTAGTTAGCCTGCACTGCATTTCCTCTTGAACATCGTTATTTTCTTCCCAGCGCATAACTGCCTGGCGCCCAACTCGCAAAAGCGAAATCACAGAGAGGAAAATAACTGAGACAGGCTATAGATAATGTGTGGTATAATGTAAGTGAAATTTACGTTACAATATATTATAACGGAACGTGATCAGTATGTTCCGCTACAAATCAAAAAGACCGACTTCGACAATAGAAGCGATAAAAAACACAAAATGATATATAAGTGAAATCAAAACCAAATCATATTATCAAGCATACTCGTCAACATAGGTCCAATCAATAATCCTCTCAAAAATAGATAGATTATCATCACAGAACAACAATTAAAGTCGCGAATAAGCTGCTATACAACCAGGCGTACAGGAGTTCTAAGTAGGTTTGCCGCGAAGCAGCGACAAGTATCCACCCCACGGAGGACAGTACTAATCAAGAGGTAGGGCTTCCCGCGAGAACAATACCTCAGCCACGCCAGCGACCAACGCAGCAAGCCGCGACTTCGTACTCGGACCCCACGCGGAGCACTAGGTCGGCCCATTAGCGAGACAAAATAAGCAACGTGACCTATAGCATAGACCTATGTCCTAAGTCGAAATGCAGCTACTTTTTGAATTTTCTCCGGCTATATTGGATCCGCCGTTCAGAATTTTAGAAACTTAACTGTTAATGTGAATTCAGCGGTCTCAAAAACCATAGGATACTCACATACGTTAAAATCAAACAATATTCTTAATTTCCATGTGTTATTTTGAATTTTGTCATTCTGATTTTAGATCTGAATTCAGCGACCGCAAAAATCGCAAGATACTTTTTTTCGTCGGAATCAAATTATTTTTCAAATTTACATCCGCCATTTTTAATTTAGAAAATCAGACATCAGATTCGGCTTCAGTGACCTTAAGATTCGTAATGCAGAGATTATAGGACAAATCTATAAAAAAAATGTCCGACACAAAAGTGGCACGATAATCTCATTTTCGCCAGACTGCTAAGGGGTTAATGGTTAATTGTTCAAGAACTGGCACGCACTCACAACAAATGTACTGAAGATTTGCGAGAAGAAAAGAATATCTCCTGTACCATTTATTTTAGCCCATATGTGCTCTAGTACTTTTTGACGTAAAATCAAACGCTCGACCAAATAAATAAATAAACAATACATGGTTTCATTTAAAAAACTGAAGTTGACCTTCATATCATCTTGGCGCCTCCACTTATAAAAAAGCCAATATCACCAGTGTTATGCCGCTCGATACGTATATAGAATTGCATGGTCGATGGTATAATATTATATCATTAAAAAGTTATTTTTTGGATCGTGTGCTAATTAGGAGAAGGAACTCGCGTGAACGCGAATAAACACGAGTATTTATACGAAAAAAGTGTTACGGTTTATTATAATGGACGGAATACGATCCGTCTAATTATTCACGAAGATATACAGTTCAATATAATATAATTTATTTAACGATTCTAAATTTGATCACGTTCTCGAATCTTGTGACGAGGGACCGTATATTTAACTTCTAGTTTAAGGCTAACTTTGGTAAATGAAGCTGTTGGCGACATTTGCCGAAGATTGACATGTTTTCTATTTATCCTCTCTTACTTATAACTTAATCAATCAATTCAATCGTAACGTCGATCACTAATCAAGGTCAGCCCCTATTGCGTTAGCACATTCCCGCGAGTGTGCGGTCCGGCGATCACGCAATGACCTAATTTCCAAAGTTAAGAATTTAACAATATTTTATAAGTTGCTGTAAATTAAGTAAACCAAGTGTTATTTCATTTCAAGCGAAAAATTGCGGCATAGTACCAGTATCTGTCCCCCTCGGAACCCAACAAATTTTATCCGGAATTTTTTTCTCTACAACCATTACTTTTCGCGATATTTAGCTGGATGTTAAAAATGGGACTCCTTGTACAAAGGTTAAATTTTCACTGCGAAAAAATCTATTGACTAGACGGCAATGAACTGTTTATCCTTAATCCATCCTAGCTTTACTCAATGTTGAGATACGTGACACACGTCTGTAGGGGGTTAGTTTTTAGTTAAGGTGTCGGAGCGGAAAAGTCGGTCGCCACGGAAATGTCGAGCCTTTGAATCAGGATAAATTGTAAGACTAATCGTAATGTCCTCGCTCTACTGCACTCTACTCAACTGTAGGTCAAAATCCACAAGCATAAGTATATAGATGCTAGGGGTGTGTATTTCAAAAAAGCATGTTCCAATTTGGTCGATTCGTGTCAGTTCGATTTCGGGCGACAGCCGATGAATAGTCGTTAAATAATTTATCAGTTACATTTTCCTGTACTTACCATTACCATTGATTTAGCTGTAGTCAACCTAACCTCATCAGCACTTAGAAGGTCCGCATGTTTCTAGCATAAAGATTGGAGTGGGATAAGTATTTTTGGAATATTTAAAAAACCTGTAATTAGTCGTTGAATAGTGCATAGGGTTTATGCATAAATTTCAATGTGGTAATTTGATAGCTCCTGTGGCATATGCAGTCAAAGGCAGCGCACCACCACGGGGATCTTAACGGATCATAAATAAGGAGAAGTCGCAATCCCTGGCGTCAAAATCGACCACGGTGATGCCTCCAAGTGGGCTATGCCACTCAGTCAGAAACGAGCATAGCATCACCAGGGAAAACTGAGCAAAGAGAACCTGTTGAGAATTTTTGTGGTGTTGTTGGATTGAATCGGAAAGATATCGAAAAAGGATGAGTTTTCACTCAACGCAGGTGTGAAATAACCAGACCAAAAGATGTAGGTAAAAAAAATGGTTAATACGACCGTCAACTGTCAGACTACAAAAAAAATATATAAATAATATCGCAAATGAATGGAGAGTGAATTTAAGTGGGAAGCATATGCAATTATATTAATTGCGTGCTGTAGTTTTTGAGGTGAAACATGGTGCAGCCCCCGCCGCAGAATCCGTCACGAGATGAGACTTATGAGGATGTACAATTGAGACTTCCCTACCTCACCGTCATTAAATTTATGTAAATTGTGATGAGAAACGCCTGAATATCGAGAGAAAGCCATCAGCTGAGTAGTCACTGACTACCTCGAAATGGAAAGCTGAAGTGGCGAGACACACAAAGACACAGATCCAGCCTTTGTGTGTTTTGTTTCCTTGCCCCTTCCAAGTTTTGAGTGTGAGAGGGCCGGCGTAGTCAACTCCAGTGTGAGTAAATGCACGCGCTGGTGTGATTCGTGAAAGAGGTAACTGACCCATCAATTGTTGAACCCGAATTCCTCTCTGCCGAGGACACAATGCAACGTGAAATGTGAGTTTCACAGGAGCTCTTCCACCAATGATCCAATGAGTTAGCTGTACTTGAGCTAACGTGAGCTGAGTGACTCCGTGAAGAGTCCGCCGATCAGCTTGATCGATAATGAGACTTGAGAGCTGAGAATGACGAGGCAGGATGCCTTCCTTCGTATGTGAGTGCGGATTGACCAAGGCGACCTCCCACTCTGATTACACCATCCTGGTCGATGGAAATCGACTGAAAGGATGAGAGGATGGCAGAAGAGAGCCTGACTGCAGCGCTTGTAATTCGTGTTTAAAAAACCGCTTGCGTTGCTTTCGTCCAGAAGACGTTGGCTGTAATCATCTTTTGTGCTATGAGCGGAGCTGTTCCAGCCGATTCTAACCTCCTCCTCATTCTGACCACTACCCTGACACAAAATCAACAGGTTTCACCACACATGATGGACCTAACCACCACAGATAATGAGAAGCCGGTTGAGATGTTAAGATACCCCGTGAGGCACAATGCGCTGGATTGCTTGTGCCTGACACGTGACGTCATTGAGCATTGGGAGTGAGTTCCTGAATTTGAGTTACTCTGTTTCGGACATAATCTTTCCACCGCGCTGGATGAGCTTTGATCCACGTGAGAGTTACCAACGAGTCCGTCCACAAGTGAGTTGATGAGATGTTGACCTTGAGCGTGGCTTGAACGTATGCAACCAATTTTGCAAGTAACAGCACAACTGTCAGTTCAAGCCGTGGTATAGTGAGCTTTTTGAGTGGTGCCACCCGGGTTTTTGAGCAGACAAGTGAAGCCACCTTTCCTGTGGATGATGAGTTGACAGTGATATAAATCACTGCAGCCATGACTAATTGAGATGCATCAGAGAAGCTGTGAAATTCCACTATTGAGTCGTCCCATGTATTAAGCCACCGTGGAATTGAGAGTTTGGCCAAGCTCGTGAAATGTGCTCTGATGGCAGTCCAATGAGATGACACTTGGGATGGCAGTGAATTATCCCATTGGAGATTATGAAGCCAGAGCTCTTGTAAGAGAATCTTGGCTCTAATCACAACAGGTGAGACAAAACCGAGTGGATCAAAGAGTTGAGCCACCTCTTAAAGAACGAGGCGTTTGGTGATATTTCCTTGAGTTGAGTTGAACCGAAATGAAAATGTGAACTTGTCCTCGTGAAGAGAACAAGTCAAACCAAGAATTTTTGTTTCGCAGTCGTCCATTGAGATAGCTGAGCTTGACGGTGATGTTGAGATACTAGCAAAGACCTTGAGGTCTGACGAATGCCACTTGGCGAGTGTAAACCCGCCCGCCATGCACAAGTCCTTGAGTTGTTGAGCAGTTTCAATGAGTTCATGACGGGTATCCGCCCCTCCGAAGATGTCATCCACGTACATGCCAAAGGTGATAGCTGGCACATCGAGTGGAAAGTGATGACCTTCATCCTCGGTGAGCTGCATGAGAGTTCTGACTGCCAGGAAAGGAGCAGCCTTCGTACCATATGTCGCAGTTGTTAAGTGGTATGGCGTTGAGTTGAGTTGAGTATCCTTCCATAAAATTCGTTGAAGATTCCAGTCTTCTGGTGAATTCGAATTTGTTGATATATTTTCATGGCGTCAGTGGCAAAGATTTGTCTGTTGTGACGGATCCTAATGAGCACGGCCAAAATATTGAGCAACAGATTAGGGCCAATGTGCATGTTGTCATTGAGAGACTTTCCAGATTATGTGGAACTAGAGCCATTAAATACCACTCATAATTTGTTGGTGACTCTGTCTGGCCTGAGAACACCGTGATGATGCAGATAATATTGTGTTTCTCTTGAAAACGATGTTGAAGCCTTCACCATGTGACCAAGTTGTTCATATTCGACCATGAATTTAGAGTAGAGCTGACCGTATTCAGCATCCTTTGAGATTTTCCGAATGATGTGTTGCAGATACCGATGCGCTTTTAAATATGTGTTTCCCAGATTTGCAGGTGAAGAAGTGAGAGAAAGCCGAACAATGTACCGTCCAGTAGTATCACGCTGATGCGTGTTGCGAAAATGATCCTCGCAAGCCTGCTCCGCTGATGTGAGTTGATCGACCTTGTCCTTTGGTGGCTCTTCTTGAACCCAGAATCTTATGAGCACTTCTTGTAATGCCTGATCATCGTGCTGCACGGCGTCATGCTGCACAGTGAGTGATTCTGGTTGGCATGAGTTGATTGGTCCAATGATGAGCCATCTAAATATTGATAATTATGCGATAGACGATGATCGAGTGCCCTTGATGGTGTTAAGCTTAATAACCTGTCCATAAATATATGCACCAATTATGATATCAATCGACCGTGGTTTAAGAAAGTCCGGATCCACCATCTTCAGTTTCACTATGTGAGACCATGTCCTAGCTGGTGACTCAAATGATGGTAAATGAGTTGTGAATATGTTGAGTATATGAGCCAGTACCGTGACTTTCTCCTTGGTGTGAGTGGAGCAGATGGTAAGTTGAACTGACTCACGTGTCTGCGATGAGTGTCTTCCACCCCTTCCCCGTGATCGAAATTGATGAGTACTTGCGTGGTGTATTAAGTTTACGGAAGAGCTCTTCCATAATAAAAGTCAATTCCGACCCTGGATCAATGAGAAAAACTGCCTGATAAGTTGCTAGTAGCGTTGAGCATGTGTTTGTGAGTTGAACCGATGAGTGAAAGACTGCACTAACACCCTATTTTGTCTTCGTGTTTGTGTCTTCAACTTTTTATTTCGAAAACTATATGATGATTCGTCGTATTGATCCTGGCGAATTACACCGTGTCACTGAATAATTGCAATTATTCGTTGTTACGATGCTTCGTAAAATCGAAAAAAAAAATTAAAATTGACACTCGCGCGGGACATTGAGTTGATAATAAATTGAGAGAGATGAAAATAACAAATAAATATTGAATGTGGCGTAACAATCATGTTACACGAGGAGACGATCCAAGAATACGACAGGCGCAAAGTACACTGTCGGTCAGATCAATGAGTAGCAATCACCAGGTTTGGTGGACGGTTCAATGGTGAGCGAGGACTTAATTGCGTAGGTGATGCATCGATGGTAGGTGGTGACACCAGCAGCTTCTTACCAGAAGCCCACTGGACTCGGTCACCGACCTGAGCTGGCTTGGCTTTCTTTGCTATGATACTACGATAGAGTGTACTAATTAATATGTGCAAACTCTACATCTTTGCAAATAGGCGATACCCGTTGAAGCACTGTTAATACGAAAATAGAGAAGTAAACAAAATAAAACTCCGCAGAGCTGTACGATACCCCACGATGCAGATGTAGTACTGCGACGAGCCGATCAATGTGCAGCGTTAATACTGCGGAGCTAGGCTGGAGGGCTCCGCTGTGAGTGCTAGAGCTCGTTGAGCAGCCGGATCGTCCACCGACGAGGTGAGCTGGTGGAACTCGTTCATTTGATGAGAGCGACCGGTGTCGTTCCATCTGACGGGTTACGCTTAGACCTGATGCGCAAGGATGATAATGTGACACATAAATTATATAAAAGAACGAAGATACTTCGCAAAGAGCTACTTTACTAAACTGCTTGACGACGACTACCAGGATGAGCTGATGAGGTGAGACTGCGAGGAATATCCGCAGAGTCCCACGTCGAGATGAGCCGAGATGCGTGCCGAAGGTAAATAAACCCTGGTCTTCTCATGCGCGTGAGTCGATATCCGGCTCGAAGGACCAAAATGTTGAGAATTCCTGTGGTGTTTTTGGAATGAATCTCAAAGATATCGAAAAGGGATGAGTTTTCACTTAAGACAGGGGTGAAATAACCAGACCAAAAGATGTAGGTAGAAAAAATGGTTTATTCTACCGTCGACTGTCAGACTACAAAAAAAATATATAAAAAATAGCACAAATGAATTTAGAGTGAATATTGAGGGAGAAGTACATACAATTGTATTAATTGTGTGCTGAAATTTGTGAGGTGAACGTGGTGCAGTCCGCGCTGCAAAGCACGCCACGAGATGAGATTTATGAGGATACACAAATGAGAAATTATGGTACCAATAAACTCTGAGTGAATTTAAGTGGGAAGCACATACAATTATATTAATTGCGTGCCGTAGTTTTTGAGGTGAAACATGGTGCAGCCCGCGCCGCAGAGCACGTCACGAGATGAGACTTATGAGGATGCACAATTGAGATTTCCCCACCTCACCGTCATTGAATTTATGTAAATTGTAACGGTGCACTCTTACCGTGTTTTAAGTCCTGTTGACCATGAATACGTTGAGTAGATCCTGAGAAATTTGCCCGAGGTAAGAGCAGAATGTTCGAGCTGTGCAAGCGGTTTTCGCGAGAAAATCTCAAGTTCACTGTCAAATCTTCAAGATGGCTGAGTAGTATGAACGCGTCGTTGTGAGACGCTGAAGTCAAGCGAGAGAGACGACCTCTCGCTTGAGTAACATGCCTGCGAAGCGTTACCTCCACTATCTTCGCGACAGCCGAGCGCAGCGCATCACCTAACAGCAACAGGTCGACGCACGGCGATTATCGGTCGCTGTGCATCAGCTCATTTTCCAACAGAACCAAAGTGTTTTAATTATAATGAGAGCTCATCTGTAGGACTTGTCATGCTACCGGTCATATATATAAGCACTGCATCCAAGCTCAATCATTTACGTGAGTAGCTGCGACACCACCATTTTCCCAGATAACTCAAGAGACAGTTTCATTCCGTAGAGCAGCATTACCCTGCCGAAGGGAGACGATCGCGGATTTCTAAAAGTCCAGACGCGCAAGCACATTATCGAGTCGTCGTTGATGCAGCTATAAGCCCACGAAGGCTGCTGTCCAATTGTTGCATACCCATTTGAAAACTGAGCATATCGAGCGCGGCCATAGAAGGAACAGTAGGTGTGTCGGAGTCAGCACTAATGCTGCGGGGGGGGGGGGGGGGGGGGGGGGGGGGGGGGGGGGGGGGGGGGGGGGGGGGGGGGGGGGGGGGGGGGGGCAATAACACTTACAAGGAACGGTATGCGTGGCAAAAGCAGTGCCCAGCGTTAGAGAAGCTGAAAAGTTTCTGGGCGAGCAAGCACCGATGCGCGGCATTTTGCAACACCTTTACAGCGGTAAACCGCACGGATAATAGAAGGATCACTTTTTTAACTGCACACTGGGACACTTTTTTTCGGTAACTCAGATAAATGCTTCATGAGAACTAGCAATGTTTATTTAACCAGAATTATCAAAACGGTATGCCTTGGCAATCAAGTAGAAACGAGTCAGATGCAGCTACTAAAAATAAATACGAAAAATTGAACCGCGAAATAATACTTTAAATAGAACCCAAAAAAGAGAATAAAACTGCCAATAGCAGAAACATGTCAATCTTTAGGGTCGCGTAAAATTTACAAACGCAACTGAATGCGTGAACGTCGGCGAACGGTGGTGGAAATGTACGGCCGCTTGCTCTTGCCCGTACCGCAACCACCACATCCGCCCGTGCTCCAGCCCGCTCCATCTCTCCTTCGAGGAGCCGGTATTGCACCTAATCTTACTCCATCCGTGAAGGAGTTTCTCTTGAGACCATGACCTCTTAAGATTAAGCACACCGACTCTAAGCCTAAACAACAAAACAATTAATCATTTATCTTCGACATTTAACTAACTACGTAAACGATACGAGAGCGTAACTTTTACGGAATGGCGATGCTAGAGTCAGAAAATCTTGTGACCCCGTGTATAACGAAAAAGAAAGTTATCAACGAGTTGCGCTGGAAAGTTTTAAATGTTGCGCCCGGGAATTTTCATCGAAATAAAATATCAATTTCCTAATCGCTCGATTACGAGGCTACTCACCTGTAGTAGGAATGCACTAAAGCAGCATGGAGTGATTTCCCTGGCGTTCAACGACCCTGCGTCGTCCAAATGCAAAAGTGCAATTTATCGATTTTCGATAAACGCAGCATGCAACTGCATTTACGAAAATCAGTTTTCGATTTAAAAAAAAACTGAACGGTTGCTTCCACGTCGGAAAGATTGGATAACGAAAGTAACTTCTGTAAAATCCTGTAAAATTGTAATTCGTTTTACTGAATAATTAATTAGGCATACAGCAATTAATTATAATACAATCATTTGACCTGTTTTTAGTCAACCATGCTGTGTTTCACTACATTCACGTGGGTTCCTACTTCTAGTTGGCACATTATATAAATAATAAGCTTTCAAATATTATCCTATCGACCGTGTCATCATATTCACGTGTCGACCGGCATAACAGAAATTACAAGCGATAAAGTCAACCGTCATAAAAGTAAGACAAAGTGAAAAACTACGGGGGAAAGAAGAAACTGCGTGTCCGCGATAAGAAATGCGATGATGCACAGAAACCGCGAACAGCACGTCCCGAGCGACAATCAGCCAAGCTACACAGTGTTACGTATATAATAAGCAGCACTGAATCACGATAGTCAAGGGAGACGAAAGAGAAAAATCATAATAGCGAGAGCAAATATAAGCACTTGCGCTCACTTCGAATGTCCGAACTGTACAGAAATGTAATGATATGCCGGCTACACTTTTCGGTTTTTATTAAAACAGTTAAGACATATTAACTACATCCGGATTCATACAAAAACATAGGTACAAACTCAGTCAAGATTAGCTTCTAACCAAAAAATAATGACCAGGACACCTGGTCGCTGAATAAAATGTATAAAAATCGCTTAACTTGTTTATAACGACCCGAAAATCCGAAAATACACAATATAATGAGATGCAAATAAAGAATGATCTGAAGACAACCCAGGCTAAAGGCCGAAACGAAAAAGAAATCTAAAGAAATCTAGAAAGAAATCTCTATTAGAAACGGGGAATTTCACCCACGACATATTACTTATCCCTCGACTTAGTATGCAGTTATCAGGAGTTAAGTGTATCTTGTGTAGAATTGTTAAGTTTAGAGTTTTTTCGTGTACGGCTGCTGTATGGGTTACATTTATTTTTATGTAGAGCTGTTAGATTTGCAGTTATTTCGTGTACCAGTTGCGCGGTGACCGATTTGGTCTGCAGTTTGCACTGTATATGACGTACGGTGCAGGATCGTAAGGTGTACAACTGATTTGTGTATAGTTGTGTGGTGTACAGAATTCGTGTAGTTTTTATTAAGGAAAGTCGCTTGGAGTATGGCCCATCATATCCACCCAAAATATCAACAGTTTCGACTGAATCGCCGACTGTGTCTACTCCGTCGGTACATAAATTAGAGGGATATAGCTGGAATTTTTTATCCCGATTTTCACGGATAAGATATGAAATGGTTTCAAATTGCCGCGTATCCTCATTACAATCACCAAAAAATGGCTATAAGGAAGTAACAGGAAATTAATTATACATACTTTAGTTTCATTTACCTGTTTCCGCCAGTCAATTCCTTTGCATTGTTAAGTAACCATCGCTCTATTTTTTTTTCAAGTTCCCTGCGCTGATAAAAAGGAATTTATCTATGTTAAAATTTCATTACAATCAGTTAGAAAAACGAATTTTTTTTTCATTTAGTGTTTGATGTCTATAATTGGAATTCAGAGAATAACAAATACACAATTTGCTATCTACCCTCAGGGGTATAATAAAAAATGACAAAAAATGTCACGTTTTTAATTCAAAACAATTGGTGACAAAATTCATTGAACTCAAGCAATATCCAAACGTCGTTTTCGTTGCCCTGCTTTCAAGTACGCAACTAGTGGACACATATCTGCGTTTTCAAATACATTAGTAATATTAACAAGACAGTTTACAGAAAAGATAAGTTTTAGCCATTTCTGGCAACATTAATTGCAGTTTCATTAGCTCATTTTATTTTTATTTGGAATAATTTAAGCCGTTCGTTGGATGATATGGATGCCACTGTCCGTGGTTACTGGAAACGATAGATCGCCGACATTCAGGGCAAACGCAGCTTCTTCAAATGGCTTTTGCATGGCGCCTCGACTGAACGGCCCAAGATCTCCGCCACGTTTTGCAGAGCTGCAGTCGCTGTATTTTGCAGCGAGCTCGGAGAATGTTCCATTTCCCGACACAATTTGATCTCTGTAAGCTGCATTCATAAAACATAAATAAATTCGTTACAATGACATTTAATGATTTTGCGTACGATGCATATATGAAACACCAGTGTAAAATAAAAAAAAAAAACATTTGTTCCGTCCGCTGCCGGCTTGCACAGTATAGACATTATTGTGATAATGGCCAATGAAATCCCAAGAAATACAAAACACAAATTTAAACCAATGGACTCCTTAACGGGCATTATGCACATACGTCACTTTTATGTGCCTTAATTTCGTATTGTTGCGGATTTATTCCTTGATAGTGTGGAACGAATCTGAAAGATATTGAAAATAATGAGTCTTCTCTCACGGCAGGGTGTGAAATAACCAGACTGACAGTTGTTGTTAGAGAAAATGGTTTTATTCTACCATCAACTACTAATTTATAAAATATATTTTAAAAATGCAAATAAATATAAAAAGGAATTTAATTAGTAACTTTGACAAGTACACAATTACATTAATTGTGTGCTGTATCTTCTTGTATAGTGAACGTGTCGCAGCCAGCGCTGCAGAGTACGCCAAGTAATGAGAATTTGAGGATACGCAAATAAGAGAAAAATATTCACAGTACTTTCCCAGCACGCTTAGTTCGAGGAAAGTACTGTGAATGATTGCTAGCACCTATAATTATATTAATTGTGAGCTAAATGTGTGATGTGAGAAAGCGTGGTGCAGACAGCGCTCCAGCGCACGGCAAAGTGAGAGTTTGAGGATGCACAAATGAGTGGAATATATTCACAGTACTTTCCGAGCAAGTTTAGTTGGGGGAAAGTACAGTGAATTAATAAGCATACACGCAATTATATTAATTGAGTGAGCAACGCGAGATGTGAACACGTGATACAGCCCGCGCTGCAGAGCACGCCACAGTTTGAGACATTTATGATGATGCACCAATGAGTTTTACACTCCTCGCCGTCATTGAATTATGTTAAATTGTAACGATGAACTCTTACCGTTGATTTGAGTGCTGGTGAGCACGAGAATGCTGAGTAGATCCGGTGAGATTGCTAAACATTTTCCGAGTTAAGAGCAGAGGAAGCGCTGTTCGAGCGGGTTTTCACAGAAGTGCCGAAAATAGCAATATGGCTGCGTTTTCCAAAAGCGTCGTTATGCGACGCTGAAGTTAAGCGAGTGAGAGCCGGTGAGCGATGCCGAAGTCAAGCGAGAGAGATAGCCTCCCGCTTCAAGCAAAATGCCTGCGAGGCACTGCCTCGGCTATCTCCGTCATAGCCGAGTGCAGCACGGTATCCAGCAGCAACAGGTCGACGCACGGCGTTCGATATTCGCCGTGCGCCAGCTGATTTTCCAACACGTATATTCTAAAACCGTGAGCATCGCCTTCTGTTTTGATTGAAAACAACGTGATTTTGTCGGTCTCGGCTCATTCGGTGCACGCGATTCACTCGCTTGATGTCTGGATTGCGTGTCATACTCATAAATCCACGTCTCGTATCTAGTGATGATCCGTTTGATAAATGTTGGGTCGGATTAGATCTTGGAAATGATGTATTTCGCGATTTCAACGCGGTCCTTTTTTGCATGAAATTGAAATATTTCGGAACCAGTTTTGCAGCGACACGTCTGATGCCCAAATCACTAACCAAAATGTCTTCAGCGGATCCATAAGCGATGTTTAAGTCCTCTGCCAGTTCTCTGATGATAAATTAGCGGTTTTCGGCCAACATTTCTTTGATTTTATCAATGTTTTCATCGGTTTTCGATGTCGACGGTCTGCCACTGAAAAACGTTTGATCTCAAAAGAGTATCGTTGCCTAAACACTTCTCCAACATTTCCAAGGTCTGCGGACCGTTAAATCCTTTTTCTACACAAAATTAAGGGAAGAAAACCGCTTACAATTTTCAAAAACTCGATTTTTTTCATATATTTCATAAGTATAATATATTGAGAGTATGTTGCAAAAAGGACAAATCGAAATATTAAATATTTACGGAGTTATCGCACATAATAGTCGAGAGTGCCAGGACCGCATGCCGAGAACTAGCGCGGCAGGTACCTGGAGCGGTGAGGGAGCAACCTTCCTTTCAAAATACCTTTGTATACACCTTTTGTAGTACCAGGACGTTATATATAGCGTGTAACTGTAGGTATGGGAACCGAACGTTGCCCGAGCAATAGAGTCAGTTTAGCTCGACAGTTTGCCGTGAGCGGTTGAGTTTTAGAAACTAAAATGCCAAATTATCCGAAAGGTACGCGAGGTAATATAGCTCGAAAAAGTTCTAAAAAAAGACATTATCAAGGGAATCAATTCACAGATAAGTGCGGGGAGAGTTTCGGGCCGAGTACAAGTGAACGATCTGAGTTCAAGTGCAAACTAAAGACTGCCAACAGTGAGGATATCCGTACAAATCCTATACACGGATACAGAATTATCGAGTTTTTCACTGTTTTTGTTGCTCTGTCAGACATTTTGATTTGTTCTACCTGCAAGCAAAGAACAAGTTTTGGAGAGTCAGGGCAGAGAGGCGTTAATTGGCGTAATAGGCGCAATTGTCGTTACGTGTCGATGCGGCAATAGAGAAATAAATTCAGGACCTTTTATTAATACTGGGTACGAAATAAATCGAAGGATAGTGTTGGTCATGAGACTGTTGGGCGTCGCAAGAGGAGGAATAAATATATTTTGCAATCTTACGGACATGTGCAGTGGATTGAGTCAAGGCAGTTATGGTGACGGCACATGGGAAAAACGTGGGTTCAAATCATTGTATGGTGTTACAACGCTCATCGGCTACTACTCCAGCAAAGTGGTTAATTTAGTCGTAAACAGCAGTTTATGCCAAAGTTGTACATCCTGAAAAAAGAAGACTCATACTGAAGAATATCGGAAATGGTTCGATTATCACGAAGAAGAATGCCTGAAGAATCACGAGGGCTCCTCGGGAAAAATGGAGGTTGATTCTATGAAAGAAATGTTTTCGAGATCGGAGGAGAACTTCGGCGTGAAATATAGTAATTATATAGATGATAGGGATTCTAAAACTTTCAAAGCCATACTAGAATTAAATCCTTATGGTGACGAGTTGACTGTTCTAAGAAGTGAGTGTATCAGCCGCGTACAAAAGAGAATGGGCACCAGACTCCAAAACGTAAGAAAAGAAAAAAAACTTTCCGGAAAAGGGAAGTGAACGGATAAAATTGTCAAAAAACTCACCAAATATTATAGTTTGAGCATTCAAAGAAACGTAGATAGTGTTGAAAATATGAAAAAAGGAAACATGGCTACTTATTTTCATATTTTTTTAACAAAATAGAGCCGAATCATGAAAACTGCCTGACTGAAGCTGAAAGCTGGTGCAAGTGGCAGAAAGCTATCGCTTTAAAAAAAAGTAAAAAACATAAAGATCTTACTCCATTACTTGGCAAAGAGATGAAACAGCATCTCCTACCAATCTATGAAGATTTATCCAGGAACGATTTGCTTGGGTGGCCATACCCAAAATGCTAACGAAAGCTTTAACGCGACAGTTTGGCGATTAGCTCCGAAGCACCTGCATTCTGGACTAAAAATCATCGAATTCGCAGCCTACATTGCTGCTGGGGTGTTCAATGCAGGCTACACCTCCATTCTAAGAATCATGAACGCGTTGGATATAAATATTGGCACCTACGCCAAAGTAGCTCAAAAAGTTGTTGACCGATCTGGCTGAAATTTTTGGAGGTTTCTCTCTATAACATTATCTGAAGGATGTACCTAAAGTTTTAAGAATATCGGGTAATTACTTTTTTGAAGTAAAAATTGATGAGAAAATAGTCAAAAATTTGAACATTTGATTAAAAAGCCTACTTAATTTTTAATTTTATAGTTTTTAATAATTTTATAGGTTTATCCTTCACCTACACATGTCAGTAATCGAAAAATATTTTTGTTTTCTGTTTCAGATGAATAGAAAAAAAATGACAAATGCAGCAGTTTTCGATGCATCGCAAAAGATGCCTAAAATAATACCCTATAACCCGTTTTCTTTTGCTAAAAAAAAATGTTTTTCAACACTTGAAAGCTCTAATAAAATAATGTCAAAATTTTTAAATGATACGATTATTTTATCACCTTTAAAAATATTTATAAAAAATGACTCATTTTCGGGCGTCTAAAGGGTTTGCTCCCCTTAAATGCAAACACGTTGATGCACAGTTGATGCCATTTTTAAACTTGTAAAAAATCGAAAACACGCACAAAGATAGATATACTCAGTACAGTATAACTTATAAAAATGTCAATCTATGACGCTGAATTTGGAGGGAAGTGTCAAGGACAGATGTGGTAATCTAACAAAAAAAATTTCAATCGGATGACTGACAGCGCCACACGGTGACCGGTCCTAAAACTTTTTGATGAAGGTAGTATATTATATCCTGTATTGTAAAAAGATGAGAGAAGCATAGACGTAAAAAAAAACATGCGATTATTTTCTTATGCAGGTGAGTGTCAGCCCGGAGCCACCCAGCGAGGAACACGGGACCGATGAATGACAATGTACAGGGTGTGCCATCTTTTATGTCGGTAGGTAAACATTGAATAACTTTGACATTTATCAACCGATTGACTTGAGTAGACATATTTTTGAAACGTCAATTCAGTACTATTTAAACCATGAATCGCTTCACACTGAAACAACGCGCCGAAATAGTGACGCTGTACATTGAAAATAGTCGTTCAGTTGTGTTAACTCAACGTAAATATCATCGAAAATATCGTGGCCAACAAGCACCGTCTGACAACACTATTCGTCGTTTGGTGTCGAATTTTGTTGAGCACGGGACAGTGGGAGATCGTCTACATGCCGTTCATCAACGCCCAAGACGTTTCAATGAACTGGTTGAAGCGGTAAGAGAGAGTATTGCCGAGAACCCACATGTGTCGTATCGTCACCGCACTCAGCATTTTTGCGTGAGTGGAACCACTTTGTGACGCACTTTGAAGGATGACTTGCATTTGTTTCCGTATAAAGTACAATTGACTCAAAGAATATTGCCGACAGACCGTCGACGTTGCTTGGAATACGGCCAAGCAGTCGCTCGAATGGTTGACACTGAACCTGATTTTTGGAAGCAAATTTTGATGACCGACGGGCCCATTTCACACTCTCTTGCGCCGTTAACAAGCAAAATTGCCGCATTTGGGGAACGGAGAATCCACACGAGATCCATGAAACACTATTAGATGACCAAAAAGTGACTGTTTGGGCCGGCGTTTGCGCCAAAACCATCATTGGGCCATTTTTCTTCAGAGCAGGTAAAACAGTCGATGGGAATCGATATCGGTAGATGTTGGCTCATTATGTCTGCCCACAAATGTGTGAAAAAGGTCTGGACGGTTACTGGTTTCAACAAGACGGTGCGCCATGCCACACTGCAACGAAAAAAAGCTCATTAACTACATTGTATTAGCTATTAATTATGACGTAGGATTTTAGTCCCTCCTAGGTTACGAAAAAAATTTTGAAAAAATCTGACTTTTTCCCCTATTTTCGGCTGAAAAACTCCTACTATTATTATTAATAATTATTGCACACAAAAATTATATCCACAAAATCCTACGTCATATCAAAAGTACTACTCCTCTGAACATGTAGGTCAAATTTCAAGTCGATTAATTAATTCCAGCGTGAGATATCGCGTCTGCTGCTTTGGACACATAGTTTCGAGAAAAACACGTTTCAAGTTTAAACTTGAACAACACGCGAATTAGTGCTTAAGCACTAATTTTTTCAGTAAAATCATTCGATTTTCATGTCTTACCGATAATCTGCCATTCCTACCGGTTACAGTGGATCTTTTTCTACATGTAAAGCCTCTTCATGGGCTGATCAAGAGTTGATATAATTTGGTTATCACTTATCACAACTCACGACTAACTTGAATAGAACGGAATTCGTTTGCAGAACCACGAAAATATTTATTAAACTTTTTAAGTTTAGTTAGCTAAAAATAAAATAACAGCATGTGGCTTATTTTATTATATTTTAATTAGTTTGTTAAAATTAAAGTTTGAATTCTGTTTTTTTAACTTGTAAAGGATCGTTTATTTATTTTCTTCTCAATGTTAAAATTATGTTTATTTTATTACAGAAAGAAACGTACGAAGGCTATTTGAAAAGTTTTTGACCTTCTTAAGAAAAACACATATTTCGAAGCAAAACAACCATTGGCGATGCACTAAGGACGAGCCCAGGAACCATTGAAGAAACGGGCCAACGGCGCCAGAAAGGACGTCTGGACCATCTTCAGAGGGGAGCTACACGACAACAGGTTAACAGCACCCGAGGTACCGCCATGGAGAGGATCGTCTGCATGATCTTCTATCTGTAAGTGGCGGTTACATACCATACATATACATATAGAAGTGATTAAGCCAAAGCCAGTTAGATCCGAAATTTGGGAAAAATATTCCACCAGATATATATTTCTCTTGAGATTTTTGGGAATATTTTAAAGTAGAGTCCACCGCAAAATTAGTCACATGCCGGGATCTAGAGGCGCGGGACCAAAAGGTAGGGACAATTCCCTAGATACTACGTTGCCTGGCGAAGGGGTAGACTCCACAGCCGGATTAGCTGCAGCTGTTGGGGACATTGCGTTTAGAACGCGCAAGGTGCTTACGGAGCTCTCGCCGTCGGGACGAATCCCCGCTGACAGGCAAGAGGCCCTTGCAGGCTGTCTGTCCACTTAGGGGTGCGTCATTTGGGGACCACGATAGTAGGTCCGAGCTCCCAAACGCATCACAGAGGAAATAATCGAGCGGGAAATTGAAAGCTTGCGTACAATAGATCGCGTAGGTTACCCTGCAGCAACCATACCATGGCGCAACTCAGGAGTGAGTTGGAAGCGTTGTACGGACAACGGAAATCCCTAGCCGCGTTGCAGATGGAGTTCAGCTCCCTCCGGCAGGGACAGAACGAGGACATCGCCGCCTACGCGGCAAGAACGGAGAGAATTACGGTAGATATCACTGAAATACTCTGCGAACCGTGGATAACCAAGAATCAGAAGGTCACCGTCGAGAGCGTCACCCATTGAAGCGCGCAGGCTAATTTCGAAAACTAGATATAATATTCGATTGTGCAGTTAGAAATTTGACATCTAACTATTTATATCGCCTATGATAACGAAACAAGTCGAACGAGCCAAACCAAATCAAACGACATAAGAATAAAATAGAAATAATAAATTAATATACGACAGCAACTTTCACGAGCACAGTCACAACGCACACAATACAACGCATGCAATTGCAACTCATACAAATATGACTTTGTGTGACGTGAGAGATTCAAGAGAAGAATAACTGAGGAATTTTCCGGGGACTCAGGAAAGATTTTTGACTAAAGACCTTGGAATAAGATTGAAAACTTGAGGAACTTGAAGAACCGTAGCCAGCGGTAGTTGTTGGATATTTTGTGCTGCATACAATAGGAAGAAACAGTTAAAAAATATTTTTACAAAACAAAATTCTTGGTTTCCTCATAAAGGAAGCTTTGTTTCCGTGTGAAACTCTTATTTAGAGGCGTGCGTTTTGTTTTGTGAATGCGTTTCATGAATCAAAGTACAACCGTAATCCGTAATCATAAACATTTTCGAAATGTCAAGTTAAAATCAAGTTCAGCTCGATAGCTAGAAGTATTCGAAAGTTGAAGGAAATACGTCTTTTTTGTAAAAATTAAAAATTTGATAAAATTGTATAAATAAAATAAAATTTATAACCATCGGTCGATTCTTACCAATTTTGAGATCCAGTATACTTACGAAATATGTAAAATGACGAAAATGAAAGCTATTAGATTTTTAAAAAAATAAACACCTCTATTTTTGCCAAACTAAATATATAGTGCAGTCAATAAGTGTTTGGGAATTCTCTAGCGCTGCATGTTGCGCCTGTCTGGACGGCTCACTGCAAGCAAGCGTAGGCAAGTCCTCGCTGCTACTGCGAGGCGGCGCCACCTGACGAGAGTGTAAAGCACAGGGAACTGGCATACTGTGGGATAGCTCATTGCGCGCATATGCTCTACGACAGCGTCGGTGGTAACGGTTGATTTAAAACTGTAGCCGTCTTTACATGCGAAAATCTGACGGACCGGTTCGGTCTCACCTCGTGTAGCGTGTGTGCTTAGCTCTACAATGTTCAGTGCTCAAACCAGTTCAGTGATTAACCAGTCTTAAAGAATAGCTAGCTGTGAATTGTGTGCGACTCAACGGTGCATCTGTATAAGTCGGTCTCACCTCGTGCTGTGTCGTGCTAGCGCGTCACCTGCGTGGCATTTGCACACCGGACTTTTGCTTAACCTTGTGCTCACCGATTACGTGTGAAGCTCTTCCTAATTTGTTATTTTTTTGTGAACATGAACAATGACTTTTGTACATTTTCTTTCTTGTTTTGTTTATTAATTTGTCCACTGCATTTGCCATGTGGTGCAATACCAAACTTTCTTAACATCTGTGTACCGCTTCTAATCTTACTTTGAAACAATTACAGTCCACTACACCTCCACCACTCGAGCTTCTCGAACAATAGGGAAAAAAATGCAAAAGATCTTGTAAATCTAATTTTTGGATATATTTTAAAGTTTAGTGCTCTAAAAAAAATTCCAAGTTTTCGACCTAGGCGATCACTGGGACCCCTCCGCCATCTTGCCAAAATGGCCGAGAAATTAGATTTTACGGTAATAACTCCGTTACTTTTCACCCTATGACCAAATTAGTTATTATCAACCGAATAAAAGCTACAATTTTTAGACTTTTTTATTTGAAACTTTTTTTTATTACTCCCATAGTTACTGAGATACAGAGCCGGAGCACAGAGTGGAAAACCGAAAATTCCATAAATTCTCATTTCTCAGCCACGTTGTCCATTTTTATTCGTTTCTTATTCTATATTAACGATTTCTGATACATATTGTGTTTCTTTAATATTATTAAAAATTATGTAACATATTAAATATATATATTTAAATGACAATACATTAAAAATAACTGCTAATGAGTAAGGATTCCTTTAAAATAACTACTAATGAGTAAGGACTCCTTTGCACACCACAAAATCTAAGCTGTTGGTGTCATCCTGCGATTGAGAATCCGCAATTTGGAGATTCAACAGCTCAGCAGGTAAGAGTTCATCATCGTCCTCGTCGTCACAATTCATACTTATTTCGTAATATTAATCACACGATTCTTCCGAATATTTTAATCCGGCTTTCCTATAGCCACACGCACTCCTTGGGCATTTTCTTTGCATTTGCATAAAATAAAATACAGCAATTTTTTTTCGAGCTGAATCTCTCGTCGTTTTCACTAGAGTAAGACCGTGTTTACTTCGTTTCCAACCCCAGTCTTATGGATGTTCTTTCATTTCCAAGCCATGTTTGACTAGCAAGATTGGAATGTCCTTTACTGGTAAAACGTTTGAAGCGAAGTGAGTTCCGAGTGTCCTTTTTCATATTACCTCCGTATAAAGTGATAAGGAAATTTTCACCTGCTTCCACAATTTCGTCTGCACCTGCGTTGCCATTTTTGAAAACTCCGACGATTGTATTCAGCTCCAAATTTTGTTCAATTGTCGAACAGGATTTTATTTTCCCTTGGTTTAAAATGGCCGACGTTGTATGCCCCGGTTAAATGCATAGAGAAAGAGAATATTTTCTATTGACTTTTTATACTGGAATGAGTTTGCCGAGTCAAATTTTTCTGCAATTTTAGCTCTTTCTGGCTTGCGAAAATATATATTTTTCAGAACTAGCAGGAGTCAATCCAATCAGCAAAATAAGCAGATCGATATCTTCTTCATACGACCATATCATAATTTGACTAGTCCAGGGAATAAAACCTGAAAAGGGGTCTTTTCAGCTCCAGAATGAACACTCCCTACATATAATATATTCTTGTATAACTGGTGTCTATGATAAACGCCAATGTATTTCCAACTCGAGATTTGAGTTTGTAAAAAATTGTAAAAAATGTATTGTAAAAAATTCCGAATTGCAGAACTTATCGTATTTGAAGTAATCCATTTGAAATTTCAGTTTTAACATATCTTATAAAAACAGCTTGCTTGACGTCGCATACAAATAATGACCGCTTAAATAAAAATACGGGATTATCAATTGTAGTATGCATTTCAGGTGCAGGTCCCAATTTCCAGAGCGCTTTGCTTCAATTAATTTTTTCACGATGAGGACCATTCTGAAATATTGGAACCAAAGTTGGGTTGTTGGACTATTTTTTTTTCAAAGTTTCTAAACGAGTGAAAAATTTGTTCTGAATTTCAGCATAGAAATCATTATGAAATAATTTTTGAAAATCTTTCTCTTCGAGTTTGTTTAAAATATTCTCCAACGTCTGCTTCATTCAAATTTGAAGATGATATTACACGGCCTCCTAGAGCTATTATAATTGAATCAAAGTATGTCTTCTGACCGCTCCAGAAAAAGCATGCCTCATCAAAGCTATTTCTGCCTACGTTTCGGCATAAATGACAGTAAAAATAGCCTTCAGGCCACTGCCTTCCATGAAGAAGCCGATTGATTAAAAAAATGACATTAACGTGTGAAACCCGCCAAGACGAACGGGACTCACATTATACTGAACATTGTTTCGGGCTATGCAAGCTAACATTTCCCGAGCTTTGAAGTATAATGAATGGTCAAATGTAACGAAACAATGTTTTTGATCGGGTGCTTTACATCTAGATTCGGTTTCTATGAGAGCTGTTAAAATCGTGTCGTCATTGCTGGGTGGAGCGTTGATAAATGGCACAGGTATAATTTTGAAAGTAGAAAAATGTTCCAATTTGTGATAACTCTCCATAAACCCACTCCAGCCCGCAAAATTCAGCGGTTTACTGTGCTTACCTTACAACCATAAAAAATCTGAGGATACATCCAGAATGTCGTTTGAAATAGGATTTGCAACTAAATTTTTCATAATAATATTATTCAAACCTATCAAGATCCCTTTTTTAAAATATTTCAATGTCATGAAACCAAAACTCCCAATTGCATCTGATGAAGGCAGTGTATTGAAAATTTGAATACTTTGGTTTGTTTGTACAGCTAAAGATGGAGTAACAATCGTAATGTCACCTATAGCGTGAAAAGTGGTACTCCCATCTATCGTATTCGTGTTGTGATCAGCATTGTCAAATACAAATTGTACGAACATGCCACCTTGCAAACTGTAATGGTCTGGGTTGTTTACAATAGAAGCCTCAAAGAGGGCCGTTTCTTTCTATGATGCACACAATCCTAAGAATGACAGAGAATATATAAGTCTCTTTGAAGCGTGTTTTATATACATCATAGATGAAAGTCCTAACATCATAACAAAGTCCAACATGAGGATAAAAATGTCCGCGGCCTTACTGACGAAAACAAAACATAATCAAAAGTAGCAACCCTATTAGGCAATTTTTGGTTTTGCAGTTCACTTTGAGTGTCAGTCTTATGTGATTTTATAAAAATGTTTAAGAATAGTTTTAGAGTTGGTGGAATATCTGACAATACGTCATCAACGAAACTATTTAGAGTTTTATCATTTTTCATCTCATGACGTCCAGCTTGATTATCCTGTAAAATGATATTGGCACCAATGTCAACAATCATAGTACGTTCCTCTTCTTTGTTCTTGGCTTGCTTTATATAAATCAACAAACTTTATATATACCAAGCATCATTAAGAAGGTTTACTTGCGCGTCGCGGAAACAAATTATTACATCGTTTTTCATAGTATAAATGTCATCCTGAAATGATCTTGCAAGTTTTGTTTTAATCTATCAGTTCGTGGTATACCAAGCATCATTAAGAAGGTTTACTTGCGCGTTGCGGAAACAAATTATTACATCGTTTTTCATAGTATAAATTACAACGTCATCCTAAAATGATCTTACAAATTTTGTTTTAATCTATCAGTTCGTGGTAATTCGCCTTTAAAATCTGCAAGGATTTCATTCAAAGAAAATTAACATTCTTCATCGTTATCGTGTATATATTATAATTAATAACATACTGTAATGTTGTACTCATAGTGTCGCCTAGTGGATGACCTTCAGAAGTAGTAGGGCGATAATGATAAAATTGTTTCTAACAACGACTATGATACCGAGCTCCTTTTTGGCATAAATCATCAACGTTATTCAATCGACAATACAATGCATAATTAAAATCATTTTTGGGTGGGCCTTTCAGTTCTTTTTACATAGTACCGTTAATTTCCTGATTTTGTACCAAATAAATATCACGTTGCATGGAATTACAGGCTGCAGCATTTCCGCAGATAAAGCAACATGTTTAAAAGTCAGACCTTTGTGCATTTGAGCTCTGTCGCCTGTTTTTTTTTATGAATATGCTGTCTTTGCCGCTTGGATGCTTGTTTTTCTGACGTACATAGTATGGCAATTCTTGTGAATACTGAGGGATTCATACTTCTGTAGTTATAGATGCATTTTATCCTTCCTCTGGCGACTAACTTCAATGAGACTTTGTTTTGCACGTTGTAAAGGACGCAAATACCGCCCTTCGTATCAGCTGCCATCCTCGATAAACGATGTGATGAAATGATGAACCTATAAAAATGTTTATATGTGAAAGCTATAATAACAAATGACTAGTCATATAATTGCACGCTATAAAAATTACTAAATATATTAGGTGCGCAACTAAGTTCCCGCTGTTTTTCAAGAGATGGCTCCAGTAGTAAGAGCTGGTCGTTTGGGACATAACCAAAACATCATGAACCAAGCTTAGACATATGGTAAACAAACCGCTTTGACACATTAGTGATTTTGTTTTTGCGTCATATACTTTTGGTTGAGTGAAAATGTCTGATTTTGTGCCAAATAATCGTCATTTGCGGGAAGTGTTGCTTTTCTTCTTTCATTCGAAGAAAACGGCGGCTGAAGCGCATCGAGAACTCCAAAAAGTTTACGGAGATGCTGCTAAGTGAAACAACATGCCGTGATTGGTTCCGTCGCTTCAAAGACGTTGATTTTGATGTTGACGACCGTTCGCGTGGAGGAAGGCCAACAACCTTCGAAGACGCTGAATTGGAGGCATTGCTCGATGAGGGTCCATGCCAAATGCAAAAAGAGCTTGCTTCAGCATTAGGAGTTACCCGCCAAGCCAATTCCAAGCGATTGCATGCGTTGGGAATGATTAAAAAACAAGGAACTTGGGTTCCTTATAATTTGAAGCCAAGAGACGTTGAGCGTCGTTTTTTCGCCTGTGAACAACTGTTCCAGCGGCAAAAAAAAGGGTTTTCTTCATCGCATCGTTACGGGTGATGAAAAACGGATACATTACAGCAACCCAAAGAGAACAAAATCATGGGGACTGCCCGGTCATGCTTCTATGTCATCGACTCAGCCGAATATTCACGCGGCGAAGATTTTGCTGTGTATTTGGTGGGACCAGGACGGTGTTATTTATTATGAGCTGTTGGAACCGAACGAAACCATCACTGGGGAACGGTATCGAACTCAATTGATGCCATTGAGCCGAGCACTGCGCGAAAAGCGGCCACAATACGAGCAGAGGTACGAAAAAGTGATTCTACAGCATGACAACGTTCGGCCTCACGTTGCCAAACCCGTTAAAACCTATTTAGAAACGCTCAAATGGGAAGTCCTACCCCACCCGCCATATTCCCCAGATATTGCGCCGTCCGATTATCACTTGTTCCGTTCGATGGCACATGGTCTGGCTAATCAGCAGTTCAGCTCATATTAAAACATCTCAAAATGGCTTGATTCGTGGATAGCCTCAAAAGACGAACACTTCTACCGTGACGGTATTCGAGCTCTGCCAGAAAGATGGGAAAAAGTTGTCGCTAGCGATGGGCAATATTTTGAATGATTTATTTGTAAACATTTTTTCACAATAAAGTTGCATTTTCATCAAATAAAAAACAGCGGGAACTTAGTTGCGCACCTAATATAATTTCACACTACATTTTTTTTGTACGAAATAGTATATTGTGTATCTAGGGCGAAAAGTAACGACTTCCGCGAGGGCAAGCTGCAGGCCGAGGTAAGAGCTGCAACTAACACTCACAATAATCATCTTTTGCCCGTGGTGCACACGATATTTTTTGTCCAATATCTGCATCGAAAGTTTGCTATTGAGTGCATATAAATCAAGCGCTCAACTTAACCGCACTACACCGAAAAAAAACCACTTTGCATGCACGAAATAGCTTACTTTCGATGCAGGAAGGACAAAACATTATTCTGGGTTACACCCAATTTTCTACAACAAGAGAAAACATTTTTTTTTTTCGATAAAAATTTTGTCAGATACTCATTGCTATCAAACTATATTTGTTTGAAATTAAAGCAATATAATGAAATGAAACATTTATTCAAAATAAGGTAATTTTTTCATGCGTACATTCCGAAGTATATGAATAGAATAGTTTTAAAATTTATAAAATCCTCATGCAAATTTGGAAATCACAACATTTTCATGGTGTAATTGACTCCATTAAATGTTATGCGTACTTACCAAAGTTATTGGTACCAGTTAACAAACTTAAATCACAGTACAATTTTGGGAATTTCACCGTTAACTAACTACACAATGTAATGTAAGCACGATATTAGCTGCGTCGCTTTATAGGTGAAACTGACGAAAATGCCATCTCAGGCCTCAAATAAATGAAACTCCTGGAACAGCTGCTTTAGTCTGATACCTGCGTTACTGAAAAATAGGCTTCTTCTACAAAAGAATCTATTTATACCTGTGGCCCTTCAGCATTATTTCATCCGGGTCTCTTTTTCGTGTAGAAATCGTCATGTTTCGTACAACTAAGAATACGGAAAATGTCTATAAATCGAAAACTTCATTTAATATTTGTGGAATTTGTGAAAAGAACAACAATGCCTCAATGACAAGCTGTTTTAACCTTAGTATTTTTTGTATCGGTTTTTTTTATAATCCTTGTTTGAAATAAATACGCTATGTTCTAACGTAAATACGTTTAGTAATTATTTCAGATCTTCTGTCCCTTATTTCTTAATTTTTCCTCAAAACGTTATGACCTGGCCCTAATTAATAATTGTTGTGCCGCGGAATATTCCATTACATTTGTTTAAGACAGAAAACGAAGTCTTGACACAGCATGAGGCGACTTGCCTGGCGAGTCGAACGATAGGCTAACGCTAAAATTGCTAACGATACATTGGAATTCCTTCAAGACAGAAAACGAAGTCCAATGCCCGGTCGTACGATCGACGCCAAGAACTCCGACACAGCACGAGGCGACTCGCTTAGTGATCGGCGATAGGCTAACGCAGAAATTGGTAACGAAGGAATTTTCGTAAACGCAGTTAGCAACTGCTTTACGCAAATCAGTCTAAAGTTTAACATCAACCTGAACGCTTGATCGCGGGTCGGACTCGCCCGAAATATTAAAGTCTAAAGGTAGATTCAGAAAGAACTGGTTGTTTCATCGTCAGTAACTTGAACATATGAATTCGAACATTGATATTCGCAATATATCAAAAGATATATTGAGTCTGGGAAAAAGTTCGTTCCGTTTTTCCCAATAGATGGCATCAATTGCAAATAAGTCAGGAAACACAGATCGCAGCGACCCCACTAAACGCTCGTTGGAAAGGTGACACTTCGAGCGTTACTTTGATTGTATAAACATCGAAATTGGTGCAGTGGTTGGAAAGTTGTTTGCGTTTGAAAATGGAGAAAAGTAATGAAAAATTGCGCTATATTTGACAATATTATTACGACAAAGAGAAAAACGCTGCGCAGGCTTGTGAAAAAATTTGTGCTGTGTACGGTGAAGGTACTTTATCAAAATCTGCTGCGCGGAAATGGTTCGCTCGCTTTCGTTCTGGTAATTTTTATGTGAAAGATGAGTCACGCTCTGGTCGTCTAATCATTGAAAAAGCTGATGAAATTCTTGAAAAAGTCCAGCGAGATAAGCATATCAGCAGTGTCGATATTGGTATGGAGCTAGGCATTGATCACAAAACTGTTTTGAACCATTTACACAAAGCTGGCTACAAAAAGAAACTCGATGTATGGGTTCCTCATGAGTTGAGCGCGAAAAACATGATAGACCGAATTAACATCTGCGATGCGCTGCTGAAGCGCAATGAAATCGAGCCATTTCTGAAACGTGTCATAACCGGTGATGAAAAATGGATCACGTACGACAATCGGAAGCGTCAAAGATCGTGGACAAGGGATGGTGAGCCGTCATAAGCGTTCGCGAAGCCAGGATTGACGACGAAAAAGGTGATGCTCTGTGTGTGGTGGGACTGGAAAGGAATCGTCCCCCATGCGCTACTTCCAGTTGGTCAGACGATTGATTCTCAACTTTACTGTGGACGACTAGAGAGATTACGCCAAGCAATTGAAAGATACCGACCCGAATTGATTAATAGGAAAGGTGTTGTCTTGCATAAGGACAACGCCCGACCACACACTTCTTTGATGACCCGTCAAAAATTGCGAGAGCTTGGTTGCGTAATTTTGATGCATCCACCGTATATTCAGGACATAGCACCCTCTGACTATCACTTATTCCGATCTCTGCAGAACTCTCTCAATGGAATTAAGCTGCTTTCAACAGAAGCCTGTGAAAAACACTTGATTCAGATTTTCAACCAGAAACCACAGAAGTTCTTCACCGATGGCATCATGGCTCTACCCGAAAAATGGCGAAACATTGTCGATAATAATGAAGCATATTTGGTTTAAATAAATTCATTTTCACACTATAAGAAAATCAGTTGAATTTTACTAAAAAAAAACGCCACGAACTTTTTCCCAGACCCAACATATTCAGAGACATTCAAAGATGTATATGGAGTATTGCAGAGATAATTAGTTATTGTAAAAATCACTGTTTTAGCAGGTTTTTATTACTTTGCAAGAGAACTAATTGACCAGTGTCAATGTGCAACCTCCTAAATTGTTCATCTTTTTAATACCTATAATTTCGATTTGAATTTTATTTTTCTCAGATTAATAGTTTTGTCGTAATCATTAAAAAACATCATGGGGAAATACATTGGCATTCTATGCAGGCATCAGTACTACAAGAATGTATAGGTCGTGTTCGTTCTGCAACCGTGTGATGCAAAAATGCTTTATTCCCTGGACAAGACAAAGAAATCGCAGTACTGACGATTAATACGTCGGCATCTTCTTGAGCCTGTTTCACTACCATATTTGAATGCCCGACTTTGTTAGAGGATCGATATCAAACGAATGTTATCGGTTTCATTTGTCAGGAATCTGTCTTGTGGAACTACTTGTGCGATAATCGATTCATCCAAATAAACATCGGCGGAAGTGAGTTTACTCGAACGACGATTTCTTTCCGCGGCGTTAGTTTTTTGATCTGTAGTATTGATAGATGCAAGTGGGCAAACTTTTGCCTTTTGCAAAAATGTTACAGAATCGAAAATTTTATTTTTCTAGTTACTTTTGAAATTTTATCCGACCTAATTTCTTGAGCATTACGATAATTGGTTTGTTCATCTCTAACAACTCTAGTGCTTATCGACATCACCAAACTTGTACTTGGGAAGGGATGATGATGAGAAAACCAAGCAACACTTTTTTCCACGTCTCCATCATCGCGACTGATGCGTGAGATCCTCATATCCACATGTTCCTCACTAGTTGTCATTGAATTTACCAAACTGACCATTCGAATATATTGGACCTAAAGTTTAGCGGTAGGACCCCTATTCTCTAATTTCATGAGTTCTTCGTTGAATATTCTGTCCACAGAAAACTCTGTAAGTCGATCGCTCAGCGACTGTCAGAATAACAGATCTGTCAAAATCACCAACAATATGAATCTTTATAGAATGATCGTCTTCTGTAAAATCGATAGATGCAAAGATAACTTTTACCAAGATAAGATGAATTAGAATATGTGATCGTAGTGCTCGTGAATAAGCATGCCCCATCAATATTTTACCAACACTATTTTCAGCATAGATATTACTCAAGACATCTTTCAACCCAATTTCAGCCTTTACATTTCCTATTGGCCTCATGAATAACATGAGCAGGAGAAATCTTCCTAGTCTCACTACGACTTTACTTAAGTCAGAGCCGGGCTCAGCATTCAAAATAATTTCCATGAATTTGCCATTAGTTGCTTGCTCCATTAAGCCATTCCAACCAGGTAAAGATGAAATGTTTGACTATTTCCCAAAAAGCCAAATGAAATCAGAAGCTGATGGCACTATTTTATTGGAGAGAGGATTAATGTCATCAACATTTTGTAGCATGACAATTTTCAAACCAAAGTTATTTTTTTTGTGGAAAAATTTTAGTGGAACGTGTCCAAATTTTTATATTATTTTATATTATTAGAAGGTTATGCTAGTTGCCATAGCATGGAAAGTAAAGGGTGGTTAAATTTTAAGGGCCGATGTTGATTTTGAATAAAACACAAATTATTTAGGAAATTATTGTCAATTCTTTTTATTATGATAATATGGTATGGTTCAATTATGTATGGAACAAAATATCGGCCAAATGGCCGCCGCGACCTCGGCGGCACACCTCCATCCGATGGTCCAAATTTTCGATGACGCTTAGGCATAATTGAGGTTCTATGCCGTTAATGTGCCGAATTATCTCATCCTTTAGCTCTTGAATTGTTGCTGGCTTATCGACGTATACCTTTTCTTTCAAATAACCCCAAAGAAAGAAGTCCAACGGTGTCAAATCACATGATCTTGGCGGCCAATTGACATCGCCACCACGTGAGATAACACGGCCATTGAATTTGTCGCGCAAAAGAGCCAATGTTTCGTTAGCTCTGTGGCAAGTGGCACCGTCCTGTTGAAACCACATATCGCCCACATCCATATCTTCCAATTCGGGCCATAAAAAGTTCGTTATCATCTCACGATAGCGAACACCATTCACAGTAACTGCCTGACCGGCCTCATTTTGGAAAAAATACGGCCCGATGATGCCGCCAGCCCATAAACCGCACCAAACAGTCACTCTTTGTGGGTGCATTGGTTTTTCGACAATCACTCTTGGATTATGATTCGCCCAAATGCGGCAATTCTGCTTATTGACGAATCCACTGAGGTGAAAATGTGCCTCATCACTGAAGATGATTTTCTTCGAAAATTGATCATCCACTGTTGCCATTTCTTGCCACCATTCTGACCATTGACGACGTTTGGAATGGTCAAGAGGCTTTAGTTCTTGAGTCAATTGCACCTTATAAGCGTGTAAATGCAAGTCTTTATGCATAATGTTCATCAACGACGAGCGTGAGAGGTGCAATTGTTGGGCACGACGACGAGTTGAGATGGACGGCTCTTCAGCCACACTATCGCGAACAGCAGCAATATTTTCTGCAGTACAAGCTGTACGAGCATGCACTGGTGTTTTAATATCTCCTACAGACCCGGTTTGTTCAAATTTTTGCTCGATTTTTCCGATTGTACGCACATTTGGACGATTAAATTGACCAAAAAAATCACGAAGTGCACGATATGCATTTTGATTTGAACTCCCATTTTCATAATAAGCCTGAATAACTTTAACGCGTTGCTCGATTGTGTATCTTTCCATGGTTCAAATTGAGTTAGTCTGAAATTGACAAATGTCAAATTAAATGCAGAAAAAAACTTGACGTTTAGGTGTGGTTCACATTCAACATCGGCCCTTAAAATTTAACCACCCTTTACCATGACCATCGGTAGTATTGGTTTGAACGTCAGCATTGTCAGAAATGAATTGAACAAATGCATCTGGATTAATTGATGGCTCAAGACGCATTATAGCAGACACTTCCAATAATACAACTTCACTATATGAAGAATAAAATCCCAGCGTTGACAAAATGTTGATGAGCTGTTTTTAACCGAATCTTTTATATACAAAAGCACTGAGTCCAAGTTGGAGAGGTGATAAAAAAGACTGTGGCCTAACTGCTGAAACTAAAATATGGGACAAAGCCACGCATTTTTTGCCCACTTATTCAAGCCGCCAGCTATTTCGTTTTTCAAAACCACTTTGCGACAAAAAATATCAACAGAATCTGGGATCATAATATTGACATTGTTGATAAAATCATCGGGCGACGGATATTCAGAAGTATTATAAACTTCCGAACGAACATCCTCCAGAATTATAGCAGCTGCTTCTTTCACAATTCGGAGTCGTTCCTCTTGTGGATCAGATTCTTTTTTCTCATATCAATTATCCTGAAGTATTTTGTAGCCGGTATTTCGAAAGCAAACAACTAACTTGAGGGTTTTAGTTACGACAATTATTATGTCAGCCGCATACTTTTTCAATATGATGAACCTTGACAGTTTGAGGATACAGACGAAAATCTTTTTCAATCTGGTGGATCAAATCTTCCAGGGAAAATTGACACTAATCAGTATTGTCACTCATGTACGAGAAAATATGCTCCATCGCCTCCTCGACATTTACTGTGGGTCAATATCCTCTATCCTGTCCCGATATTGGCGAGGGAAGGTATAATTTTTTTTGACAAAGCTGGTGATATGTCGTGTCAACAGCGACAAAATAACTCACGCAAATCAGACGCTCAATAATCTTCTGACCCCAATTGTCGCTACGATGTTTAACTGCTTTCAAAATCGTTTCTCGCATCCGCAGCTTTTGAACTGAGAACACATTATTCCGTTGAGATGCACTCTTTTTTTTCTGATTTGCCACGAATTGGTCAGTCATTTCTTCAGCTTACAAAAAACACTTTTTTTTCGAAGTTGCAAGCTGGTAGAGATGACCTTAATGCTATTGATGGAGGTGACATAACTTGATGAGCAACATTATCGCTACGGCATAAAGATGCAATAATTTATTTTTCGATCGTGTAACGTTTTTTGCATGCACTGTACACCTTAACTTCTTTCAAGCTGGATAAAAACGGTTCATGATCTTTTAATTTCCGTTTTACACGCGAATCTTAAAGAGTTTTTATGTCTTGTTCCTTCACTACATCAATTGAACGTTCGTCCAATCTTTCATTACATATCAAACACTTTTTTTCATTCGATAGTAGCCACGGTGACACAAACTTATCAGCTTATGCCTAACAGCGTACTGAAGTATACGAAGAATGCCGACCGGCAGGCCAACGCGAGCGGCGAGTCTCGACAGAGTAAGGGAGGGGAATATAATACACCACGAACCCCTTCTTCTTTTCGATCGTTGAAAATGTTGTGCCGGTACCACGTAATTGGATTATTCGGTTTCGGTATAATATAAAAAAGTTATTATTTTTGGGATCGTTTGCCGATAAGGAGATGAATCTCGAGTTATCGATGAAAACGCGAATCTATATAAAAAGAAGTGTTTATTATAGGCAACGGTAACTTTCCGTTGTCTATTTAAAAGTCAAAGTAAGAATGTACAATAATATGTTGTTTCGAGTATTTAACGAGGAACCAACCCGTTCTCTTTTCAATCTAATTTAATACTGGTTTTCGTAAAGCAGTTGCTAACTGTGTTCACGAAAATCCCTTAATTCGCAATTTTACCGTTAGCCTATCGTCGAAGGCCAAGCGAGTCGCTCATGCTGCGTCGGCGTTCTTGGGGTCGTTCGTACGATCGGGCATTGGACTTCGTTTCCTGTCTTGAACGAATTTCAATGTTTCTTTGCTATGGAATATTCCCGAATATACGAAATACGAAATGAAATATTCCGCGGCACAACAAAAAAGACCTTCAGATTACTTAGGTACCTGCCTTCCCCAAATAGAATTCGAGACGACTCGCAGGTATTTTAGAAAACTACGAGCTTGGTTACACGTATGATATTCACACGTACAAATTATACTCATTTTTTCGAATTTCGTATAAATTAACGATTTATTATCCAATTTTGTTATATAATTGTTAATAATATTGAAGAAACACAACATGCATTACAAATTGTTAATATATAACGAAAAACTAATTTAACTTCTTGCCGTACAATTTACCTCGACTAAATCCGAGCCCAAGCTGTAGGAGACGACCCGCGCTGAACAGGCCGGAGTGATGCTCGAAAACAGTTACAATAAGAGTAAAAATGTGAATACCTGTGATATAGCCATTTGCTTTACGTGATACAGCTCTAGTGGACGTCCAACACTAATTTAATTCTTTTTCCTTTTATATACAGGGTGCGCCATCTTTTATGTCGGTCTGTAATTAATATTTTTTAGAAAATGGGCCCAATATTGTGCTTGGAGTCGTAGAGGTGTTTCACCTAGTCCAGGTTTCCCATGTTTTTTATAGTCCGGTAATTGGACGTTTTGTAAAATTATCTCTACTATATTTATTCGGTAATCAACATATGTCTCTGTTCAGATTTCCTTGGTGTTGTTTTTTTATAGCTTTTTTGTGCTGTCATTTGTGAGGTGAACGTGGTGCAGCCAGCGCTGCAGAGCACGCCACGAGACGAGATTTGAGAGTATGCACAAATGAGATATAAATATGACCAATAAATTCTGAGTTAATTTAGTTGAGAGAGAGGATGATAATTAAAGGAAAGCACATGCAATTATTTTAATTGCGTGCTGTAGTTTTGAAGTAAAACGTGGTGCAGCCCGCGCTGCAGAGCACGCCACGCAATGAGACTTTATGAGGAGGCACAAATGAGATTTATCCGCCTCACTAACATTGACTTCAGATAAATTATGAAGGTGTATTCTTACCGTTTATTTTGAATCCTGTTGAGCATGAATATGATGAGTAGATCCGGTGTGATGGTGAAAATTGTCCGAGGTGAGTACAGAGGAATGTGCTGTCCAAGCGGGTTTTCACAGAAGTGTCTAAAATTCTCAAGATGACTGTGCTTCACAAAAGCGTCGTTGTGCGATGCTGAAGTCAAACGATAGAGACAGTCGGTATGCAACACTGAAGTCAAGCGAAAGAGACAGCCTGTCGCTTAAGCAGCATGACTGAAAGGCACTGCCTCGGCTACATTCATGATAGCCGAGCATAGCACACCACCCAGCAGCAATAGGTCGACACACGGCGGATATCGATCGTATTTTGTAAGGGTTTATAAAATTTTACTTCAAAAACTAAAATGCAAAAACACTAGCACACTTGCTTTGTAACGTAGATTATAACAACAGTGACCAATTGGCCCGATCTTCATTCCACGAATCTGACTCGTGATGCTCATGTTTGGTACAAAATTTGTATCACGAGTCAGACTTGTCAAAGTACAGCAAGGGGTTAAATGGACAAAGCGGCTGAGAAATGAGAATTCACGGAATTTTTGGTTTTCCGCTCCGTGTTCCGGCTTTGTATTTCAGCATCTATGGGAGTAATAAACAAAAGTTTTAAACAAAAAAGTTTGAAAATTGTGTCTTCTATTCAATTAATAATAACTATTTTTGTTATAGGGTGATCAAAACGGAGATATCGGTGAAAAATCGATGTTGTCGACCATTTTAGCAAGATGGCAGAGAGTTCCCCCTTCGCCGAGGTCAAAAACTTGGAATTTTCCTTACGGCAACGAACTTTAAAACATATCCAAGAATTAGAATTACAAAACCTTTTGCATTTATATCTCCTTTTATCTGCTCTATTGACTGAACTAATAATATAAATTGCATAACTGAAATATTTTTTGACGTTTGGAACATTTGAACTACTCTGGTATTTAAAAAAAGGTTTAACACGAAGCATCAAGCTTCATCAATAGAATAAAGATGGTATGTTCTTTAATACGAAAAAAATGTTTGTGTGGAAAATGTGTCACATCATCAGGCCTTCGTTGGTTGCTGTTCAGTTTTCGCACCTATCACGCATACACTCAACTCGTGCATGCGCTACGCTCACAAGACTACGACGCCTCGCGTCTTGTAGTACAGCTGACAGGCATACTCTACCGATGTATCGACGCAGCACACTCAAGCGCGTCTTCTATCAGTAGTACAGTCATTTGGTGCTCAATAAGGGGGTTACCTGGAAAGTTTTCCGGGAGTTTTGAAAATTGGTAATTTTATAGATTTCGACGTGCTCTTTCCGAATTTTCACTTTGCCACCTTATATCTTTGCCGCTCGCGCCGCTATATTGGAAAAATAGCGCCCACAAACAGTTTTTTGACAATATCTCCTTTCTGACTTATTTTACGATGTAAATAGTTATGTAATAAATTAAACCAGAGAAAAATTCCTACAATTCATGTAGTAACCATTGTTTTTTGTAAAATCAATAGTTTCAGCGTACGAGAGCCGCGAACCAAGATACATCTACACCAACACGCGTTTACAGTATATTAACGAAAAATATTTCATTACGCGTTGAAAACCCGGTCTACTACTGCCTATAACGTTCATCGCAGGTATAATGGAACGCGACGCCTTGGCGTCGTCCCCCTTCCATTGTACGGAACATCTGCCGACGGAGCTCAAATATTCTACCTGAATAATCAGTACAAGTTTATCATTCTACAGTGTCGTTCGCATTTTTAGAGCCATGGCTTCGAAGGAAGTGAAATGTTTTATTTGTGAAAATTCATTGCAAGGAAGTGAGGTGATTGAAGTGAAGGAAAAAGGATTGGAGACTTTTCGTAAGTCGAGTATTCAAAGAAAGGACAACAAGGGCAAATCCTCGGAGGGACTGAGATCGATAGTGGTTCACGATGTGTGTCGAAAACAATATAACAATGAGAAATTAATCTCTGCTTCTTTGCGTAGAGGAAGCGATGTCGCAACTTCCCATCCGTAAAAGCGATCCACTACCCCAACATTCTCATTTAGAGATCATTGTTCTTTTGTGCGGTGCTGAAATAACACCAAAGTTTATAGCGAAACAAAAACAGGCGTGCTTGTGCGATCGTGATATTGTGTATAGCGTACGTAAATTATCGATGAAAGATACCATTTCAGAACTTGCTAGAGCTCGTAATGATGATTGGGGTCGAGCGATTGTTGAGCGTCTCGAGGATGTTTATGATTTGGTCGCAGTCGATGCACAATATCACAATTCATGCATGAAAAAACTGTACCACGCACCACCGACTGGAGAAATAAAAAAGAGGTCCGTATGCAAACGAGATCGAAACTCAATCCAGTATATTTACTCTTATCTGAAGCAGAATTCTGGAGAGTGTCAATTTTCTCTGGACGAACTGATGGCCAAAATTGAAGGTGATTATCGTCCGCACATAAAAACGGTGAAAGCACAACTCCTCAAAAAATATGGTGACGATATTTTGATTGCCTTCACTGCCAATAAGGCTCCTGTGGTTTGTTTCCGAAACACAGGGTACAAGTTATTGACAGAAGCCTGGTACAATAAAAAAATCGATAACAAGTCAGAAGAACGTCGGCGTATTGTAAAAACAGCTGCAGCAATCGTTTTAGAGGATATTCGCTCCACGGTCTATGAGACAAAACATTATCTTCCATCAGATATTTTTTTTCAAGAAATTGAGTCAGATATACCTGAAATTTTATGCGTTTTCCTGGATAATGTAATCTTGAAGAAAAAACGTAGGTCTCCTGAGAAGTGGAAGAAACAGAGCATTGCTCTCGCACATTGCATAATTGCCGCAGCAAGGCCGAAATCTTTCGTACCACCAATGCAGGTCGGAGTAGCAGCATTTTTATTTCAAAAGTATGTACCTGGGCGATTAATAGATACATTATTGTTGGATAATCAGCTGGCGCACGGCGATCGATATACGCCGTGCGTCGACCTGTTGCTGCTGGGTAACGTGCTGCGCTCGGCTATGCCGGAGATAGCCGAGGCAGTGCCTCGCGAGCATGCTGCTTGTAGCAAGAGGCTCGCGCTCTCTCGTTTGATTTCGGTATAGCTCTCTGCATCTCACTCATTTGACTTCAGCGCACAACGACACTTTTGTAAAGTGCAGCCATATTGCAAAATCAGACACTTTCGTGAAAACCCACTCGAACAGCGCACACATCTCAGCATCGCTCGGACTTTTTCACTGCTTCCGCTGGATCTACTCAACTTTTCGTGCTCACCAGGACTCAAAATCAGGTACGAGTACACCGATATAATTTATTATAATTCAATGTCGGTGAGGAGTGGAAAACTCATCGGTGTATCCTCATAATTGTCTCACTTTGTGGCGTGCTCTGCAGCACGGGCTGTACCACATTTTCCTCATCACATTTTGCCCGCTCGATTAATATAATTGCGCGTGTGCCTATTATTCACTCTACTTTCCCCCAATAAACTTGCTGGGAAAGTACTGTGAATATTTTCTAATCATTTGTGCATCCTCAAAATCTCCCTTTGCCGTGCTCTGCAGCGCTGACTGCATCACGTTCTTTCATATCACACATCCAGCACTCAAGCAATATGCAAGTGCTCTCACTTACTCTTAGTATTTTCTTTCATATAAACCTGTAAAGAATTTGTTGAGAGTAAGTGACATGTTCTACGCTCTCACACTTCTCATTCCGTGGCATGCTCTGCAGCGCTGGCTGCACCACGTTCACTACACTCAAGAAAAGACAGCACACAATTAATACAAGTGTGCTCGTACGCTAAAACTATTGATTCTAGAAAAAAAAAAAAAAAAGGTTACTACAGAAATTGTACGAAATGTTCTCTATTTAAATTTATTACATAATTATTTTCATCGTAAAATGAGTTGGAAAGGAGATATTGTCAAAAAACGGTTTTTTGGCGCCATTTTTTCATTATGGCGGCGCGAGCGACAAAGATACGATGTGGCAAATTAAAAATTCGAACAGAGCACGTCGAAATCTATAAAATCACCAATTTTCAAAACTCCCGGAAAACTTCCCAGGTAAAACTACCAAATGACTGGACTACAGCTCGCGTTCTTGATCGAAGCTCACTCAAGCGGCCAAAGCTACTAGTGTGGCCCCAGCGGCATGACCACTCACAGGACTCACATTCCATCGCTGACGGTGAATCAAAACTCACGCGAGTTGTGACGGTCTGCCTCGTTGTCGACGGGTGTAGCCATTGTTTTTTTTCTCGAGTTGTTCGCTCAAGTAAGCACGCGTCACCTCACATTTTCATTTTAATTAGTCTCACTCAGTTCGGCCAACTCAGTATTGTAGTGTATTAAACTCATTGTCAAATCACGTGTAGTTCAATTCAGTGCAACTGCAAACCACGTAGTTTGGCCAAAAACTCAGCAACACTCACAAAACTGTCAACGATTTCACGCATCGTTGGCAGCGTAGACGCCACTCAACCTCGCACCACACATCGACTATAGCCCACTCACCAGCCCGTCGTGTGGCTTTGCTACAGCGCTCTACACCAGAACGTCTCACCAGGATCATGCACACGACTCAACAAGCTAGCTCAACAGCCTGAGAACCCACTCAATACCAGTACATCACCACACAGGCCAGACCAAATCAGTTACATTTTTTGTTTATACATCAGGTATTTTTTTCATGATTGTTAAATAATTCAATAAGCGTTGACTTATTATTGTTAAAAGTTGAGTGCATTGAATTTCGTATACTTGTCACCAGGATCCTTAATATCTAGTCAGTCTCACCTGTCACCTTGACGTATTCCGTGCTCACACACTGTTCATTTCGCTCTCCGGTCACTGGATTAAGATAATCACTCAATATAAGATTATTTATCAATTATTATTAGATAACTGCTCAAAGTGTTACTATTCATTGACATTAGTTATCTTGAATTAGACTGACCAATCGACCACCCGACGCACTCATTAATTTATTTTCAATTTTGTTGGTTATTCATTCCAGATAAATTCATTCACGTTTGCATACTTTCCTAGTCGGTTAAGCAAGATATAATTTACTCACATCATTATCAGACAGTGGCATTCCAATAAGTTTCATCATATTTTCATATACTGATTTTCTATCTCGATTTTTTCAGATTAACAAAATTTTCAATACATGCACAGATCGATTTTGTTATGCCACGGAATTTTCAAGAAAATTCCCTTAATTAATTTCAACATTATTCCTCTATCGCTCGATCGCGAGGCCGCTCACTCACGAATAGAAAGAATGTGCTGAAGAACGAAACGAGTCACGATCAACAACCCACGCTTAGTGCAATTCATCAATTTCGACAAAGGTAAATAGTAACTACTTTGCCGAAATTCGTCTTAATTTTCACATCAACCTGAACGGTTGATCCCGGATCCGACTCGCCCAAAATATGAAAGGCTTCAAATAAAGAGTAAACTGAATGGTTGGTTCGGCGTCAAGGTCTCGAGGAATATAATTAAAATGGTAAAAAACGATACTGTAATACGAATACACATATAATGACGACCATCGATAGTAAATTATAATAAAATTCATGTAATTTGTATAATGCTAACTGTTAATTATATTGTCGTTCACACGAGGGCTAACTCATCAACGGCAAACGATCCCAAATATTAACATTTATTAAATATTATACCTACGACCATAATATCTTTAAATATGCCTCATCTGGCATAAAATTTTTGTGGCAGCGGTGGGATCTGCCTAAGTGAACGTGACACGTCGAGAGACGTTTAGTCCGAACAAGTGCTATTGGACAACGTGAAATTTTACCGATATTGACAATAAAGTGATGCGGAAGTCACCAGTGTAGTGTGCAAACCCGGTTAAAGCCTGACACGATCGTCAAGGTGCAGAGCCGGTGCAATTTGGCAAACAGGAGCCGAATTTTCGAAAATTCAGTTGGACGTAGTACCTCGAGACGCGGATAGTAACGCATAAATATGCAAGGAAGTACCAGAAGTGCATTTGCGGTACGGGAATCAAGAACAACCGATTTAGAAGGTCAACGACGCGGAGAAGGACGTCGACGACCAATAGCGTAGGGCAACATGACAACAGGTCAACAGTACCCGTAGGAGCATCATCATGGCCAGAACCATCTACCAGATCATCTACGTGTAGGTGGCGGTTATTATAATACTAAAACATACAAACCGAAAGTCAAAGCCAGTTAGGTTGCGCCAGTAATTAAGGGGAAAACACGCAGTATTATTCTCACTAAAGTATTGTTGTGGGAAAAAACGGATACATTTTTCGTATACATCGGTACATTGAAGGCAGATAGCAGAGCCCAACACAGCGTGTTCAAGATGGGTTGACTGAAACCGAAGACCATTGTTGAGGACAGCGACGAAAAGCCGTCGGGCGGGGTGGGGGAGGGGCTGACTTCACCCCCCTATGCAAGGCAAAAGTTGTTTTGGGAACACTGGCGCTGTTAATAGAAAATTGGTTTTATGTTCTGTCAAATAAGGTGCCGCTAGGGGTCCATGGGTTGCTTGGTATGGAATTTACCAAAAAACATAAGGCGGACATCTTCAACGGCGGGACTCTGAAGTTATATGGCCATAGTATGCCATTAATAGACGGAGTTACAAAGATTACTCCGCCGCCACGGAGTGAAACAATTACATACACAGCTACGAAAAGTAGATTCATCGATATTATCTCTAAGATCGAATTAGGTATAGAAATAATAATGGGATCCTGTTTAACGCCGCCGCGAGGCAACAGTTGCGTGGTAAGCTTCGTGAATACCACCGAGCACATGGTTGAGGTGCAACGTTCCACTGTGTCACTTGATCCGCTCGAGATAGCGGCAGTGGGTCACAACAACGAGGCCGTAGCAACGTACCGTACGAGGTCGTACGAATACGAGTACGTGTTCCATCGGCCGAGGGATAAGCTGCCCTGCACACACATGGTGGATCATCGTATCTCTCTCAGGGAGGGGATGCTACCGATGAAAGTACACCCCTACCGGTTGCCAGAAATTCACAAAAACGACGTGGAAAGGCAAACCGAGGACACGCTTGCCGACGGAATCACCCGGTCTAGCAGGAGCCAATGGAACGCTTCGTTGGGTAGCGGTGTCGAAAAAACCCGATGCAGCGGGCGTGTTGAAAATGCGTGTCGTGGTGGATTTCACAGAGCTGATTGAGGTCACGATTGGTGACTTAACCTACTGTCCAATATCACAGAGATATTGGACCAGTTGGGAAAATCACAGTACTATTCCACGTTCGATCTTGCCTCGGGATTTCATCAAACCCCAATGTCAGCAAAGGACAAGGAAACTACAGCCTTTTCCACCTCCCAAGGACATTTCGAATATAATTGAATGGCCTTCGGGTGGAAAAACGCACCTCTGACCTTCCAAAGCCTGACTATCTCCATCCTAACAGGACTGGGGGGGGGGGGGGGGTGCTACGTGTACTTAGATGACATCGTGATACACGAGAAAACTCCCAATGAACATAACGAGAGGCTGCGTGAAATATTGTCGATATTGAGGGAGGCGAAATTTCTGCGTTTGACGGGGTATTATCGATAGTTCATAAAAGACTTCTTGCAAATCGCCAAGCCATTGACCGAATTATTAAAAAAGGATAGTTCGAGGACTAAGGATTGAGTTCGAGTGGATAGCTATAAGAAACGCAGCATTCGAGAAACTGAAAACAGCACTGACCACAGAACATGTGTTGCAATATTCAGACTTCGAAAAACCGTTCGTGGTTACAACAGACGTTTCAGCCAAAGCTGTCGGCGTGATACTTTCGCAAGGCAAGGTCGGGGACGAGTTGCCTATATGCTATGCCAGTCGCACGATGTCGTAGACGAAAATGAATTACACCACGACGAAAAAGGAAGGCTCAGTTCCGACCTTACCAGGTGTATGCATAAGTTTTTTCCGGTTTTTTGGTAAAAAAAAACACGTAATTTTCAAGGGAAATTAATTTTTGTTTTATTCAAAATATTGGCCATCGGCTTCTACACATTTCGCCCATCTTTCAGGTAACTTATGAATACCATGCTAGAAAACTGCTTGTCTTTTGCGGCAAACCATTCGTCGAGCCATTTTCCAACTTCCTCGAAATTGCTGAAGTGCAGCTCTGGGAGCATGTGCCCCATTGATGCGAAGAGGTGATAGTTAGATGGCGCCAGGTCTGGCGAATACGGCGGGTGCGGAAGGATGTCCCATCCAAGCGATTTCAAGGTGTCTTTCACTGCTTTTGCTGTGTGAGACGGCGCATTGTCGTGTAACAAAATCACTTTGCCATGTCTTCTGGCCCATTCCGGTCGTCTTTCGATTAATGCGTGGTTTAAATTAATAATTTGTTGGCGATAGCGTTGTGTATTAACGGTTTCGCCGGGCTTCAAGAGTTCATAATACACAATACCGCTCTGGTCCCATCAGACACAGAGCATGGTCTTCTTGCCGAAGCGATTTGGCCTTGGTGTTGAAGGACCGGCTTCGCCAGGTGAAAGCCACGATTTTTTCCGCTTCGGGTTTTCAAAATAAATCCATTTTTCGTCACCCGTCACAATTCGATGCAAAAATGATTTCCTTTCGTGGCGTTGAAGCAGCACTTCACAAGTGACTTTGCGATTTTCTATTTGACGTTCATTCAAATCGTGTGGGACCCATTTACCGAGTTTATTGATCTTCCCCATTACTCGTAAACGTCTGCTGATTGTTTCTTGTGACACATGTAATGCTTCTGCTAATTGCCGTTGAGTTTGAGTTGGGTCATCATCCAATAACTCCTGCAATTGCTCGTCTTCGCATTTCTGTGGTCTACCAGAGCGCTCACTGTCTTTCACATTGAAATCACCACTTTTAAATTGTCGACACCATGTCTCACATGTTCTAATCGATGGAGCGTGTTCACCATATGTTTCTACCAGCAAACGTTGACTTTCAGCAGCCTTTTTCTTTTGATTAAATAAGAAAAGCAATGCGTGCCGCAAATGTTCTTTTTCAGGCACAAAACTCGACATGATCACTGAACGATAAAACAAAGACGCTAGTTTTTGGCGGACTCAACTTGTGTGTGTTTGTAGGTTAATGTCAGACGAACAAAATGACGTATGTGTCAAATTAATACGCTGCGTACTTTTCGCTGGCGCCATCTCTCAGTTAAACCGGAAAAAACTTATGCATACACCTGGTATATATACGGCACTCGGTTCAAGGTCGTGACTGATCATCAACCGCTCACCTGGCTATTTTGAGTGAAGGACCCAGGCTTGAGATTAATGCTATGGAAAATAAAATTATCAGAGCATGTAATCGATGTCGAATATAAAGCAGGGAAGCGCAATGCAAATGCGGATGCTTTAAGCCGCATATGTATTATGACGATAGCCCAAGAGAGAGCGACAATGAACATTAATGCATCGGAAGGGGATAGAGCAAGGAGGCTAGTAGGTAGTACTAGTGACGGCACAGAGCGCAACATCAAAAAGACAGAGAACGCCGATGAAGGAAAACGAGGCAACACGCTAGAGAGATAACGCAGCGAAAAGCGAGACAGAGAGACCCGCAGCGTACCTGCAGACCGCTCTACTAATCCACGATGCCACGCCGTGAAGCCGATGAGGTAGGGTAAGCGAGGATGCTCGCGCAAAGCAAGGCACAGAGAAGACGAAGAACGCCATGAACAGAGACAACGACAACACGGCAATGCAGCATGGCCGACCGACCAAGCGAGGGCGGCCCAGAAACAGCAACTAGGCCGGTCGAGAGAGACTGAGCCAAAAGCGCAGCAACAGGTGGGCGGCCCGGGGCAGGCGACCCCAGGTAGCTCAACGCATCGCAGCATTGAAAAAGCGGGGTATGCAGAGGGCAGAGACCTGTGCTTTCCCAGTAACAAGGAAAGAAACCATGATATAAATAAGGCGAGCCGATGCACCAGTCGCGTAATCTGCCCTGCAGTCGGTCAGCGGAAAGAAATCATGCAAGAGTTACCACGACGCACCATGGGGGGTCATCACGGTTACAAACGCTCCCTGTAACGAATCCATACCAAATATAAATAGCCCGGTATGAGGACGGACATCGAGCAGCATATATCTTCTTGTAAAAACGGCCAAAATAATAAATTAATGAAAAAGGAACGGGTGCCGATGGTCCTTACCTCGATGGAGCTGCTGACCGCCGTGAAATAGGAACCGCGCAGTACGCATGCATATGATGACTACGACCACGAGCTGCGTGAACGATTGCGTGCTGGTGGACTGTAGCGCGTGACAGCCTGCATCGCGCTAAGAAAAAAATTAAAGATCTTGTACGACCACGGTGTGCATGTACAAGAGTACCGAGCGGGCGAACGAGTGTTATTGCGCGATGAGACGGTGCGCCAGGGGAGGTGGGGGAAGCTGACCCGCAAGTGGACGGGACCTCACGAAATTTTGGAAAAGAGATCCCCTGTCAACTTCGTGGTCCGGAGGAGATGAAAAACGCAGACGATGCATGCAAACCATCTAAAACTCTTTATAGAGCATTACATATGAAATAAATCCGAAAAATCCATACTTAAAATTTTTGTTTTTAAATTAAATTTGAATCTTAAAAGTAATGATAAAATAATTCATTTTAACCTAAAGCGTTAAAATAAATGTGGGAAGGGAGCTCCTCCGAGCGCAAGGTTACGAAATTCAATCAGGAAGTTGTTGTAGAAGAAAAGGGGTTTTAATTATTTTTCTTTAAAAAAAATATACATATATATAATAAGTACCAGGAATCCGGGTTTTCAAAGATAATACGAATTCCCAAGAACTCGGAATCAATGGGAACAGCTTCTCCCTAGAAATTAGGCTCCCAAAGCCACTCCAATATAATCGCGTTCCCAGGACGCTCGAAGCGGATCCGCTGAAAAATGCAGAAATAAATAGGTGGAGAAAAAAACAAAACGCGCAAATTAGACCAGCATTCTCACTGTGTACAAAAGTGGCAACGCTTGGCGTAATTAGAGCAACACAATATCAGCATGATTACGTAGTGGTCACCTTCGCGGACACCCCAGGCATTTAGTATGAAGAAATCGGATCTATCACCGAAATAATATCAAACTGGCGGCTAGCCATAAAAATGGACCTCACAGCCTTGTTGCAAAGAGAGACAGCTGGCGGCTCAAATCTACTTCGTCTGATGAAAATATACGAAGAGGAAATCACCGTCGACAGCCTCTGTCTCGTTACCGACTCAGTGACAAGGCTATCAAGGAAAGTCAAAGCAGCGTTGCTGACAATATTCGACGTCCTAGGAACGCGGCCTCTGCGAGGACGCAGAGGACTAATCGACGGTCTAGGATTCATAATCAAGGCAATTGCAGGCAATATGGACACCGCAGACGCAAATGAGTTTCACGAGGACATCTCTATCATGCAAGCCTTACATCAGGCCCTGAAGGGAGGATTAAAGAATCAGCTCCAGGTGGTAAGGTCGGCATTAAATATGTTCGATGAGTGTGCTCATTATGTACAGGCCAACGAGGAGGCCCTGTGCAGCGACAAAGGAGTTAGTGTAGCTCGTTGCGGATATCACGAATGGAGGAGTAAACGCGGCAGTATTGTCGACGAGACCGCTTCCACGATACCTCACCGACGCACTATCACACACACTTATCACAAGGCGGCAGTTTCCCAGTCGCTATAGAGCATGGCCAAGCGGCAATATTTATGCGCCTGGCTGACGGCAAGGCCTACAACATAGGCCATGCTATAGTGCTACTGCTGGAGATACCCCTGATCCGTCAACGGAAGTACGGCGTCCTCAAGATATGTCCTCTATCCACACGGACCAGCGGCGGAGGATACTATTTCATCGAAATTACGGAGGACTACGTGATTGTCGACAGTAAAAATTGTAATTTTTTGCATTACACCACTCACGACTTAGGACAGTGCAAAAGGATCGCAGGGTTGTATATCTGCACATCCACGCACCCGTTAACGCACCCTATTCAACGACGTTCCCTGCAACATCCTGATATTTGCAAAAATCGCTACAGATTAAGGTCGCTTCTGCACAAATCGGGTAATAAATTAAATACGCATATTACTCATATACGGGCGACAGCCGGGCAAGTGGCTGTACGTAGCACCCACAGACGACCTGATCGGTATAACGTCTAAAAACCTCACCATGATACATGAAGTACTTATAAACTCAGGCATACTGGCTTTGTTAGGTATGTTTAGTAACCGCCCAAGGTTTCAGCGTGGAAACCATCGGTCAAACAACGCAGACAGTCAACGTAGACTATCTTTCGCCCTTTAACCTAACGTTGGCAAACATAGGAGAGAAGTTGCCACCGACGAAACATAGTGTTGAACGGGCTCAATTATTAATTGTGTTGCGAGATCCCGAAGATTTGTGGAAACATGGGACTCGTGCGAATAATATCAAAAACAATTTGGATCTAAACATTAATTATAGCAAACAGCGCTACCATAATTTTAGCCTATACATTCTGAGTGCGATAGCACCGGTAACGTTAGTCGGTTACGCGGAATATGAATGTTACAGGTGCAGGCGTAACTTGACACCGGCAAGGATGAACGAGGCATCACCTCGACAGCCGAGATAAACATAAGTCTCAAGACACTCATACCACCATGGGAACAGCTACGATTAAAGCTATTGAGAACCTGTTCAGCTCGCACACACAATAGAGTGCGATTCTTATATCCGGATACACGCCGAGCTCACTACAGAAAATTATATCCGTGTGAATGTACGAACGAAATAAATGTTGGGTATGGATCATGAGGCTATAAATAATGAGAAAGAATATAAGAATATTGAATATATACAGAGTGAAAAGAGAATTTTTACGAGCTACCAATAAGCAAAAAATCTTCACTTCAATCTTAAAGATTATCAGATTCAGATGTTATCCTTTTAAGGGTAGAGGGATGTTATGCCGTGAAATTTTCAACAAAATGCCATTAATCAATTTTAACATTATTCCTCCATCGCTCGGTAGCGAGTCCGCTCTCTCGCGAGTAGAAAGATTGTGCTGATGCACGAGGCGAATCGCGATCACCGACCCACGCTTACAAGGGGACCTCCAGGTACGTGAAACACCGATTCGGACCAAATTTTTTTTTTCAGGTAGGTTGCACCCCGGGGTGCAATAGGTGCAAGTAATAGGATGCGCTTCTCAGCCGTTTTCGAGATATAAAATATTAAAAATTTCCGAGCGTCCATATACGAGTACTCTCTATATACTCTCTGCGTTAAATCATATTCAACAAGAGCGCGTAGCGTAGTCGGCAACGTCTCCGCTTCGTAAGCGCTGGATCGCCGGATCGAATCCCGGCGCGGACTTTTTAATAATAATAATAATTATTATTATTATTATTATTATTACCCCTGCGGGACAGGGGTTAGAATATTCCCGAGGTAAGGCATGCCTGTTGTAAGAGGCGACTAAAAGCCGGGGGAAGGAAACCCCCTACAACAAACCAATTATGAGTTACAGCAACAAAGCAAAACAGTTTACGGTGCAGGGGGGGGATACCCCAGTACCGGCGTCGACAGGGAGTGGGCAAGCGGGCTCCCCGGCGTCGAAAACAAGCGACCGCAGTGCTACATTAGTGGATGACTTGGCCAACGTAGCATACAAGGTAACAAGCGAGGAGAGCACTAATCCTAAGAGAATACGGAAAAACAAGGGTCAACAGAACAACATCGCACTGATGTTGAACTCTTCTTATAACGGGACGGATATCAGTGCGAATGAGGAGCAAGACGGCTCTATGGAGCAAAACCGAGCAGATCTACAGCAGAAGATCTCGGAAGCCGACCTTGTCGAGGAAGAGGAGATACGGCGCCTTCAAAGCCTGGCGAAGAAGATGATCCAGGCAACCACCAAGCAGCGAAATGTCAGCATGAATATCAAACAAGGATTACAGAAGCTGGAAGAATCCTTGGAGGCCATTTCAGCATCCAGAGTAGAGAGGAAGAAGATTGAAGCAGAATTGCACAAAATAACAGCGGGAGGCAGACGACTAGCCTCACAATCTTCGAATAGAGGAATCGAAAGGTCACAACACCTAACCTGCCCAGGAGGAGGATCTCCTGTACAACGGGCAGATAAAAGACCCAAGCATGGAGAAACGGAAGGTGAGTGGCAGGAACCTCGCCGCAGAAAGGAGAAAGAAGGCGCGGTCAAGGCCAACAATAGGAAAGCCAGAAGGGCTGCAAGGAATGACGAGGAAACACTGGCAACGAGGATGAAAAGAACTCCACCGAAACGCCAAAGAGAGCGGAACAAACGCATCCGGGATAGGCGGTGCGGCGAAGCCGTTCTTATCAGGCCGGAAATAGGGAAAACCTACGCAGAGATACTGAAGGAGATCCGCGCCAAAGTGAACCCTGCAGACACGGAGACGGACATCAAAGCCAACCGGCAGACGCACAAGGGCGGAATTCTGCTGAAGCTAGGCAACAACCAGAAGAACAAGAATGTCTTCACTAAAGCCCTGAGAGATGCGCTGGGAAATACGGGCAAAGTCACTGAACTCATCCCGAAGATGACCCTCGAGATTAGGGACGTCGACGGAGCAACTGAAGTAGAAGATGTGCTCGACGCCTTGGCACGCGAGTACCCGGGACAAGCAGATAATGTTAAAGTCCAAGTGCCAAAAACGATTTACAGGGGCCAGAAAATCGCCCTTATCGAGATAGATGAAATAAAGGCAACAGAACTCATCCACAAAGGCAAGATCAAAGTTGGCTGGGTTACTGTAGAATTAGGAAACGGATATCTGTAATGCGGTACTTCAGGTGCTTAGGGTATGGGCATCAAGCCAAAAACTGTAGGGGCCCGGATAGAAGTAAACTGTGTTATAAGTGTGGTGAAACCCGTCATAAAGGCGTTAAGTGCGATAGGGAAGCGCGGTGTGTTTTGTGCGCGGACAAAGCGCAATCGTCCCACGTGCCGGAAACAGGGAAATGTGCCGCTTTTCGGAGAGCGTTGGAAAGTGCTAAAAACAAGACCCCGAGATGACAAGGGTACTTCAAGGAAATCTCAACAGGAGCAGGACGGCCGACGACCTCCTTACATAACTGGTGCGCGAAAAAACATGTGATGTGATTATTATCAGTGAACAATATCGTGATAAAGTGAATGCGAACTGGTACGCGAACAACCTGGGCACTGCAGCCATTTGGGTCCCGAATCCCGGAAAAGGCTGAGTAGAAGATCACGGAAGAGGAAACGGCTTTGTCTGGATTAAACAGAGGGACGTTTACTACGTGAGCTGCTACTTCACGCCCAATGAAGGCATCGGGCAATTTAAAGAGAAGCTCAACAGCCTGGAAGACAAACTACGGGACATGAAAGGAAAAAATCATCGTGGCTGGAGATTTTAATGCGCGAGCGATCGAATGGGGAATGCCGCATCCGGACGGCAGAGGCAGGCGAATAATGGAAATGGTTTCAAGACTAAGCCTCACAGTGCTCAACACCGGTTCGACTGCGACTTTCCGACGACCAGGCTACGGGGGAACGATACCGGACATTTCGTTTGCATCGGAACGCGCAGTGCCATGTGTGAGAAAATGGACGGTGATTGAGGACTTCACCAGCAGCAACCACCAATACATCACGTTCGAATTATTTGAAGAAGGAAACGCACCAAGGATCAACAGGGCCCTACCACCAAGATGGAACCTAGCCAAAATGGACAAGAGGAAATTGGGTATAGCGATACTCAACGGACGGAGAATCTCGACGCACGTTGAAAACCTGAGTGCAGAAGAATTGGTGGACGAAACGATGCAGCTAGTACTGCGAGCGTGTAGAGCGTCGATGCCGAGAAAGCAGCGACCAGCGAACAAGCAGGCAGCGTATTGGTGGACCGTCGAGATCGCCAGTCAGCGAAAACGATGCCTCCGACTGCGAAGGAAAGCAACCCGAGTTCGAAAAAAGAATCCTGATGAGGCAGCGGTCATCGCGGCTCAATACAAAGGTTCCAAGAAGATCCTACAGCGTCAAATTGGCCGCAGCAAGACGGAACGCTGGAATTCCATTATACAGGACGTGAATAACGACCCGTGGGAATTGGGCTACAGGATAGTGACGCGGAAACTAGAAGCTTTCTCGGAAGGAGAGAGCATGGACCTGAATAGGATGAAAAACATCGTAGATACCCTATTCCCGACTCACCCACCGAAGACCGAAGAGGACCTCGATATCAGGATTGAGGACATTACGTTATTTAATGAGGAGGAGCTGATGGACGCGGTCAACTCACTGCAGAACAGAAAGGCCCCAGGTCCCGACGGCGTACCGGCAGAAGTGTTAAAGGCGGTGGCAGACGCCCACCCGAAACTGCTTCTCGACATGTACAACTGCTGCCTGAAGAGCGGAGTTTTTCCCAAACGCTGGAAGACGCAGCGTCTGGTGTTAATCAGCAAAGGCAAAGGAGACCCTAACTCCCCGTCAGCCTACAGACCGCTGTGCATGTTGGACACGGCCGGGAAATTGCTGGAGAGGATGATCAAGCCGCGACTACATACAGCAATACGGGAAGCAGGTGACCTGTCCGATAGACAATTCGGTTTCAGGAAAGGACGATCCACGGTAGACGCAGTTCAAGAGGTCATGAGAACAGTTGAGGCAACGCGGGAGAGCAACCATTACTCCCGAGAGATCGTGGTAATGGCTACGCTCGACGTGAAGAATGCCTTCAATTCAGCAAGATGGTGCGACATGATGCGGGCGCTAAAGGTACATTTCCAGGTACCAGTGTACATCCTCGCGATGGTGGACGACTACTTGAAGGACCGAGTACTGCTCTACGACACACGAGAAGGACAACAGAGAAAAGTCATCACCTCAGGCGCAGCCCAGGGATCGATCCTCGGGCCAGATCTCTGGAACATCTCGTACGATGGAATTCTACGGATGGAAATGCCAGACGACACGTACCTGATAGGATACGCCGAGGACATCGCCACGGTCATCACAGCAAGAGACCCCGAAGCGGCACAAAGGCGTCTTAACCAGGTCATGAGGCGGACGCACCAATGGATGGGGGACCACGGCCTCAGCTTAGCCACGCAGAAGACGGAGATAGTAGTTCTCACTCGGAAGAGGATCCCGAACATACTGCGCATGCGCGTCGGAAACGAAGAAGTGGAAACGAAGGGCGCAGTGAGGTATCTCGGCATCACTCTGGACACCAAACTAACCTTCTGGGAACACATCAGGAAAGCGACAGACAAAGCGGCGACTATGGTAGCAGCGCTGAGCCGTCTCATGGCAAACGTGAGAGGACCAAGGCCCAGCAAACGCCGGCTTCTAATGTCGGTGACGCACTCGATTCTCCTGTATGGAGCAGAGATCTGGGCGGACGCACTGGAAGCGGAAAGCTGAAGGAAGCGTATAGTTGCGGTACAAAGAAGAGGAGCCCTGAGAGTGGCCTGTGCATACCGAACGGTATCAGGACCGGCGGCCCTGGTCATTGCTGGAGTGGTACCCATCGAGCTCCTCGCGAGAGAGAAGAAACGAGTCTACCTACGACGAGCTGAACACGATCGACAGCAAATGACGAAACAGGAGAGAAATCACACCATGGAGCTTTGGCAGGGCATGTGGGACAGTGACGCAAGAGGAAGATGGACAGCCAGACTCATCAAACATCTTGCCCTATAGACAGATCGTAAACATGGGGAAGTGACTTACTACCTGACCCAACTATTGAGCGGGCATGGCTACTTCAGCGCATACCTTCACAAGATGGGGAAAGTGGAAAATCCGCGATGTATCTACGGGGATTCTGAACGCGACGACGCTCATCACACCTTCTTCGAGTGTAATCGATGGAGGGATGAGAGGGAAAGGATGGAGGAGTCACTAGTTCTTATCACCCCAGAGAACATAGTGGCATTGATGCTGATCAGCGCGGAGAAGTGGGATGCAGTGACAAATTTTGCCGAAACAGTTCTACGCCAGAAGAAACAAGAAGAAAACAACAGAGTAATAGCCGGAGCAGACAACAACTAGTTGGACATCGTGAGCATAGTGAACAGTGCAGCGCGAGAAAATAGTGCCGAGTCCAGTGAACCACAGTGAAGTGACACAGTGAAAACAGTTAGGGCATTAGCGTGTCAGTTAATGGAATTGGGCAGAACATCACAGCTTGCGCCGGACCGCGGCCATAAGCAAGGAGGAAAGAGTGAAAGGGCCTGGAAGGCAAAGGAACAGAACGACCCTGACGAAATGCGGAAGCAGTTCCGGGGTCGTTACACAACATCTGGAAAAAGGGTTGGTGGTTTTTAGTGGGTACAAATCCCACACTTTGAAGAGTGCGGTCCCTCCTCTCTGTCTTTCTGAAGATTTTCCACCACCCCTCGAAAAAAACATATTATTATTGTTGTGATTGTTGTTGTTGTTGTTGTTGTTGTTGTTGTTGTTGTTGTTGTCATCGTCATCGTCATCGTCATCGTCATCATCATCATCATCATCATCATCATCATCATCATCATCATCATCATCATCATTATTATTATTATTATTATTATTATATCCTTTCTACGGCAACTACTATGCGATTATATTAATATTTCCGTAAAGGAATGAATAAATATTTTTTATTGTGGATCATTTTGGTGTGATAAGGAAAAACGAGCAGCTTTATTTATTTATTTATTTATTTTTTGGTTGAAAGGTAGGGAAAGAATTGTGACAAATGGATACACGAGTTTAAAAGAATAACCAATCTTTTTATTAACTTTTCATTGGTTATCGCAACTACAAGAACTAGCGTGGTACTGATCATAAGAACATGGAAAACAATCTTTATTTCGGCATCGGGCGCACGTAATAAATGCTCATCGGTAAAAATCTCGTCATATAATAATGGATTCGTCTGGCCGCCCCAGACATATTTTGCGACATGTTACGATACGCTTGGTTCCCTGCTGAATTATATGACGACAGGAAATCTTTCCTAAACGTTAACGAGGTTTGCTTCGCGATTGACGTCTTGAAAAATCCTTGCAGATGCGGAAACTCGGCATTTGTTACACGCGCCCGATGCCTAAATAATTATTGTTTTCCATGTTTTTATGATCAGTACCACGCTAGTTCTTGTAGTTGCGATAACCAATGAAAAGTTAATAAAAAGATTCGTTATTCTTATAAACTCGTGCATTCATTTGTCACAATTATTTCCCTACCTTTCAACCAAAAAATAAATAAATAAAAAAAGCTGCTCGTTTTTCCTTATAAAACCAAAATGATCCACAATAAAAAATATTTATTCATTCCTTTACGGAAATATTTATATAATCGCATAGTAGTTGCCGTAGAAATGATTTAATAATAATAATAATAATATTTTTTTTAAAAGTCCGCGCCGGGATTCGATCCGGCGATCCAGCGCTTACGAAGCGATCTTCGTTGCCGACTACGCTACGCGCTCTTGTTGAATATGATTTAACGCAGAGAGTGTATAGAGAGTATATGGACGCTCGGAAATTTTAAATATTTTATATCTCGAAAACGGCTGCGAAGCGCATCCTATTACTTGCACCTATTGCACCCCTGGGTGCAACCTACCTGTAAAAAAAATTTGGTCAGAATCGGTGTTCCACGTACCTGGAGGTCCCCTTGTTAGTGCAATTCATCAATTTCGGCAAAGGTAAATAATAACTACTTTACCAAATCAGTCTTAATTTTCACATCAACGTGAACGGTTGATCCCGGATTGGACTCGCCCCAAAAACTAAAGTCTTCAAATAAAAAGTAAACCGAATGGTGGGTTTCTCATCTAGCACTTGAGAGACAGAATCAAAATTGTTAAAAACGATACTGTAATACGAATACACGTATAATAATTTAATGGCCATCGACCATAAATTATAATAAAATCCATTTTATTTGTTTAATGCTAACTCTGCGTTATACTCTCATTCGCGTGGATTGAGAAGCGTGAACGATATAATTGATTCATTGACCAGATAATAATTCCCAAGGAAGAAGTCACCAATCACGGAAGCACGGTTATTAAGTGACGGATAGTAGCATGCTCGGTTCCTGTCGACTGGATAGCTCCAAACATTTCTATCAAAATATCTTACTGGCTATGACGATTAACTCTGCCAGACAAACGCACCATTATATTCCACAATCACATCAATACCTGTTTCGACAAATCTTCGATATCGCTGCATTATGCGAGTTTCCCCACAGTATTTTTGAGTTATCTCGTTACATTTACCGGTCCTCCGAGCCGTACATGTAGAAAGTGTGGTATCAGTAAAAGGAAAAAGTGCAAAAATCGTTCTCGAAAAATCATAGATGGTCTCGCGTGTGTGGTGTGAAGTGTGGTAATGAGGGCCAACGGACACTTATTTGCTATCTTCTCACCGCGTTCGCCTTCTGTTAACCGCAAATCAGTCGCAGTCTATCTATTTGAGAATGCTTCGTATAACGCAGCCATCTTGCGTTTTGCTCTTGAACGGTTTACACCGTCACCGTGTTTCGTGCGTTCTCACAACAACTAAGTGCATCGAAATCAGACTCACCGATCTACTCAGCCGACCTACAGTCTTATCAAACACTTCGACCATATCAGCATTGATATATTGACGTCGGCACACCGGTACAGCATCATTGGACTCAACGCGTCGTGCACCCGGCATCAGCTTCACCGCGAGTCCTGATCGCGACAGCACGTCTCATCACTTGCACACGATTAATACAATCGTGTGCGGTAATTAGCTCACCACATTTCATTTTCATTTAATTCTATCTTTTCTGTGCTCATTTTAATATATTATTTGCTATATTTTACTTGTTTATTGTTATTATATTTGTATTCGTGTCTGCTGCACTTGACAGGTGGAGCAATAAATGCTATTATAATTAACATCAGTGTACTGCGTTTTAATTCAATCTACAAATATTTACAGTCCACTACCTCTCCAACAACTGAATTCTCGAAAACTATCTCTATCGTGTGACGTGTGCGAACCTCGATATCGCTTGACCGCTCGCACTTTACCGTTCTCTCTCGCTTGCAGTGTGTCACCAATACAATACTTTTATTCGCGTTATGCGTAACAGCTTGTGTAGTTCTCGGTCTCTTTGTTGTGCGGATATTTGTAGGTGCGATTCTCGTCCCTCTCGATTACGCTAGCGTATCATAGCTATGCGTATGTCTCTCTCACTCGTGTTTTAATAGTAAAGCTTTGCGAGTGACCTCCACGATAGCCTCTACTTTACATAAGATGCATGTGTCTCTCTCGCTCACTTTACGTGAAGCTTTGTGAGTAACTCACTCGATCACGCTTGGATTACCAGTAGTTTCGTGGGCAGTCACGAGATCCTGTGCCTTCTAAACATTAAGTGTACTCTGGTCAGCAATGTCACATTTTGGTGCAATTAATCGACGCCAGTGCCACAAACTCTCGCGTATGTCGCCTGGTCTAGTGTGCTTGGACCAATAATAAACAATGTCAGTAGTTGAGGTAACAGCGAAACATGATGAGCTCTATGTATTAATCCGTCGAACTATGACAAATTTTGGGAACCTTGAGGTGGTGAACGCACTCCCGTGCATATTAATTCGCGGCTAGACAAACTCACGGTAAATTCGAACGAATTTCAAAACAATAACGACATGCTTTGTGTCTTCAGGGATGACGAGAAAAAGACGTTGCCATACTTCACGGATAATCTGTACGAACTGTGCGAAGAATCGTACGTTGATCAATCTGCCGAAATTATCAATATCATCGCAGAAATCCAACCGGCGAGAATCGAGCGGACAGACGAAGAGTTAGCTATGATGAGCGAGCAGCTCGCGACATCTCCCTGGAAACAAGTTGCCGAAATTCTCGAGCTCTTACAGCAAGTGGATACAGTTTCGTGACTTATTCACATCAGTAGTATGTGTACGCATTTGCTCCATCCCATTCCGTCCCCACTATGCAACTACTTCCCACCTCATCACTTTTCCGATACCACGCCCCATTGCACATTGCTGGAGCAGTGTTGGTAACGTGAAGACAGTGAAATGTGGCGGTGTGTGTACACTGGTGATCAAGAAAAAGTAGAAGTAACAGCAGGATGGAGCAAACAGGTACACATACTTGGAAAAAATGCATACTGACCCTAACATGCGTTTACGGCTATCTATCCTCTCTCTCTCTCTTTCTCTCTGTACGGTGATTAAGTGACCCTACATCTCTTTCTTTTCTGAACTTGCGCTACATACTTACGCACATACACGCGCATTAGCGCTCATTCTCACCCTTGCATATACATTTCACGAATCACTCAATAAAAAAATCACTTTTAGATAAAAAAAATTTCCCTTTTTATTGATTTTAAATTTGCTTTTAATTAATTTGTATTATCATTCGTAATACTACTTTTCAATTATTTTTCGCGGGTGACGTTGTCATCAAAGCATACTTCTGAAAAAAAGAATGAAAAACGTGTTTAATCGTTCACACGGACCAACATAAACAAGTATACAGAACAACCAGTATTATCTTACCTAGAATGACTCGACTCATTGCCCAAAGTTAACATCGTTGGCGGCCTGCTACCGTCGTCAGTTGCGGAAGAGGATGTCGGGTGGCGCTTGTCTTTCCTGAAGCTAGATCTAGCTGTACTGCGTATGTTTCCTCCTCTCGTTTTCCATAATACGAATGACAGGTTTTCCGTGTCGGTTTATATGCCAAGGCTGCTAATCGACATTGGTATTTATTCCATGAGTTCTTCTGTGTCAATGAAACAAGCACGAGAGTCCCTTCTTCTTTCTATCGCAGACCTTTGCTGATGCTTGGGTTTTAGAACTGTGCCATATTTTATAAGAATTCGAGCGGAATGTACTCGAAATACAAATATTTACAATGGTGCCTTTATTACAAATAGCGGTACCCATGGAGAATTATTGCGTTAGCGACGCAACCCCCGATGCATGATTAGCGACATGACCACGGTACAGCACAATTATCTCAGACAAAATAATTTTCATAATTTTCATCTATAAAATTGTCTTACGTTTACGTCATTATGGATAAATATTTTGACGGATCTTGCTTTTGTAAAATGATCGTGCGCGGTCATTTTGCAAATAGAAAGAGAGAAAGAGTGTATTAAACGAATATATATAAAAGTGTGTCGCTTTGAAAAATCTTTAGTTAATTGTATGATTTGCTGCTGTTGCTACTACTCTAACAGCTCAATCATAGTCAGAGTGGTGAAACGCTCATTGATAAAAAAATTGATAGAGTTTATATTCAAGCGTAAGCCGTCGTACAGTTCGCGATGGAGGAAAAGCAATTCACAGATCACGCTATGGGATCTTCCGACGCAAGCGGTTGTTCGAAAGATTATTGACGGGTATAATATTAAAACTGCTTGATAATCAAATAACTATTGATAGAGTGGTGTGTGTCATTCGTCTTCACGGGTGGGTGAATACGTCTGCTATGCAGCTCATACTCACAAGGAAAGGTACTTTGGTGTCCCCCTCCGATTTTAATACAACTCACGTATGTTGTAGAGCATCGAAAACTAAAAGACACGTATTTTTTTTTTATCGGCGGAAAAACATTTTTAAGGGGTGAAATCGCCCTTCAAAAATAGGGGTGATTATGCAGTTTCACCCCTAAAAATGAATTTTTTTCTTTCACTCCACGTGAAATTTTTATTGTCTTCAATGAGGAGTATTTTGGTTTTTGTTTTATTAAAATCGGTTGACGCCTTTTGGGTGAAACTGCAAAATCACCCCTCGACATGCTATTTTTGAAGGGCGATTTCACCCCTTAAAAATGTTTTTCCGCCGATAAAAAAAAATACGTGTTTTTTAGTTTTCGATGCTCTACAACATACGTGAGTTGCATTAAAATCGGAGGGGGACACCAAAGTACCTTTCCTTGTCAGTGAAAGACGTAAGTATTATACTGCGTTATTTACTTTCATTTTATTTTCTTTATTTTTCGCAATCTTTATATAGTTCGACGATATAAACAAGAAGAAATGGGAACCAATCCCTATGATTCCAATGAGTAGGGAAGAATAGGGTTAGATAATTTTTACTCAGCCGTTCTGCGAATATACGCCAGCAACTGCTCTTTTCATAGTCGGTCCTACTGAAGAATCAGATGGAGATACACTTCAAGCGCTGATGCCGATGACAATGCAGACGAAGAAAAAGAAGAAGATGATGAAGCACAGATGGAAGAACAGAATGAGAAGGAGGATGACGAGAAGGAGAAGGGTAATGAGGATGATGAGGAGGAGTAGGAGGGTGAGGAGGAGTAGGAGGGTGAGGAGGAGAAAGACCCGGTAGATTCGGATAAGCTTTTTAATGAGACAATTATGATAGCAAAAATAAAAACAATTACGGGAATAATAAAAGTAAAATAGAAAAATTCGGGTACGAGTTAGGCCCAAACGTTTTTCGCTTTGGACGATTCACACTGCGGAGATCGCCGACAATCGAGTTCGGTTACGAAATGCATCGGCGGTTCCCGGGAGAAGTCGAGGGGTTTGAGGACTAGAAGCAAATATAAGTTCCTAATTTATACACTACACAATTTATATACACGGTATATATCTAGCAGCGAAAAAACATAAATTATAATAAATTTTGAATTTATTCTTGCAGGCTGGCAGACTGGCGGCGGAAGGACTACGACACAGGAAGGTGATATTTTACCCCCTCGTACATGCTTCAGTATACAGAATTGAGAAGAGGCAGAATTTCCCACGCTTTAGGATGAAGGGACGGCAGTAAGATTTTTATTTTCGCCAAACACCGGACGGTGCTGATCAACTGACTTGGTCCGAGAGCGATGTATGAGATGTTTTCACTGATCTTACAGAATCGTGCGGAGGTCATGACTCTAAGCGTACCGTTTTTCGCACAAGGATCTGTATGATTATAATTTCGAACAGCGTGTGAAATTGATCCTGGCGATATATGGCGATTGATTGAGAGTGTAATTCAGTGTGCGTGAATTTTTAATAAACTATGGCACCTGCAGAATGATGACGTGTATGGTATGTAGCATCGAAGGCATCGTGCGTACGCACGAGTCTATAACAAAAAAGTCGATTTTATACATAAGTAATAGTAATAATTTATGTCTACAACACTCCCATTACACAGCTCGCGTGCATGCCGAACGTGGTCAAATTCGTACGGGTGCGTTACACAGACGATGGTGTCAAATTCGCAATGGATTTCGAGGAGCGCAATATACAGCAACGGTAGAGTTTAACCGTAATGCGGGGGTGACGACGCCGTCTAGAGGATGCGAGGTGCGCGAGATTCAACGCTTTCAGTACTTGGCTCATGAGGGTATAGGGATAATTGTTTATGAATTTCGCACTTTCGGAAAACGCGTTCCGGCTCTGTACGACTGGCAAAAATCCGTACTCTCGGCAATGGGTAAAATTAATCACACGCTCTTAATTCTCTATTACGAGCGTTCTCACCACTACCAGCCAATATTAAATCTTGCTGGTTCTCTAGGTAGACGGGGATTCTGCATACAGTATAACTCTAGGTATACACGAACACTCGAGCACCGCTCTAGTTATCACTATGCTCGGTGTAAATTCACTTATTGAAACGGCGATAGAGACTCTCAGCTTGAGTATTGCGCAGACTGTAAACGCTAGTGCTTTGGCGTTTTTTTGCCTTGCTTATCACAACGATCAAGGGTTCGCGGGTATTACGTTTCGTAAATATAGGGCACAGTATCTGTAAAGCATTGAAAATCCTTAAAGGCTGCTCGGGTATGATTAAAACTACGAATAAAAAGTTGGATATATGCGATATATCGTTTTGCATTACATGCAGACAAACTCAACCGACTACGCACGCGTGTTTTATAGGGCCCCTTAAGAAATCCGGAACACCAAAGGAAGGGATAAAAGATAAGCCTTCAACGAGATTTTTATTTTATGCTTTAGAGACACGTCAGTACGAACAATGATGGGATGATAAATCGACACGAATTCACGAATGAAATTAATGTATTTCACAATGTGTATGCATGACATGTCTCGATATCACAGATAAAGATCGATTGTGCTGACTGTGGTAAACGCGAATTCGTGTTTGTCAATGATCCTGTGGGGGACTCGTAAAATTAGCATTATCGCAAGAATTTAGAAACACCATCTGTATTACTCATAATGCAAGAGGTTTCGACTGGTTCGTGATTATGAACGGTACGAAGATTGTCTCGATGACGATTACCAATGTCATTTTTCTCAATAGTCTTAATTACTTACCCATAGCTATTAGCACTTTACCTAACACCTTCGGATTCGCGAATGAGGCGGCAAAAGGTACATAGTCGCATTAACTCAACACACCGAAATATCGGAATCACACATGCCCTCTACTGGCTGTGCATTTTTACTCACCCGACACAATGCTCTCGGTGGATCACGAGCGATTTGTAGAAAGGTATGAAGAAGAATCGATTCAAATCGATTATAAAATTTATTTTGCGACGGAGTATGTGCAATATTGTCGTACAGATGTAACGGTTTTGAAACGCACGTGTCTAGCTTTTCACGAGTTGCTTAAACGCCGAGGAAGTGTACGCCCCTTTAGAGAAGCTTGCACAATAGCACCAGCATGTATGACGGTATTTTAAAAGAATTTACTGTGAAGGATCGCATTGCGGTGTTACCACCAGAGGAGTACCGCTGTGGCGACGAGCCGTCGCGCAAGACTATTGCGGGGCTCGTATGGCTCGAGCGCAACTGAGTTATCGCGCATGCTGGCGCACGACAGAGTATCGCCCTCGGACTAGATTACCTGCTGTCGATGGATACTAAGAGGAGGACGGGGGAGAGGAAGGAGCACATCACGTTATTCAATTTCACTGCTGCTTTTTGCACGGCTATTCGTGATATTATCGCGTGAATAGAGTTGCGCGAATGGAATCCGGTGATACGATGGATGAGAGATACGAGTGTACGGTTCTTATATTCGGGCGAAATAGATCGAGAGGGTACACGCTGAGCGAGATATGGGAATAGGAATAGGTAGGAAGATCTCTAACAATCGAATCATTACTTTGTCAGGTCTGATTGCCTCACTCATTCATTAAGAATCAATGAGGCAACCAGACCTGACAATTTTCAATTTCGAAAGAAATCGTTAAAAAATATCGCCACAGACCGGGATCGAACCGGGAACTTCAAAATTCTAGCCTGGTACGTTACCAATTACGCTACTGTGGCTCTAGTGACATAAATTCACGATCTCTATTTTTAATGTCAGTAATTAAATAATTATTTAATAATCAAATAAGCGGTCGTGTATATTTATTAGAATTATGAATTTATGCGACAATCCTGACCAATTATTTTCTTCTTCGGTTCGATCCCGGGCTGTGGCGATATTTTTTTCACGATTTGTTTAGAAATTAAAAATCGTCAGGTCTGGTTGCCTCCTTGATTCTTAATGAATGAGTGAGGCAATAAGAGCTGACAAAAATGAATGATTCGATTTTTAGAGATCTTTCTACCAAAATGTCGATAACACTGGAATACAGACGGCGCTGACCCACACCCCGAGTTAGGATTTGCCAAGAATTCGATCTTAGAAGAAAAACAAATAGTCGGGATTGTCGCATAAATTCATAATTCTACTCGAAAATAGTGACGAAATGTCGTTATACGTGAAAAACCAGTCCATGATCGAGCAGATGCCTCTTGAACTACGCGACGCATTTTTTGGCGGCCGAACGGAAAATGATGTTAGTCTGTACGATGTTGCGGATGGGGAACAGATACGTTATGTGGATGTGGGATCACTATGTCGATGGGTGTATAAGATTGGAAAATTTCCCGTTGGATATCCGAGATTGTACGTGGATGACGAGTGTCGAGAACTCGTAGGACTTGAAAACAATGTAAGTGTCGTCGAGGGTCTCGTGAAGTGTGTAGTCGTAGCACCGCACGATTTATATCTGCCCGTACTGCCTGTTCGTATACATGGAAAACTACCATTCCCCCTGTGTAGAACATGCTGTACAGCATGGATACATGCGCGAATTGCACACACAATGACGCGACTGAGCGTCTCGCTTGGGTATAAGGTGACGTGTGTCGATAAAATTTAGCAATATGCTGTTAAATAACAGTATGACTCTACAACGCGATGAGGCGGTCATTTTGCAGTACACTCCTAGAAATCAAACGGGAGGCGAGCGGGTCACCAGTAACGTGTAATGATGATGAGAAAGCAATGGAGCGTTTCATTGTATTTTATGAAGAGTATACATCTCGAGCAAAATGCTCTGCAGTCAATTCCCGGTTTACGATCGCTCGCAAAATTGGCGCTTAATTAGTTTTGAGGAAACTAAAGAGAATTATAAAGAGTGGAAGCTGCCATAAGGCAGCAATGTCATTTTTCGTATATTTACTAGTTTACGCGCTCTCTGGTATCTCAGAAATGTACTAATGTCGAATGTAGCGCTAAAATTCAAATTTCAGATCGAAATGAATTTATGATCTAATGAAATAACAAATCAATATAAATCATAAAACTTACTTTTATACTATTTATCTGTCATTTTATTGTATTGTATACAGACATTGCACATATTTACAGAGATGTACATGACGTATTTACAGTGTAAGTTGAAAATTGTTTGATTAAAATGGCGCTTGATGAAATTATAGACTATTGTACAAACTTTATTGCATCATAAAAATATAAATGAAGAAGCACCGTGCAAGGTTCAACTTTGCATCGTTTTCATTTTTCTTTTTTTGAAACTAGCACCAAACGATCCCAGGCTTGTTTGTACTGACGTAAACGGCCCAGGTACGCAGTTGCTGACTGTGCACAAATTAGTGACACCTACGTATTGATATACTTTTAAGCATAATTAGCTTCTCCCAACATTCGAAGAATAGTCAACAGGTCACGTTATCGGTAATTGGGGCTTTTTTCCATCCACGTTTATCCCTATATGTTGACAGGTTTGGAGGGAGAGTTTCCTTTCATTGTCAATGACTGGTCCATTTTTAGCTTACTTTGTAAAGTAGCAATTGCGATACAATAATAAAAGTTAACGCAACACACCAACAAATACAGCCGTTAACACAAGACATTTTAATTCAATTATATTACATGTGCACAGTATGAAAATATGACTTTATCGCAATCGGCTTAAAATCGTTATTCATCGACATTGATATAGCAACAAAATATAAAGATCCTCAAGGAGATCATGAGATGAATATGGTTATCTTGATGCCGACTTGAGCGGTGTGTTTCTCTATGGGTATCATGCTTCGCAGGGAGAACCGGTATTAAAATGACCATATGCGCTCTCATACCCATGGAGTGAACGTTCCAATGGTTTTCGAACACACTGCGAGTGCGAGAAAATATTTCTCGAGAGTTTTTCATCGATATCCCGTGGAAATCGCGTTCTCGACTCGACCGATAAGAGAAAAAAACGTTCCAAGATTCGAGACGTCGACGATTCACTGGCCATTTCGCCACTATGAATATTTCGAATGTAAAATACACCATAAACGTTCCGAAGAATTCAGTTCTAATCGATACAAACGACACGAAAGATCGGTCGGTTCCTCAACGACACGGTTCCTCAAGGACACAGTTCCTCAACGACACGGTTCCTCAATAACACGCGGACACACTATAGACGTTGGTAAGGCCTCCTCTCGGTAAAAAAGTTCTTGAGTACCAAGACTTGGCCTACCGTTATTATGAGCATCGTCCTCGTCTCCATCACTAACCACCAACGCACTCGCTCGTTCAAATCCTCGGCACGTTTTCTACCCTGTGCTTCGCGCAATCTATGCGTCGTTTGATAATCCACTACTCGTAACATTTTCAAATGCATCACGTGGGCAGATGATTCCATCTGCCGCTAATACAACGCCATTTAGTCTATCCGATAAGATTAATTTTTATTTACTGTTAAATTTTTTGCAAATAGATTGTATGGTGATATCTTAAAGTCGGGTAACTAACCCACTCGTACGTATAATGAATAGATATTGAATTTCCTCATTACTTTTCTCATTAACTTATTCATTATATTCTACCTTTCGTAAAGTCATCTCTGAAGAAGTATGTCGATCGATTTTCCCTTTCTCATCGAAGCTTTGTAAAAGATAAAGAATAAAGAAGCAATGCAAAAAGTTATATTAGATTATCTACACAAAATTTGTCGGTTAACGAATGAATAATTTTTGAAAATGACAAATTTCATAACACTGGATATCCATTTTGAATCGGTGCCAAGTGTCTTATTGTTAGTACTGTTATGCCGGTACCGCGTGATTGGATAACTCGGTAATCGGTATAATATTAAAAAGTTATTATTTTGGGATCGTTTGCCGATTAGGAGAAGGAACTCGAGTAACTTGCGCACACGTGAATTTATGTAAAAAATGGATGTGTTTATTATAGGCAACGGTAACGTTCCGTTGTCTATTTAAAAGACGATAGAGAGTTTAATACAATAAAATGTGGTAACGAGCCCGTACGAGGAACTAACCTCTCGCGTCTGAATCTACTGTCAGAATCTTATATTTCGGGTGAGTCCGACCCGCGACCGTTCAGGTTGATGTTAAACTTTAGTCTGATTTCATAATAATCTTAGCTTGCAAATTCCAACAAGTCGTAGCTCGAGCTCATTGCAGTAATTGCGGGCAGCTCGACGCTTACGTTTGCACATTTTTCTACTTTGGTGAGTGGGCCTCACGCAAAGGAGGACAATGGCGAAATAATAAGAATTAGTTCGCGGCACAACAGTACCGAAACCAGTTCGTAACTGCACTTGTTTAAAATGTCCCAATCCGATAGCTAGATACTTACACGAGTTAGCATGTTTACATCATTTTGCATTATTGAAACAAATTAAACTCGATTTTGGTGCTTCTCTGCTCCTGTAGTGTGCCAAATTCGACCCTAACAGTTCTATCGTTTCTTTAGTTATAAAAATGTCATTATTTATCTACACCCCCCCTCCCACACATAAACCTGTAATTTATTTTAATCCACTTTTCTGGAAATTTCAAACAATTTTTGGCACTATCGTCAACTTATCGAAATACATTTTTTTGACTAATTCAAGTTTTCTTCAAGCAAAGCGTTAAAAAAAATATTTCAAAAGTTAAATTGGCTCCAGACAAAACTTAATATTATTAATGAAATAATAATTGTCATCAATCAAATATTTATTCACGGTTTTTTTAATAATTGTTTTTATTTCTCTTCTCTTTATTCTAAAGACATATTTAGGTTGTAATATTGTTCAATGTGAATGTAATATTGTTCTGTATAATAATAACAAATTAATTAATTAATTACCCGAGTCATGACAGTAATATGTTCGTTGGGCCTGGGAGAGCCTGCTCATCGCCCACTTGGAAATCCATGTACATTAGTGTATGCGACGATATATGATTTCCTTGTTCGGAGCCTCCAGTGTGACATCTATGGCGTACTGGCCGCCGATTACATCTTGATACGCAATGATTCAGACAATTTATCGCTGTTAACCTTTACAAACTGAAAAATTGACCGGTAGAGTGTACAGCGTCAACATATGACAGCCACTCCCTTCGAATTGATTGTGAAGATTCAATTGAATAAAATTTTATTTTTTATTTTGCGCTTTACTAATTTCTTATTACTTACCTAAAACTCGAGTGTCACAGAGACATGTTTCTCAATCTCCGCATAGAAGCACTTCCTGACATTGTCCGGCAAATCGAAGGTTAACTCGACTCCGTCGGACAGTAAAACAGACAAAAGAAGTGCAATAACGAGAAGCCACGGCGTCCAGTAGTCCATTGTTGTCAAATAAATATCGCAACGCTATTCAAGGCTTATTTAAGCTTCGGCGTTAGAAGACGGATTCACTTGACTTTCACTAATATCTTGCTCCGTGATACTGCTATTCCGATCAAATCTAGTGGGCGCACTATCAAAAAGCCTCAAAGAATTAGCGAGAGAGATTGAGAGGAGACGGAATAATAAGACTCTGAGCTGTTAAAGGCGCTGTTTACTGTATACGGTCAGCTTCCATTCGCTATAAGGAAAGTTCCTTTTCTCTTTGAAGGAAAGTTTGGTCAATGAGAAAATCTCACAAAAACTGTTATGGTTTTCACGCGCTCGGGGCGCATAAATTTACGATCGAGTCCGGAGTACCGGTAAACTAGGAGGTCACGCTTGTAAACTATGTAAGCACCCGCAATGCTATCGAACCATCCCCGACATCGACCGTTGGGATTGCAGCGTACACAACGGCACAGGCCCGCCTAAAAGGGTACAATTATCTTGAGGGTCGTGGGAGGAGAATATTGGACTGCGATACGGACTCCTGTATTTGCGTTAGTCTCGAGGGCAGCAACTAGTAAGAGTCACCGATCGGTCAATTTCTCGGGGATCTTACGGATGAATTGAGCGAATACGGGCAAGTAGTTATACAAGTTCGGTCTTTTCGGGAGGACCAACATTTTACGCATACCTTGTTCGTAAGTCCGATGACACGACTATCTAAAAAAGTGTAATGAAGGGTATCACGCAAACTCTGCGAATAGCCGTCACGCAAATTATAACGCGATACGCTCCTTCGTGACGGAAACTGAGAACGTACCTATTATTTTTTAATTCGACGCTATTCAACGCACAGACTTTCATCTGGTAGTAACGCGTAAAGGAACGAAGTCATGCGAACCTATAACAAGAGTCGGAAGCGGCAAGGGAGGTATTCTACTGTACCGTATGGCTATTGTGAAATACGTGGATTAGAATCGCCTTAAACAATATCATATAATTTTATGTTTTATGTTATATAAATTCACGCTATTTGAAAATTAACGTTTTGTCTAATATCAAGTATCGCATTTGCTGCTTACAGTACGTTAAAAAAAATTAGGAATATTAATTTATTTCTATAAAGTCGTTCTCCGCTCATTCCGACTTTTTTCTATGATCTCTGCCGATATAATATCGCTGTTTAAAATTACAGTTTTTAGCTGTATGCGTAGTGAAATAAAAATATTAAATAATCTGTGTTTGAGTCCTGTTGAACACGTTTTGAGTGTGAGAATGTCAGATGAATGCAGCGAAAAGTCCGAAACTGAGAAGAGGCTGGTGTTGCGTTCTTGGTGGTTTTCACGAGAGTAGCGAAAAATATCAAGATGGCTGAGCTCTTCGAAGGTGTCGTTGAGCGATGCCGCTGCCATGCGAGAGGATTGTAGTCTCTCGCTTGAGTTGAGTGTCCACGAGGTGCTGCCCCGGCTGCACACACGGCAGCCGAGCGCAGTGCAGGACCAGCAGCAACGAGCTACCGCACGGCAATCATAGTGGTGGTGCGTCAGCTGATTCCTCAACACTGTGAAAATTAAAAAAAAACTATCCTTTCTTAATTTACATACGAAGTAAACATCGGCTTATATCGCGGGCGCGCGCCTCATTAGCTAGTACAGGCGCGATGCGTCTTATCAGCTCGTCAAAGTCACAAAAATAGCTGAAAGCCGCGAGGCCACCGCCACCGCTGGCGCTGCGGTATCAGCTTATTTAAAAGCCAGATGATTGGTTTCGATAGACACTCATCGATATGGATACATATTGAAAACATGCATGGACAGCCGTTATAAGATGTCTTACAGGATATGGTAGACGATATTTTGTCAACAAATTTCGTAAATACTAGTATATGCTCGAAATGACGGATGTCCCGTTTGAGCGTATACTGTTTTATTATTCATAGTGACAGTCCAAGTATGGAGAGTATTGTGATAAAAAATTATTTCGCGAGGGTTTACCATGCGCAGCAGACGATCTAATGCGCGAAGCGTTGAACAATTCCGTGGTCGATGATTTCACTGTCATGGGCAGCGCAATATCTCCTTAAATGCTAATTGGATCGTTGTCTTCCAAAATCCGCGACATCGCGTGCAAATTCAGTATTTAGCACGTCAAGTACGTCCCGAGAACCGAGATTTTGGTAGGGTGTATATTTTAAAACAACAGCTGTACCACACGGTATTCTATTATCCGACTTGAAACAATCGACGCACCATAATTGTCGATTTCGCGCCTGTATATTCCCAGATGACCAATACCATTACGTTTACGCGCTTCTAACAGCAATAAAACTTCGTGATACAACGCGCGATATACCAGTAATGCGCTTGTAATGGCGTTGCACGGACCTCTTGATAAAAAGCGAATAATTATATTGCAGGCGTGTGTTATTTAAAGCAAGAGCAACGACGTGCAATTTTGCGCAAAGCAGATGTAGTGCTCGTACGGTGTACCATGTCTATAAATATGAAACCGGAATTTTTGTATAGAAAATACACGTTTATTGTATGAAAATGATAAAAAATATTTTATTCGTAGTATTGCCCATCGCTAGCTATACATTTTTCCCACCTGTCTGACAATTCGTGGATGCCACGCCAAAAAAACTGTTGCTCTTTTGAGGCAAACCAGTCATCGAGCCATTTTCGTACATTTTCGTAAGAAGTAAAGCGCTGCTCAGTAAGTGCGTGTCCCATCGATACAAATAAGTAGTGATAGGGCGGAGCCAAGCTGGTGAGTAAGCCGCATGCGAAAGTATTTCCCAACTAAACGCCTCAATCGTTTCCTTGACCAGTTTTGCTGTGTGTGATGGTGCATTATCATGAAGCAAAATCACTTCGTGTTGCCTTTTTTGATATTCTGGTCGTTTTTCACGCAAAGCTTGATTCAAATCGATCATTTGTTGTCGGTAGCGTTCAGTATTAACGGTTTCGCCAGGTTTTAGCAGCTCATAATAGATGACACCCTTCTGATCCCACCAAACACAGAGCATTGTCTTCCGTCCATAGCGATTTGGCCTTGCAGTCGATGTCGATGGTTCGCCTGGAGTTACCCATGATCTTTTACGCTTAGGATTCTCAAAATATATCCACTTTTCATCGTCAGTCACAATTCGATGGAGAAATGACTTTCTTTTGTACCTGGCGAGCAGCATTTCGCAAGTGGTTTTTCGGTTTTCCTGCTGTCTTTCATTCAGTTCATATGGAACCCATTTTCCCATCTTCTGGATCTTTCCCATGGCTTTCAAACGTATGGAGACGGCTTTTTGTGTCACATTTAATTAATCCGCGAGTTGTTGTTGTGTTTGAGCGTCATCCTCATCCAACAATGCTTGCAATTCGCTGTCTTCAAACTTTTTCGGTGGTCTTTTACGTTCTTCGTTTCTCACGTCAAAATCGCCACTTTTGAATTTTTCAAACCACTCAAAGCACTGTGATTTACCAACAGCATGCTCACCGTAAGCTTCGACAAGCATTCGATGCGATTCTGTAGCAGTTTTCTTCAATTGGTAACAGAAAATCAATGCTGTCCGCAAATCGTAGTTTCCAGGCACAAAATTCGACATGTTCAACGCTATTACGAACTATGTTGTTGTATGAAACTTGTATTGTTGTGAGTTGAAAATCTTTGTCAGAGATGTCAACAAGGAAATGGCGCCAATGATGCGGTTTGACGGTAACTACATTGACAGCTAAGGCCATCTATAGGGAAATTCCGGTTTCATATTTATAGACCTGGTATATGCCAGTGCGCGCTAAATGTTTTACAGGGAAACGCTAGCCTGAACAACACGCAAAAGAATCAACTTCCGAAATACGCGACAATTCTTCGACGATCAGCCGGCAAAAGAGGAAATTGTGTGGAGAGCGCCCGACATACAAACCACCGGTACACTATTTCACGCCTCGACTCGGAGCTGAGTGAAATTCTGAACTGTTACTCGTACAAGAGCAAGAGAGAGAAATGGACAGGGTACCAGCAGGTTGTACAGCGTTATCTTCACTTGGTCGAGTACGATAAGGAAGTACCGAATAATCCGTTAAAACGAAAAAAGGCGATACTCGACAACCGCGTGAATAAAATAGATGACGTCTTTAAGAACGAAGTAAAATCTCGGCTCAATGACACACATATTATCGATAGCTTACCAACAAAATTAAAATCAATATCGCTGCTTCGCAATTTGAATCGCAGTGCAGTCGGTAAAAATGACATGGGATCGTAACGGTGTTGCCTCCATAGACGGTAGAACAATTTCAATTTCCAATGTCATTGACCTTGTTAACGACGCTATGCACGCTAGAAAACGCGAGAAACCCGTTGGTCGATCTCACTTTGCCAAACTCCTGCGATTGATACAGAGGCCACGTGAATTTATCGGCAATTTCGAGTTACTACTCGGGCCTACACCTACATCATACTCGACAGCGAAGTGGCGTCGCATTTTACCACGCGATAGTGATAGCAGCAGCAGCAACGATGCCGAGACCGCAAATTCAAACACAAGCAGAGATTTAATGCTCACGGCGGACAACGAAGTCTATATAGATAGTCAATGTCACCCCTGCGAACATCAGTGCCCCGCATAGATTGTAAAGAAAAAGAAGAAGAATCCATTTAACTAGTCATCGTTACGATAATGCAAATTCTTGGAAAAATCTATTGTGAACCCGCTCATCCTGCATCCGATTCTCGAGCAAAAAATTTGGCTAAGGTTGACCGGGGAGTATCGAAAAAAATGTTTTACCATGGCTCGAGATACAGGATCCATATAAAAGGCATCGCTTCGTACGACGCCGATTTCCCCGTCCTACGTACAGCGTGAGTAATATAGACGATGTATGGGACGTTGATTTAGTGATCTTCTCTCGATAACTACGTACAACGATGGCTATGCATATCTGCTTGCTCCTAACGATGTGTTGAGCAAATACGCGTGGGTCGAGGCATTGCGTGACAAAACGAGCGCAAACGTGACTCGCGATCTCACACGCATACCCGCACGCAATGACGACCGCCACCCGCAGCAATTGCAAACTGATCGAGGTAAAGAATTTATCGGGGCTCCATTTCAGCAACTTCTAAAAAAAAAAAGAATATCGATTTTCGAGCTGTTCGTAATTCCGATATACTACTGTGTTCAAAAAGTAAGGTGAATTTTGTTTTAAAATTAAAAATTTTTATTTATTCTTCCAAATCGATTTCGCCCCCCTCAAAATAATCCCCCCTAGTTACAATACACTTATGCCAACGTTTTTTCTAATCTTTGAAGCATGTTAAAAAGTCGTCCTCAGGTATAGCCTTCAATGCGCGTAGCGATTCACGTTTGATCTCTTCAATTGACTCAAAACGATTTCCCCGGAGTGGTCTCTTGAGCTTTGAGAACAGCCAGAAGTCACACGGTGCTATATCAGGCGAATACGGTGGTTGTGGAGCAACATGAGTGGAGTTTTTGGCGAAAAACTCACGAAGAACCAAACGCGAATTTTAGCACCAAACGCGATTTGACTCTTCTGAGGCACAAATGATCCTTCAAAATTGCTTGCACTGATCCAATTGATATTGCAAGCATGTCGGCAAGGTCTCGAATTGTTAATCGACGATTTTCGAGCACCAATTCTTTGATTTTCTTGATGTGTTGCTCATCAATTGACGTCGATGGTCGTCCAGAGCGTTCCAAATCATCAACACGTTCTCGGCCTTCTTTGAAGTCTTTGTACCACTTGTAAACATTTTTCTGTGACATAGTCTCGTCACCGAAGGCCTTTTGTAACATTCGATACGTTTCAGCGGCGGAAATTTCATTCCGCAAGCAAAATTTAATAGCACTTCTTTGCTTAACAAAATTCGACATCGTAAAAATCGCCAAATTCACTTTTCTTTGTGCACAAAACCAAGCGTAAACTAAAAACTAATGATGATATTGACATGTAATTTGTCACAGATGTCACTAACAGTCCTACCAACTTGAAAAAAATTCATTTGTCCGATTCGGTTAACGCGGGAAGTTTAAATAAAAAATTTACCTTACTTTTTGAACACAGTAGTAAAAGCCCCAATTGTCGAGCGCTTAAAGCGCGCATTAAAGGAGCGGATGTAGCGCTATTTTACACACACGCAAAATAAGCGTTACATCGATGTTTTATAAAAATTTTTATATGCTTACGATCACATTAGATACACCGGAACACGTATTCCCCCGAGTGAAGTGACGCTAGAAAACGCCTCTGTAGCGCAACACGAAGAAAAACTGAAAATCAAAATACAGTGTTGGTGACTTGTTGCGTTTGAGTACAGCTAAAGCAGCATTGGCGAAAGGATATGAGTGCGGTTGGAGTAACGAATTATTCAAGATTCAACGAATATCAGTGAATTGTTGTGCCGCGGAATTAAGAAATAATTCCACTAATATCGAAATCAATTCCATTAATTAATTTCGACATTATTATATTATATCATGAAACTATATTATCATAAAACGATGACGCGTTCGCTGCGAGATCGATTTAAGGAACGCAATGAGGCGCTCGAGAGCAGGCAGCATGAGCTCGAGGAAGGTCAGCGCAAGCTCGAGAAGAGTCAGCGCGAGTTCAAGTAGGAGCTCGAGCTCGGAAGGGTGCAACCCCGATGGCCAGGCGGAATTTGGCCGACATGCTGACGGACATGCAACGGTGGGCGCTGATGAGTACGAGATATTCTAGTCTCTCAGGGGACGATTTAAAGAGCTCAAGCAGCGATTAAGGGGGTCGGGGGTGCACAACCGTGTTCCACCTCCGCGTGCGCATAGGCGAGCTCGATTCGAAGAGACGCGGATACCATCCAACCTGCTCAGCCTCAGTCTGGATATCAAGACGGTTACCAGGTGTACAAGCATGAAATGCGGATTTCAGACAACAGATGGCGCACGAATGCAGTTTGTGCTATAAAGATTTGATACCGCGCCGCTTTGTTGGGTCATCAACAAGTGTCAGACGCGCACGAGTGATAAATTGGAAAAGTGTATGCATAGTGTTGTGTCATTGTGTTCAATATGTCGAAATTTATACCGAACAAAGAGCAATCGCGGACAGCATTAATTTTTTGTTTTCATTTAAAGAAAACTGCTGCTGAATCATACCGATTACTTCGAGAAGCTTATGGTGAATATGCTCCATCGCAAGATACATGTGAACGATGGTTTCGGCGTTTCAAAAGTGGTGACTTCGATGTTGCAGACAAGGAACATGGAAAGCCGCCAAAAAAATACGAAGATGTGGAATTGCAAGTATTGTTGGACGAAGATGATTCGCAAACACAAAAACAACTCGCCGAGCAATCGGGCGTTAGTTAACAAGCTGCTTGCAATCGACTACGAGAAGTGGGAAAGATTCAGAAGACCGGTAGATGGGTACCACGTGAGTTGAACGACAGGCAAATGGAAAAGCGCAAAAACACATGTGACATTTTGCTCGCTCAGTACAAAAGGAAGTCGTTTTTACATCGTATAGTTACAGAGGATGATTTAAAGTGGATTTATTTTGAGAATTCCAAGCGTAAAAAATCATGGGTAGACCCAGGTGCACCATCCACATCGACCGCAAGACCGAATCACTTTGGCAGAAAGACGATGCTCTGTGTTTGGTGGGACCATAGGGGCGTGGTCTACTATGAGCTGTTAAAACCTGCGGAAACCGTTAATACGAAACGTTACTAACAACAATGGACCGATTTGAACCGCTTGCTGCTTGAAAAGAGGCCAGAATACCGAAAGAGGCAACACAAAGTCATTTTTCTTCATGACAATGTTCCATCACATACGGTAAAACCGGTTCGCGACTCGTTGGAAGCACTCGGCTGGGAAGTTCTATCCCATGCGGCTTACTCACCAGACTTGGCTCCTTCCGATTACCACTTGTTTGCATCGATGGGTCACGCACATGTTGAGCAGCGCTTTGGTTCGTACGAAGATGTGAAAAAATGGCTCGATGAATGGTTCGCAGCAAAAATGGAAGATTTTTACTGGCGTGGTATTCACAAATTGCCCGAAAGATGGGAAAAATGTATAACAAGCGATGAAGCACACTTTGAATAAAGCACTTTTTATCATTCTTCCGAATTTAACATGTTTTTTTAGGAAAAAAATCCGCATTTCATACTTGTACACCTGGTAAATCATTCAACGGCAAGGAAGCGAATGCTCTACCGCTATTCTTGAAGTCCTGCGAAACGATATTCCGCAGGGTGGCTGAGAAAGACCATGAAACCCTGTTAGAATTGATGGTGATGATCAAGTTGGAAGGTGCAGCAGCAAGGCAGCTGCAGCACAATACCATCAGTTCTATGGCACAGTTGAGGAGCGAGTTAAAGACGTTGTATGGACAACGGAAATTCTTGACCGCTTTAGAGATGAAGTTCAGCTCCCTCCGGGAGGGACAAGGTCAGGACGTCGCCGCCTACACAGCAAGAGCAGAGTGTATTACGGTGAACATAACGCCAATACTCTGCGAACTACTAGCAACGGAAGATCGAAGTATTACTGTCAAGAACGTCACCCGCCAGAGAACTTAAGCTAACTTTGAGAAGGAGCTACACGGGCAAACGTAGTTGCTGGTACGTGCTAGGAACTACCCGACGCTGCACGACTCAGTAGCAAGGGTGATAGAAATCGTTAACATGGGGAGGTTTTGGTGGAGGACTAAGCCACCCCAAAAGATCACAGGGCGCGCTATCGCAGGTAGGGAAATCGTGCTATGACTGTGGAAGGGCAGCGAATCTAGCGCGGAATTGCACGCGATAGTCAGGTCGGGTAAGCCTGCTGAGACCCAGCGAAAATTAAACGATAAACAAGATCGACGTTATACGTAATTTTTGTAAGAAGAAAGGACATCTCTGGAGAATTTGTCGGAAGAGGTTGCAGCAGATAAAGTCCGGCGAACAAGCATAGGGCACCGTACCAAAGCAGCAGCCAAAGGAGACGGGAAAGTGCAACTGTGGACTGTCGCTGACACAACTCCTAGCAGAGAAAGCGCTGGACAGCGTACGCTAGACACGCTAAGGTTGAGCGCGCTCACTGTCCGACGGAAACCAGAGGTTGAAGGGAATACGCCTGCACCGAAATCACTGCTGCGAATGCTACAAGTGACACTGCCAACGCCAAGCGCCACCGCCAACGAGGTCGTTACCCTCAAGACAGACACGGGGACGCAGTGCAGCGTAATAAAAGACATTTTTTTGAAGACGAAGACCGTCATTGAGGATAGCGACGCGGAACTGCAGGGCGGAGGAGCGGAAAGATTTGTCCCCCTCTGGAAGGGAAAAATGGCCCTCGAGACACCGGCATTAACGATAGAATACTGGTTCTATGTCATACTGGATGAAATGCCACTGGTGTTCCATGGTATACTCGGTATAGAATTTATCAAACAACACAAAGCAGACATTCTCAGCAGGGAAACCTTCAAGCTGTACGGACATTATATACCGCTGGTAAACGCCACAGCACGAATAACTCTGCCCCCGCACAGCAAGACCATCACGTACGACGCGACGTAAAGAATATTCGTCGGCCTGCTCTCGAGAATAAAGTTGAGTCAAGGTGTAATAATGGGCTCATGCGTCACGCCGCCGAGAGACAACAGTTATGTTGTGAGCCTCGTCAGCACAACGAAGCAGACGGTAGAGTTACAATGCCTTACGGTGACACTCGAGTCACTCGAGATGGCGGCAGTGGGTCACCGTGGCGAGACCGCAGCTACGGAAGAGTACGCCATGAGGAGGGGGCCGGGCATCGACCGCCTCGTGAGCCCGCTACCATGCACCTGAATGAGGTGGAGCGCGACGCACTGGAGGAAATTATAAGTGCATACGAGGACGCATTTCATTTCAGTAGGGACAAACTGCTGTGCACCCACATGGTGGAGCACCGAATATCCCTTAGGGAGGGACCACAATCCACCAAGGTGCATCCATGCCGGCTGCCAGAAACCCACAAGAGGGATGTAGAGAGGCAGACAGAGGAGATGCTGGCGGAGGGAATTATTCGGCCCAGCAGAAGCCAATGCAATGCACCATTGCTGGTTGTGGCGAAGAAACCTGCTGGAAAAAGATAACTGCTGCTGGAGTACAGAAGATGTGAGTCATAGTCGACTTTAGAAATTTGAACGAGGGTACGATTCGTGACTCATACCAACCACCCAATATTTCCGAAATATTGGACAAGCTAGGAAAGGCTCAATATTATTGGACACTGGATCTTGCTCGGGATTTCATCAAATTGCGATGGCTAAAGACGTCAAGAAGAAGGAGGCATTTTCCACTCCACAGGGGCATTTCGAGTACAATCAGATGCCATTCAATTTAAAGAATGAGCCACACACCTTCCGAACGGCTGATGAACTTTATTTTAGCCAGATTACAGGGGGTTAAATGTAACGTTTACTTGGACGATATCGTGATACATGGCAGAAGTCTGGAGGAATAAAAGGCTTCAAGAGAAACATTTTCCGAGGCCTGTGATCGACACGTCTGCATGCTCAAACATCGCTCTCGCCCCCTGGACTGAAATGCGATGTCGCCACCTGTCTTGATCACGGCGGGCTCTAGACAGGAAACAACTCGGTGAAAAAAACTATCTTGCTTCCCTCTTGTTGCCTAGGCAATAATATCATCCTTGGCAGGCAAAGCCAAAGAGGAGTCAACTGGACTTTGCACTGGAATTAATGCTGACTCCAGAATAAGCTGTCCTTTTCTTCTCCTGCACGGGGTTTGCGAATCCTCGTCCAGGCGACGAGAACGGCAGTCTTCTTTCGATAACCATATCATTGATCACTCAGAGAGAAACTCCAAGTAGGTGCGTTGTAAAGCATAAATTTAATCTACGGTATAAAAGTTGTGGAACTTCGGGACACATTATCGCGAGTGCTTACAAACTTCGTTAGTAAAGTGCATCGCATGTTAGTCCCCCACGAATTATTAATCTAGTTTCCATTTCCATAAGTGTCACAGACAATTTAAGTCAGCTATTAATATTATTATGCATTGTTATTAAAGAGACATTATTCCTTATTCGCATTGAACCAACAATCTATATATATATAAGTGATAATAAGTGTAAGCTTTCTATCAATACACAATGAAAATTGTAAGTATGTGCGTGCGTATGATCGAATAAATTAATTTAATAAACAAACTTCAATCTTGTTTTCTTTCTACAACACCAGAGGTTTACTTCTACTTTATTGCTTCAACTTTTCCAGTCTCGAAAAAAAAGCCCGTTTAGGGGTGGCGGAGTGGCAATTCCCACAATAAAAATAATATTAAACCCTGCGCTTCACGCAGGGATTTGCTTAAGTTCCACGTTACAAAGCCTTCAGCTCGGGATGTAACATTGACATCGGCATCGACATTGCAGTATCCGGATTTCAAAAAACCATTTGAGTTACTAAGGACGCCTCGGACAGGATGATTGGTGACATTATTTTCCAAGGCGAAGTCGGCATGGATTTGCCTATAAGTTACGCGAGCCGCACCTTATCTAAAGCCGAAGTTAATTGTACAACTACGGAAAAGGAGCTGCTTGCAATAGTATGGGCTATATTGCAATTCCGGCCATAAGTATACGAGACACGATTCAAAGTCGTGACAGACCATTAGCCGCTTACCTGGCTGTTTGGTGTAAAAGATTCCGGATCGAGACCCATGCGTTGGAAAATCAAATTGTCAAAAAAAAGGAATTCAAACGCCGATGCTTTAAGTCAAATATACACTACTACACGGGCTACATCTTTCAACTGAACAGAGAGAGGCAGTGGGCTAGAGTATGCGGGCTATGCGAACGACCGCACAAAGAGTAACCAAGCGTGGTAGGCCAAAGAAGGAGAGAGTTGCAAGGCCGGTCGAGAGAGAGACCGAGCAAGCAGCAAAGACAGCGGTGGGCGGACTAAAACAAGAGACCTCGGCCAGCTCAGCGCATAGCGGTGCTGAGGAAACGAGGCACGGAGGGGATCGAAGCCCGCGCTTCCCCAGCAACACAGAAGGAGACAGCAGCACGTCCGAGACGAGCCGCTGCCGTAGTGGAGTAGCCTACTCTGCAGCTAAAGACAGGCTGCAGATTTTGAAGGAGTATCATGACGCACTTAAGGGATAAAGCGTATTCTGCGAGGATCTGCACCAAGTACGACTGGCCCGGAATTAGAAAGAATATAGAACAGCATATCGCTGTTTGCGAAAACTGTCAGAAGAACAAAGTGGGAAGGAAGGAACGGGTGCTGTTACGTCGGGCCCAAGATTTAGGGTCTGGCGAACACGGTCGGTCTCGCTTATGCGTCAAGGCTTGGCAGCCCTTTACAGCGGGGACGGAGACCTCGCCTTTTTCAATTAGAAATGCGAAAATTTTACCTGGTGAGCATTGGATAGAGGTGGGCTCGCAGGTGTGCTGTTGACACGTGTCCTCTTTTGTGGTAGTTCTTCTTCCTTGTCGTGTTGTCGATCTCTGCTCGCAGGCGCTCTTCTTCGACTCGTACCCTTTAGTTGGTGATGGAAGGAGAAGGAATTTCTGATCGTATCCAAGTAGATTATCGTATTATTTATTTATACGTATACCGTACACAATCCACAAAACACAAGTTAGAAATATACAAAGTCTAGAACAATATCGTAGGAGAAGCAACTTGGCCTGTCACGGTTAAGCGAAGTGACTTATTCGCGACAATAAATTACGCGACGCGGGAAATAGTAATAGAAAAAACTGAGCATTCGCGCTGTAGAAACTCTTCCTTATATCTCCTGGATTTTAGTGGTAGTATTGATTAGGAAAACTCGCGAATTAGGGTGAAACGCTATTCTAGTTTTCGAATCCCTTTCCCCAAAGGGTGATTCTCCTTCTTTAGGTTGGCATGACTCAACTTGTCCACCTTCCTCGAAGGTGGTTCTCCCTCTTTAGACTAGCATGATTCGACTTTGTTCCTCCTTCTCCTGGGATGGTTCTCTCTCTCAAGAGAGCGTGAATCTCTGGCCTAGTTCTAGGACTAGCCCCGTTAATGAGTGTTTCCCTAGAATCTATACTTTATCTTATCTCTACTCGCCCTTAGTGCCGAGTGTCACGATTAGGGAGTTCGCAGAAAAGACGGATGCAGAGGCAATCGTAAAATGTATCTATTACGACTAATGCCAATTAGGCGCCACCCGCCGCAAAAGGGGATCGGGTGTGTCTCCCCACTGTCAAACACGGGGATGACTCAAATGAGAAGGGATAACTACTTGGGCTGCCTCGCTCGCTCATCGCGACCGGCTCATACCTACGAGACAATAAAGGAAAAAGAAGGATCTCGCAGGACGTAACAGTGCCAATGATTCTCAAGGACACGCCTTCCAGGTCATTCGAAAAGGTGGCAGTAGATATCGTTGGGCCGCTACCAGAGACCATAACGGGGAAGAAGTACATACTCACAAAGTACAGCGCGGCGGTACCAGTGCCAAACCAGGAGGCAACCACCGTAGCCAGACATTTAGTGGAGAAAGTCATTAGTCGGTATGGGACGCCGGAAACTTTGCTACCGGATCAAGGAACTTCGTTACCACAACTTTCAAGGAACTATGCCGCCTTTTACGTATAAGAAAGATACAGACAACCGCATACCACCCGCAGTCGAATGTTTCTTTGAAAAGATCACACCGGACCCAGAATACCTGAAAAATTTCGTAAACAAGGACCAGGGAAATTGGGTTGAGTGGTTACTGTACACCATGTTTACGTAAAATACCGCGCCGCATCCTGGGACAGGTATGACTTCGCTGGTATTCGGGTGCGACACCACGCTACCAACAGCGATAAAGTAGGAACCACGGAAGATGTACACCTACCACGACTACGCGCAGGAATAACTTCAGCGTCTGCGCGTGGCTTAGACTGTCCCTCGGAGTATGTTTAAATTTGCCAAGGAGAAATCGATAGGCCTATATGATGATAGGACCAAGGTACAGGAGTACCACATGGGCGACAAAGTTTTGCTCCATGAGTAAACCGTGCGCCACTGTAAATCAGCAAATCTGACCACTACATGGACGGGACCCTACGCAATCTTGGGTGCAAGGTCCCTCGTTAATTATGTCGTCCGGAAGGGGCGGAAGAGGTTAACAGTACACGCAAACCATTTAAAGCTTTTCCTTGAGCATTAGCTGAGGTATTAACATTTTAAAGTTTTGGAAAAAAAAAATTTCTGAATATCTTACAGCTATATCATTCTAAGTTAATTAAAGGTAACAACTACGGTGAACCTAGAACTAAAGGTAAGGTGGGGTTAGGATCCCCCCTAATATATTAAGCTATAAGAAAAAATACATTAACGCCGACGAGTAGTGACTCGTCACCGACATCATGGATGGAAAAGCAGGCGCAGCAGTATTGCCGCCGCGAACGCTTACGAGATACTTCACCGAAGCTCTAACACACCTACCACAGGACATTAGTTTCCCCGTTGCAATGGAGCTCGAAGGGCGTCAAAACTTTTGCGCCCGGTCAATGTTAAAGCATACAGTACAGGTCATGCAATAGTAATTATGCTGAAAATACATTTAATCGGAAAACATAAGTTAAGACGACAAATTCGTCTTATAATTAAATATACCGCCAGAATGACTAGCCTAAACGAGATCCACACACACAAACACAGAGATCCATACCACACAGCACGCACACCTATAAAGACGAACTACCGTTACTCGAGCTATAGTTATACTACCAAGCAGTAAGGCTATAGTTTCACGAAAGATATGAAGAACAATCTAAAAGGAACACGCTAAATTACTATAACCAAGGAGAGGAAATTAACGGGACAAATGGGCTACAGGAGATGGGCTACAGGACGACTATCAGATATAGTAATACCCTGCTGTATCGGTAGAACTTGGAAGAAGAGCGGGGAAGTCGGTATAAAAGGACTCGATATACCACAGTCGGAGAACATTCTGTTCACAGACTTTCGCCAACATCCGGAATCTACCAAAGGAGGACCAGCTAACCAACCAAAGGAGGACCAGCTAATCGACCAAAGGAGGACCAGCTGACCAACCAAAGAGAGGACGAGCCATCCAGCTAAAGAAGGACCACCTAGTCAACCCAAGGAGAAGCATTTTCAACCGCACCACTCCAAGGACCAGGCCTGATACCTCTGACCCAGGGAAAACGAACATCTTCCAAGGTCAACTACTGAGCCACCAATCATCCAAGTAGCAGGGTACACAAGCCAACGAGATCTCACCTCAGAAAGACACCAGTGTGATATGGAGAAAATTATACTAAATCCATAAGGGACTTAAAAAACCCCTAAAAATTAGCTAGGGACGCTCCTGTAGCATTTCCGATGCGGCGATGCACCGAGGATGCACCGCGCCGACGCCTCCACCGGAACAGCGGCGGGACCAGCGAGTAGATCCCGTAGCCAGGAGAGCTCGAGCGAGAGCTCTGTCCCCACTACAGTCCACGCAGTATAGGTATAGAATAGACTACCTCCAATATAACTACAGAAAATACTTCAGTAATTCAATATAAAATCTCCTACTTCATGCGGACGCCATTATATAGGCATGCGTAAGCCCGGGTCAAGTTCTTTTTGTAAGGTGCATAATCACCAAAATTAAGGAAAAAGAAGTACATTTAACTGTCACACAAATTATTTAACTTTCACCTGTATAATTTATTTAATGTGTCTAATAAACCATACTTTTACCTAATACTGAAGCCTATATTAATTTCCTCCCTGCTCGAGCTCAAACTAAAAGCCTTTAAGGTTAATGATAACGTAAAATACCGTTACAAAGTACAGCGTTGACAGGGTACCCTGTACCCACACGATCAAGCAACGGAGGATATTATTTTATAGAAACCACAGAAGACTATGCAATAATAGATAGCAAAAATCGTAATTTCCTACGATGAACCACCGATGACTTGAAACGCTGCAAAAAGGTCACTAGGTTGTACATCTGCTCACCCACGTATCCATCAATGGCACTGACCGCAGATGCGCCTTGCGAAATTATGATTTCACGAAAATGAACACTACCCACAGCCAGCACTGCGCAAAACGGGTGATGAACCTGACCCGTACGTTGTTAATAACTATGCCAAAACCGAGAAAGAGGCTGTTGTAACTCCCACCGAAGAAATGCTTCGCGAAAGAGGCATACTGGTTTTGTTAGGTGTGTTTGGTAACCGCCCGGGATTTCAGAGTTAGAAATGTCGGACGGACAACGCAGTCGGTTAGCGTGGATTATCTTCCTGCTTTCAATATTACGCTGGCAAAATTAGAAATGGTCAACCTCCAATGATAGTGTTGAATGAATCTGGTTAACCAACGTGATACGAGATCCCGAGGAATTGCGAAAACTCAAGACACGGCTTGAAATGAATGAAATTAATTTCATTCATTTATTTCGACATTATTCCTTTTTTTCGCTGGTACGCAAGGCCGATTACAACAAGAGGAAGAATGCGCTGATGCACGAAGCGAGTCGCGATCAACGACCGTACGGCCTAGTGGATCAATTTGGTAAGAAGGTAAAGTGTAATGACTGTAAATAGAACAGTCTTAATTTTCACATCAACCTGAACGGATGATCCCGGGTCAGACTCGCCCAAAATACTACCGTTTTAGATGACATTTGAACGACATCGGTTGGTTCCGGTTAAAGACTCACGATTAAACATCATTTTATTAATTACTGTAAAACTTGCAACCGTATAATATCACGGCCTATGACCGCAAATTATAATGAAGAGCTATTTTATTTGTTATTGTAACCTCGGCGTTTTTACTCTCGTTCACGCGAGTTCTAACTCCTCAAAGGCAACCGATCCCAAATACTAACTTTTTATTACATAATTTTCCTGCGATCGGATTATCATTAAATACGCATTGTGCGGCGCAACAGAATCGAGAACCGTTGCCGAATATTTTACACAATCTGAATAACGAGACTAATGATGGTATTTTCTACGAGGCCTGAATTATCGCGACTACGAGTGCCGCTGTTACCTGAAAAGACGAAGAAGAAGAAGAGGAAGGGCTTTAAGAATCATCGTCACTGATAACGTCATTAACGTGTTCCTACTGTAGAAAACATCGTATAAAAGGCTACACTTCTTCACGATATTACGAGTTATGAAATTTAAAACCTAGAGGATGAGGAGGGTGCACCATTGTATACATTTATGCTGAAATCTTTCCAAAATAACTTCAGACACGCTATGATAAGCGATAGATTGTCTTCACACTGTGCAATGCGGCAGGCTTTCTAAATAATAAATTGGCTTCGCGAGTGTTTAAAGAATCGTACATAGATGTTTGGTCGGCCGACGAAGAGGAAGAGAATAAGAAAGAGAAATATTCACCATGCAGTCGTGACACGATCGACGATACGGTGAAATAAATTTTGCATATACTCGTATCGTCTGTCAAAGCGTATAGGTCATCATATAATCTTTAACCAGGAGTTCAGCATGAACACTAGACAAGTCTACGAGAGTCTGCAGTATCTACTGCTTTCAACCATTGAAGTATACCCTGCTGACGAGATTCTGCGTGTATGGTCCTTATTGGCCGGACTCGTTGTTAACACGGATAACCACGACTGACTTGAAGAATACTGGATCGCCGAGTACGTTGACCATCATGGAAAAGGAATGTATGTAATGATACGAGTGATAGATATGGACTACAGCCAATTATACCGCAACATCTTGCATGGCTACGAAGAAACTGCAAGTTCTATCGGTACGGCCTCAAGCAGCTACAGAGTAATACGTCGGATGTGTGCGGACAACTTTGTATCGTATTCTTGCATCTCAAGTCGGCAAATTTACCATGTCACGATTCAATAATCTATTTAGTGACAATGTAAAGAAAAACGATAGAATAATACGTGAATACACAATGCCTTTACTTCACAGTGATAAAAATAAATTTAATGGTGGTAGCATCCCCGAGCAACGATTACCGCGTTTGCAGGGATGCTGCATGCGACAGTTAATGTGTAAAAGTGATTTCAATAAAATATAGATAAATTAAAAACAAGCACCTGAGTTTACTGTGTATCTTATTTTTATTGTGTATTAATTAGAGAATTATACTTGAAGTATATTTTTCTCGGCGCCAGATCATATTCTACACCTTTGATTATAGAGCAAGCGTTTCACGAAGAAAACAGCGCAAGGCGATACACTCTAGCAGCATCCTGAGCATTCAGTCTGGTTTTGGCATCCAACTCGCAAATATCATTTCATCTACTAAAAAAATATGTATTCGCATTACAGAATGGAGGTTTTGAGCGACGCGTTTTGGTGTCGAGTGCTTTTGATCGAGAGTGTGCTAAGTGCGTTTCTGCGCACCCAGAAAATGTGCGCTGTCTACTACGAGATAGGGGAGCTTCGTTGCAGGTGTTCTTAGTGGAGCGCAGAAGAAGGCCCGTTGGACTTGGCAAACTTCATCCTGGAATGTCGTGTGTCGTGCTTCGTTACAATAAAGCTGTCCGCGGCGAAGTGGTTTAGTCGGACTTTGACGAATACTACGAGGTCTTATTAAATGATTTCGATGAGACCATTTGCATCGACGGGTCTCACCTATTTCATCCCGAGACTCGATCGAGTATGCTGCCGGCACTTCTCGTGGAGTACTCGATATACGGGCTCGAGCGCATCGATGTTATCGGCATTGTACAACTCCTCGAAGAAGTGTGCGGCAACGATGCTTTGATCGCTGTCATGATGCTACCCCTCAACGGTGGTAATGCTCCTCGGGTTCGTTTAACGAACATGAAGCGCGCGGATGTGACATTGGTCGTTATAGAGGCCCTCGGACATGAAATAGACATCGGTTATGACATCAATGTCGCGAAAGAAGGCCTTGACCCTCTCGAACGCGTATGATGGTGAAAACTAAAGACACTGTGGTGTGTGCACGCGCATGTGGGCGTGTGTGTGGGCTAGTGAGCGTAATCGACAATTCTCAAACGTCAATATCTGCAACCACCCATCTAGCACTTCCAACATCAATAAAGTATACGCCGGTACTGCTCGTCAACGTATCACTTCAACACACAAACGAGTCTCGCTGCCAATTAACGGTAGTGGTGCTGAACGGTTTACAGTTTCTCGTGGTCTCAAGAATTTCGACATCGTCTCTCACGTAGATCCTACAGTCTTGCTCTCGGTAAAAGCGTATGTGCTTCCGAAGCTGACCTCCTAGTTGCCACTGAATCGAGTGTTACATAATACTTGGCTGCATCATTTAGGTCTCGAGCTTGCCCATCCGGACTTGTCGTTAGCAAAACAGATCAATCTGATCTTCGGAGCAGAGGTCTACAGTGGAATTCTCGAGGAAGGCCATCCTCAATCATGACGCCTGATCCAGACGTCGCTCTTGAAGTTTGCACAACGCCAATGTACATCATAAACAAGGGCCAGCCTCCAGAAATATGGGATCTTATTGACAGGGCACTGTTACGCGTCACTACATAGTGCTTTCGTGCAGTTCAGAAATTCAAGTGCATCAAAGGCATCGGAGATGCATTCTCGCTTCTCACTCCAGAAGAACTTGATACCTCTCAACTACTCTGGGTGAAGAAAACACAGTTCATATATTTCGAACATAACTCAATGAGCTATCGCGAGGCATATTCGTCGATGCCTCTGGATTATTGCGCGTCGGCGGAAGACTCCAAATTACTTTCGTTACCTTAAGAGGCTATTATTGAATAGTTGGCGGCGGTGTTCCAATCCGCGCATTTATTCATCGCTACAAACAGTGCGTTCGACAACGAACTGTTTTTGGACAACAGCTCATGGAACAGCTGTCGGAACCTCGCGCAGTTCGGTCACGCCCGTTCCAGAACTCTGGAGTCGATTAGGCTGGGCCTCTAACTCTATGCACATTCCGCGGTCGCGATGCCAAGTTGTATAAAAGGTACATCGTAATCACATCATTAGCCGTCTACTTACAAATCGCCACCAACTACTTAACTGAAGGATTAATTGCTGCACACAAACGTTTCATAAGTCAAAGAGACATCTGCTAAACGCTCATGAGCGACTGCGGGACGAATTTCATCCACACTGACAAAGAACTTTGAAAGTTCTTTGAAACCTCCTCAAAAAACGCCGTAGCTATCACCAATATTCTCTTGAGCCATGGTACGCAATGGAGGTTTAATCCGCCATCGTCGCCACATATTGGAGGCCAGTGGGAAGCCGCAGTTAAATCGGTAAAGTTCCATCTCATGCGTGTTATCGAAGATACGAGTCTCACTTGTGAAGCCTTTTTAACGCTGCTATTGCAAATCGAAGCTTTACTGAACTCTCGGCCCCTCTGCCCACTCTCAAACGACCCAAACAATTTGTCAGCGTTAACTGGTCATTTTCTCATCGGCTCAGCACTAAATACGATCACGGAGCCAGCACGCATTGATCTGCGAGGCTATCACCTGTCTCATTGATAACTCATGCACCAAATGATGTAGCAATTTTGACAACGCTGGAGTACTGAATACCTCCAACATCTTCAGACTGTAACAAAGTGGCAGCATCGATTCAACTCACTCAAAATCGAATCACTAGTTTTCGTCAAGGACGAATGCTATCCACCATCAAAATGGGCTCTTGGCAGAGTTATCCATTTACATCCCGGTAAGGACTATCGCGTGCACATAGCGACTGTTCAGACTCAGCAATCTGTAATGAAGCGACCGATTGTCAAACTCGTTTTGTAGTCGGTATCAACAAATGAAGATCAAAAGTAGACAATGCCATCGAAGATTCATCAGCACGTTTTGGACAATCTATGAGCTTGCCAAGGCGGTCGGAATGATTCGACAAATCTTCGAAATTGCTACATTATACGAGATTCTATATTGTTCGAATATATATATATATATATATAATTGTATGTATTCTCGTTTTTCAGCGGTCCTTCAATGCGCAAGAGCTCGTGTTTAACTCACCGAGATGATAGACGTTTTCGCGATACCCACTGTAACAAAATATTGTTACCAGTTCCGTCGGGGCCTCGGCCCGAGCGCGTCACTCACCATAGGAATAAGCGATACGTTATTTTAAGCATTAAATTATTATTTTTAGCATTAAGGCTCCCCCTCTCCTTCCTTTCCTTTATCGCATGAGGCTTGAGGACGAAAAGCAACACCCTTCAATGTAAACGACAACACAACAAGGACCCGACGAGACAAGAGATGGTGTGCGAAGCTGCTGGCGGCGAGCGGAACGTAGGCGAGGGGAAATCTGCTCTTCGGTACAGCCAAATCCGCCGACGCCGCATGAAAGAAGTGCTGTCTGCTGGGGTCCTAGCTACACAATATCGAGCGACGATCCAGCGAGACAATTGCCGCACCTACTGTCACACTGTCGAAGCCGTCCACCGTTCCGATCGCTGACTAGAGCCGGCCTGCGCATCTCTCTCTCTTCCACCTCAGCCAAGAACCGACGACCGGCCCCGAGAAAGAAGACTACGACGAGAATCTCCAGAGCTTCAAGCCAAGCGTTCCCCCGCGACAGCACGTGTGGATGAGTCTACAGCATATCGAGTGAATTTCGAGTAAGGATTAAGTGAGTTTCCCCTCCGCCCTCCTGCATCTAGAAACCGAGGTGATAATTAAGTGCTATAGAGGTCGGAAGTTCACGCCTCGGAGATACCTCCTTGTGTCACCCCGCTAGCTAGTTCGGCCGTTGTCGAGTACGATCTATTGTTTCCAGTAGACGGAGCTACGCCGGTACGTAGCTGGCGCCCTAAACTCTAAAACCATTTCTGTTTAATTATTTTGCACTATATTTTGATTAGTATCTACTTTTATATTTCCGCCCCCTCCCCTTTGTTGCATCACATTTTTAGTTGGTATTTAGCATTATATTTTCGCCCGTCTTTTTGTATTATATTTAAATTATTATTATAGTATTGTTACATTCTTTCCAGCCCCCCTTTTCAATTGTTTTTATTGCGTTGCCATTTCTCATCCCCCCTTTATTTTCGAGTTCTTTTATCTTAATTGTTCTTATTTTGGATCTGTATTAGCGAATTAGTTATATCAATTCTTCCTTCTTGTTTTCTTTTTATTTAACATTTGAATACACCAGCATTGCTCTTTCACAAAATTGCTGTGCCATTGTTTAATTTTCGATGTCGACTCAAACTTCTCCTTTAATTAAGAGTTTCGGTCACACCACATACCAGGTCTATAAATATGAAACCGGAATTTTTGTATAGAAAATACACGTTTATTGTATGAAAATGATAAAAAATATTTTATTCGAAGTATTGCCCATCGCTAGCTATACATTTTTCCCACCTGTCTGACAATTTGTGGATGCCACGCCAAAAAAACTGTTGCTCTTTTGAGGCAAACCAGTCATCGAGCCATTTTCGTACATTTTCGTAAGAAGTAACGCGCTGCTGAGCAAGTGCGTGTCCCAACGATGCAAATAAGTAGTTATCGGACGGAGCCAAGTCTGGTGAGTAAGCCGCATGCGAAAGTATTTCCCAACTAAACGCCTCAATCGTTTCCTTGACCAGTTTTGCTGTGTGTGATGGTGCATTATCATGAAGCAAAATCATTTTGTGTTGCCTTTTTGATATTCTGGTTGTTTTTCACGCAAAGCTTGATTCAAATCGATCATTTGTTGTCAGTAGCGTTCAGTATTAACGGTTTCGCCAAGTTTCAGCAGCTCATAATAGATCACACCCTTCTGATCCCACCAAACACAGAGCATTGTCTTCCGTCCATAGCGATTTGGCCTTGCAGTCGATGTCGATGGTTCGCCTGGAGTTACCCATGATCTTTTACGCTTAGGATTCTCAAAATATATCCACTTTTCATCGCCAGTCACAATTCGATGGAGAAATGACTTTCTTTTGTACCTGGCGAGCAGCATTTCGCAAGTGGTTTTTCGGTTTTCCTGCTGTCTTTCATTCAGTTCATGTGGAACCCATTTTCCCATCTTCTGGATCTTTCCCATGGCTTTCAAACGTATGGAGACGGCTTCTTGTGTCACATTTAATTGATCCGCGAGTTGTTGTTGCGTTTGAGCGTCATCCTCATCCAACAATGCTTGCAATTCGCTGTCTTCAAATTTTTCGGTGGTTTTCCACGTTCTTCGTTTCTCCCGTCAAAATCGCCACTTTTGAATTTTTTAAACCACTCAAAGCACTGTGATTTACCAAGAGCATGCTCACCGTAAGCTTCGACAAGCATTCGATGCGATTCTGCAGCAGTTTTTTTCTATTGGTAAGAGAAAATCAATGCTGTCCGCAAATCGTAGTTTCCAGGCACAAAATTCGACATGTTCAACGCTATTACGAACTATGCTGTTGTATGAAACTTGTATTGTTGTAAGTTAAAAATCTTTGTCAGAGGTGTCAACAAGAAAATGGCGCCAATGATGCGGTAACTACATTGACAGCTAGGGCCATCTATGGGCAAATTCCAGTTTCATATTTATAGACCTGGTACATACAGTCCGCACTCGTTATCCGAACGATAAGCACTAGTCAGTTGCACAATATTGAAAAATCAGCTGACGCGCGGACACTGCGACCAGACGTACGGCAGCTCGAGGTTACTGATGCGGTGCTACGCTCGGCTGCCGTGCGAGCAGCCAGGGCAACACCTCCTAGATACGCTATTCAAGCGAGAGACTACCAACTGTCTCTTTCTACCAGATGTCGGTTCTCGTCGGACAGACACGGCAGCGGACACGGTAGGAATGTCCTGTTTCCTCCATATGCAACACGAAAGTTCCCGAAAATACGTTGGCTCCCGTCGTTCGAGCTGACGAACTCTCACCCTCAAGATCTCGGCTACCAATATGATTCAAGTAACCCAGTGGTTCTTGCACGTGACTTCAATTTGGTAATAGTCAACGGCACCAGCGGGAGTCTATGTTTCTCGAGCATGGGAGCAGCATGCCGCATCATAGACTTCGTAGCGTAGAGAGAATCGAATGCTGCCGGGGGTGGTTGGTACCTCTGGTCTCGACGAGATGATGCTGGGACGGTCTCCGACATGCTCCTCCAAAAGAGAGCGCTGCCGGGACCCCATGCCCTGAGATTTGGATCCGGAGGGTCGAGATCTGTCCCAGAGTCGATAAGGAAGTTCCCTTCCGTAGTCACTCTGCTCAATGCAACCGCTCAGGATACGGCAATAAGGTCGACGCACTCTCGGGAGGAACATAAAAAACGAAAAACCAAACGACATTAGTTTTAAGTGCCGATACGCTATAAAATGCACTGTCCGATCGGCTTGAGCGGAAGACTCTTTGTCGACAGAAGTGGTCACCACCTGTTCCCGCTAACGCGATGTCTCACCTTGTGACAGGTGCAAAAATAAACTATGACAGTACAAAAAAAATTCCTAAAAATTTAGCGAATATACAGAGTTCGGAAAAAGCGGATTTCTTATATACAAACGTAGTAATAATCACAATTTTTAATACGTATATAATAAAATAATTAATGGCGGCTTGTGACCTCTTTTGACAAATTCTTCCAGTTATAAAAAATGCGTCAAATTTTAGTGTCATTACTGATACAATAAAAAATTCGAATATATGGCATCAATTAAGAATGATGAAATAAAGAAAAATTTGCGGGCTTTCAAGAAAGAATTTACATATTTTTAAATTAAAAATCGGCATAGGTATTATAAAGTCCTTGGAAATACCTGACAGCTGGAACACCAATGATGTTTGCACTAAAATCAACGGTTCCATTATCAATACAAATGATGATTTATGAAATCGTGTTATTTTGTCTTGCCACAATGACGATATCTATAAATTAAATAATATAATTTTTAACAAAACTAATAGCGACAAAAAATATATATTACAGTATAGACTACGCAAGACATAAAGGTATAAACCAAACTGGCAATGACATTAATTTGAATTATTCAACAGAATATTTAAATCCTTCATGATTTTCAGGAATTCCGGTTCGTAGATTAATTTTGAAAATTAGTGCCATTATAATGCTCATTAAAAATTTGGGTGTAAATGATGGACTACGTAATGGGTCAAGAATAAAAATTAGCGGATTATACAAATTTAACATTAAAGTACAAATAACAACCGGTACTCGAGCTGGTAATTATGCGTTCATTTCAAGAATAATATTGGATACTGGAGAATATTCTTCATTACCATTTATACTATTGGGTTGTTCGGAAAGTAAATTCGTTTTTTTTTTATAAAAATGAAAGACGATATTCTTATAGTGAATTAATATTTTATTCAATCCAATACTGTCCACTCTGATCCAATACCTTTTGCCATCTTTCTGGCAGTGATTCCACGCTCATTATTTTGTTCTTTACTGGCAAAAAACTGGTCCAAGTGACTTTTGACCTCCTCATTTGAATTAAACGTTTTACCGTCTAAAAAATTTTGTAGAGACCGGAACAGATGATAATCTGAAGGTGCCAGGTCTGGAGAGTATGATGGGTGTGGCAGTATGTTCCGTCCAAACTCTAAAATTTTTTTCCGAGTGGTCAAACTTGTATGTGGTCTCGCATTATCTTGTTGGAATAATATACCTTTCCTATTGACCAATTCTGGCCTTTTTTCTTTAAGTGAATCATTCAATTTGTCCAACTGATGACAGTACACTTTAGAATTGATCGTTCTGTTGCTCGGTAGAAGCTCAAAATAAACGATTCCTTTGAAATCCCACCAAACAGATAGCATAACCTTTTTTTGATGAATATTGGCTTTCGAAGTGCTTTGAGCCGGTTCATTTTTTCTACTGCAGGATCTTTTGCGCTTAACATTGTTGTAGACAACCCATTTCTCGTCCCCAGTGATGATACGCTACAAAAAAGGATCATTTGCTTGGCGTTTGAGAAGCAAATCATAAACGTCAATGCGACGGCACAAATTTATTTCCGTAATGAGATGAGGAACCCATATGTCGAACTTTGAAGTTAAATCTAGCCGCTTCAAATGATCATGAACGATCGAATTCGATAAATTTAATCTCTCAGCGATCTCACGAGTTGTTATTCGCCGGTTTGCATCAATTAATGCTCTTATTGTGTCTTCATCAGCTTCAACTGGCCTTCCAGAACGTGGTGCATCTTCGAGATCAAAATTGCCGGATCGAAATTTTACAAACCAGTTTTGACACTGACGCTCACTTAACACATCTTCCCCATACACATCGGATAATTTTTTTCTTGCTTGAACAGAATTTTTACCTTTTCTATAGTAAAAAAGTAAAATATGCCGAAAAATCAATTGAATTTTTTCACAAGCAAGCCTTGCTATATCAACTGTCAAAATACATATGATTATGCGGCTTAAATGTGAAGTTTGTTGTGAAAAAATACAATTAAGTCCTCTGTTGGGAAAAAACGAAATTACTTTCGGCACGACCCAATATATAGGAGACAATTTCCTATTGTATTAGCATTTGCAATAACAATTAATAAATCTCAGCGTCAAAGTTTAGAGTCAATTAGCATATATTTTTAAAGGCCTTTGTTTTCTCATGATCAATTGTATGTTGCACTTTAAGATGTAAGAATATATAAATTGTTTATTGAAAATAACCTCAATGATTATGACGAAATTATTAATATCCTATGGCAAGAAGTCTAATAATTAAAAAATGTAATTTTTTAGGAAATATATCCTCAAAATTTGATATTGTGATCTTATATAAATGGAACAGTATGCCTAAGCTCTTATAAAAATGAATCATTGCTAATGGGATTTACAATCTTTTGATACAATGTGGCGCAGCAATGACTTTCTACATAAAAGTAAGTGAGTTTCGACCAAATAGAGACAACGTACTAAAAGAAAGTACCTGTGGGGTAGTGTGGAAATCTTTCTAAAATCAGGGTGTCAACACATGCGCAGGTAGCAGGGTCAAATATAATATTAGGTCTGGGAAAAAGCTCGTGGCGTTTTTTTTAGTAAAATTAAACTGGTTTTTTATAGTGTGAAAATGAATTTATTTAAACCAAATATGCTCCTGTTGTGCCGCGGAATATTCCACTCCGTATTTAGTATATTCGGGAATATTCCATAGCAAAGTAACATTGGAATTCGTTCAAGACAGGAAACGAAGTCCAATGCCCGATCGTATGAACGACCCCAAGAACGCTGACGCAGCATGAGCGACTCGCTTGGCGTTCGGGCGAAAGGCTAACGCTAAAATTGCGAATTAAGGGATTTTCGTGAAGACAGTTAGCAACTGCTTTACGAAAAGACAGTATTAAATTAGATTGAAAAGAGAACGGTTGGTTCCTCGATTAATACTTGCAACAACGCATTATTGTATTTCTTACTTTGATATATAAATAGGCAACGGAAAGTTACCGTTGCTTATAATAAATACTTCCTTTTATATAAATTCGCGTTTCCATCTTTTACTCGAGATCCATCTCCTTATCGGCAAACGATCCCAAAAAATAATATCAGGAGTACAAATTGAAAATGCGGGATTTTTTTCTATTTTTGAACGTTTATTCTGAAAAAATGGTAACAAATAAATTATTCAAAGTATTGTCCATCGCTAGCCACAACTTTTTCCCATCTTTCTGGCAATTTACGGATACCGTCGCGAAAAAATTCGGCCGGCTTGGCTGCTATCCAGTCATCGACCCATTTTTGGGCTTCTTCGTAAGAATGGAAGCGCTGGTCAGCTAGGCCATGTGTCATCGATCGGAAAAGGTGGTAATCGGAAGGAGCAATATCTGGGCTATACGGCGGGTGGGGTAAGACTTCCCATTTCAGCGTTTGTAGGTATGTTTTGACCGGCGCTGCAACATGTGGCCGAGCGTTGTCATGTTGCAAAATTACTTTGTCGTGTCTTTGCTCGTATTGTGGCCGTTTTTCTTTGAGTGCGCGGCTCAAACGCATCAATTGAGTTCGGTATAGTGCTCCTGTGATGGTTTCGTTCGATTTCAATAGCTCATAATACACCACACCCAGCTGGTCCCACCAAATACAGAGCATGAGCTTGGCGCCGTGAATATTTGGTTTGGCCGTCGATGATGATGCATGGCCGGGGTAACCAGATGATTTTTTGCGCTTCGGGTTATCGTAATGGATCCACTTTTCATCACCAGTGACAATGCGATGCAAAAAACCCTTCCGTTTTTGCCGTTCGAGCAGCAGTTCGCATGCAAAAAAACGGCGCTCGACGTCTCTCGGCTTCAGCTCATACGGCACCCAATGTCCTTGCTTTTGGATCATTCCGAGGGCTTTTATACGATGGGAAATGGCTTGTTGTGTCACTCTCAATGAATCTGCGAGCTCTTGTTGAGTTTGACACGAGTCTTCATTGAGTATTGCCTCCAATTCAGCATTCTCAAACTTTTTCACTTGGCCCGGCCGCTCTTTGTCCTCAACGTCAAAATCACCACTTCTAAACCGCACAAACCATCTCTCGCACGTTGAAACCGATGGAACATGACTCGGATAAGCCTCGGAGACCAATCGATGTGCTTCAGCAGCACTTTTCTTCAAATTAAAGAAGTAAATTAAAACTTCCCGCAAATGCTGTTTTGTTGGCACGAAACTCGACATATTGAGAGCTCAAAAAAACTATGAATTTGACACTGCGACAAATTGACACATACTGAAAATTAAAGCTATAAGACGTAGCTTTGACATGAACATAGTCACAGTACTGCCTGATGCGTATAGCGTTAGTAACGCCATCTGTTATCAAACCCGCATTTTCAATTTGTACCCCTGATAACTTTTAATATTATACCGACTACCGAATAATCCAATTACTCGGTACCGGCATAACATTTGGTGGCAGCGGTGGGATATGCCGAAGTTAAGTGATTCGTGATTTATTAGGACAAAAGTGTTTTGGACAAAGTTGAGAATACTCTGAAGTGACGACTACGATGCATGCAAGGACACCAGTGTAGTTCGTGAAAACCCGACTAATCTAACGCGAAGACGCAAAGTGAACGTCGGTGCGGGGTGACGTATCGGTCAACCGTTTAAAGTCCCGATTGACGGTGTCACGTCAAGTCGCGGAAAACCGCACAAAGTGTGCAGCCGAGTACGCAAAGCAGCTACTCGAAAAGAAGCCGTCGCGCAATCGTTGGCGACGCACCAAGGACGAACCCAGGAACCAACGGAGATACGGGTCAACGGTACCAGGGAGGACAACTGGACCAACCTTCGAGGAAAGCTAAGAGACAACGGGTCTACAGCACCGAAGGAACAGCACCCGAGGACATCGCAATGGAAAGGACCGCCTTCCAGATCATCATACTGTAAGTGGCGGTTACGTTATTAGTACATATTGCCGATAAAAATCAAAGCCAGTCAGGGGAAAATATATTTTGAAATTTTGAAAAAACAAAATTAATAATTTTGCCGAAGCCAGTGTAGAATAGATATTTGAGAATGTTCTAAAGTAGAGTTAGCCGAGAAATTTGCAAGCATGTCAGATCCTAGAGGAGCCCGACCAAGAAATAGGGGCAATTCGCTAGAGACGACGTTGCCCGGCGAAGAGGTAGACCCTACAGCCGGTTTAGCTGCGGCAGTAGGAGACATAGTTTACGAAGCGCGCAGGGCGCTATTCGAGCTGTCGCCGTCGGGGCGAATCCCTTCGTCCAGACAAGGGGCCCTGGCGGACAGACTGACGGCCCAGTTTGGCGTAAACCCACGTAGGGGTGCGTCATTCGGGGATTTCGACAGCAACGTTAGCGACGACTTGCTTAATATGGCCACTGGCGAGCAAACGCCTGAACGTATCACCGAGGACATGGTTGAGCGAGAAATAGAAAATATGCGAACCATAGATCGTGTAGGTTTTTCAGCAGCTACCGGTACGACAGCCCGGTCGGTACCAGCGAGAGTACGCGATCGGTTGGAGGCGGTCGACCGAAGCCAACGCGACATGGAAAGAGCGCGACGCCAGTATGAAAGGCTGCAGCGTGAGCACGATCGAGGCCAACGCGAACTTGATCGCGAACTCAGGGAGGCAGAAACGCCGTCGGCAAGACGGAATTTGGCCGACACGCTGAACGAGGTTGGTGCGGACGAGTACGAGCTCATCCACTCCTTAAGAGAGCAAATTGCCGAGCTCCAGCGACGGTTAGGAGGAGCAGGGATGGAGGACATCCCGCCCCCCGCACTGCCCCCGAGACGCACGCGGTTCGAAGAGACGCAGAGGCCCTCAAATATGCTCAGCCTCAGCCTCGGAATAAAAATGGTAAAAACATTCGACGGCAAAGATTCGAAGGCATTGCCGCTCTTCTTAAAGTCCTGCGAGACGATATTCCGCAGGGTAGCAGAGGAGGAGCATGACACTCTCCTCGAGTTGATCGTTATGAGTAAGCTAGAGGGTGCAGCAGCAAGACAACTGCAGCACAAAACCATCAGCACCATGGCGCAACTCAGGAGCGAGTTGGAAGCGTTGTACGGACAACGGAAGTCCCTGGCCGCGCTGCAAATGGAGTTCAGCTCCCTCCGGCAGGGACAGAACGAGGACATCGCCGCCTATGCGGCAAGAACGGAGAGAATCACGGTAGACATCGCCGAAATACTCTGCGAACCGTTGCAAACGGAGGATCAAAAGATCACCGTCGAGAGCGTCACACGACGAAGCGCACAGGCCAACTTCGAGAACGGCCTGCACGGCCAGGTGCAAGTGCTGGTGCGTGCGAGAAACTACCAAACGCTGCATGACTCTGTGGCTGGGGCCATAGAGATAACCAACATGGTGCAGCCTAAGGGAGGGGTAGGTGGAGTATTAAGCCACCCCAGAAGGTCCCAAGGCGCATCACCCCGGCAGGGAGAAAATTGTTTCACCTGCGGAAAACCTGGGCACGTGGCTCGAGACTGCACCCGCAGATCGGGAAGAGTAAGCCTACCGATGCCCAGCGAGAATACATCCATTCACAACGTTGACGTCGTGTGCAACTATTGCCAAAAAAGGGGCCACATGTGGAAAGACTGCAGGAAAAGATTGTCGCAGAACAAAAGCGATCCTGCCCAGTCTTCACAGCATCCCCAACGTCCAAGGGACTCAGGGGGCAAGAATGAAAGGTCCACGGTAAATGCAAGTGCAAGTCGATCGAATACCGATGCCAGCCCGCTGGGAACCATGAGGATAAACACGCTCGCGGCCCAGCAGAGACCTGCACGCAAGCAGAAGGAAACAACGCTGCGGCTCCTACAAGTGACGCTGCCGGCGTCCAGCGCTACGGCCAGCGACTTCGACATAATTGCACCGTTGGCCACAACCGGGGTACTCACCCTCAAGGCGGACACCGGAGCGCAGTGCAGCATAATAAAGGAAGGCTGCCTCAAGGCCGAAACCATGGTGAGCAGGTGCTCCGTGGAACTGCAGGGTGTTGCAGGAGAAAAATTCACCCCCCTTGGCATAGGTAAAATTGTGTTAGAGACACCGGCGCTAAACGTGGAACATTGGTTCTACATCGTTCCGAACGATGTGCCGTTGAAGGTCAACGGACTACTTGGCATGGATTTTATCAAGCAGCATAAAGCGGATATCCTGCATGGCGAGATGCTCAAGTTGTATGGGCACTGCATGCCGCTACGGGACGGCGCGACGAGGATAAATTCGTCACCACGCGGTAGAACTGCAGCCACGTGCAAATACATAGGCCTGCTTACGAAGACAAATTCTCTTTACGGAAACGGGTCTAACACGGATGCCGCCAAGGAGAATAAATCTGTCGGACTACCTATGAGGAGCGGAATCAGCCGAGGAAAAGTAGCGAGATTCCGTGTCACACCGTCAAAACCTAATAAAGTGAGTTTATATGGTAATAAAAACGACGGAGAAGTGCAACGGCCGTCGGCGACACTCGAGCCGTCAGAGATAGCGAAGGCCGTACGGAGCCGGCAGGTCAAGGCACTACGCGTACGCTCAACGAGCACGGGGGCCAAACGCTTCGCGCAGCAACGACGGAAGCCCGACTTGGTTCCCCCCGGAAGCGAAAAGCAAGCAGCTCGCGCCGGAATAATGTGCGAATACAAGCGTGTATTCTATCTACAAGGGAACGAGCGACCGCACACGTACGAGGTGCAGTATCGCACTCCCTTTAGGGTCAGATCGAAGGACCAAGAATTGCAACCCTTGCCTGGGAAGACCGTAAAATCGGGGCATGGGTCCGGTAAAATGCAGAAAGCCGGAAAAAGAAATACTGTTGCAGATGCTCTTAGTCGCACATATGCGACCACACGAGCCCAAGTGGGACAGGACAGAAAGTCCCACAAAAAAGAGAATGATAGCGCAATCGGGTATACGAACAGCCGCACAAAGCGGAGAGTCGAGGATACCCAAGGCAACCAGTATAACTCGTCGGCATAGTAACACACGGAGTAAGAGCTACTCGCGATAGTATGGGCCCTAGCTCAATTCCGGCCATATATTTAAGGTACCCGTTTCACAGTAGTGACGGACCACCAACCGCTCACCTGGCTGTTCGGAGTAAAGGACCCAGGTTCGAGATTGATGCGTTGGAAAATTAAATTGGCGGAACATGAGTTTAACGTAGAGTACAAGGCAGGAAAGCGCAATACGAATAGAGATGCGCTAAGTCGAATATGCCTTACTACGAGGGCCCAAGCGAGAGCAAAGAACGAAGTCTGTGTGTCGGAAGAGGACAGCACGACGGGGCAAGTAGGCACAACGAAAGACCGCACAAAGCGGACAGCCGAAGATACCCCGTATAGCCATGGTAGCTCGCTGGAGCGAGAGGTCAAGCTCGCCCGCGAGCGAGACGAGGACAGCAAGCGCCCGGGTACGGACAGCCGCACAAAGCGGAGAGCCGAGAATACCCCGGGCCAGCCTAGCAACGCGGCAGAGAGAGAGGCCGCTCTGGCCAATGCGCCAGAAGAGGACAGAGAGATTCGCAGCGTGCCTGCAGAACGCTCTACTGAACCCCACAGCCCCGCCGAAAAGCCGTGCGGACGGGGAAGGGGTAGACCACGCAAGCTACATACGCAGGCCACTGGTAAGACTGCGAGCACCGCTAACAAGGATAGAGCGGGCCCAGCACAGCATGGCGGACCCGCGAAGCGCGGAAGGCCGCGAAAGACAAACGTTGCAAGGCCGCTCGAGAGAGAGAGCGACCCAACGGCGGAGCCACCGGTGGGCACACCGAGTGAAGAAACTGCGGACAGAGCACCGCAAAGGCCTGCTGAGGAAGCGAGGCACGGCGGGGCCCGTAGCCCACGAACTTCCTGCAGCGCGGATGAAGACAGCGCGATAAAAGAGTATAGCGACTGCCGCAGTGGCGTAGCCACTTCTGTCGATGACCGCCAGAAAATAATTAGAGAATACCACGACACGCCCATAGGAGGGCATCAAGGTATACGGCGCACGTTACATCGGAATCGGACCAAATACGACTGGCCCGGCCTGACAAGAGATCTAGAAAATCATATATCGTCATGTGAATCCTGTCAAGAGAATAAAATCAGGAAAAAGGAACGAGTGCCGATGAGGGTAATCGACACCCCATCGAAGTCCCTCGAGAAAGTAACGGTCGGCAAAATAGGACCGCTACCAGGAACGCATCAAAGAAAAGATGTATACTTACCGTCCAGGATGCGCTAGCAAATTACGGTGCATAGCACGGCCGAACCAAGAGGTCTCGAATTCATAATTAATAATGAAGAATTAATAAAACTAAATAAATGTGGGTAGGGAGCTTCTCGAAGCGCAAGGTAAGGAACTTCAATGACACACCAAGTACGGCATAAAACTTGGTTCATTTATTAAAAAACTCGCCTACAAAACGGGCAGGGATAGCGATCTTTAGGTGCATCCTGTTCGAAGAGACGTCCGAGCCCGAGAGCGCCCTCGGGGAAATCCTCGTCGGCATAGTGGCCGTCGCCCCATAGAGCGTCGACTCGTTGGCGGCCGGCCTCCCGACGGCGACGAACCCCCAACGCCCGAGCGATAAAAGTAATCTCCCAACCCGGGCGAAGCCGAGCCGGAACGCTCGGGAAATACGCTTCCTGGAACAAAATAGCGAATCAAAAGGAGGAAAAAGGAAAAAGAAAAGAAAAGAAAAGACTTTTCCCGGCCAAAATAAAATGCTTACCTCACTCCGCAGCAGCCCGGGCGTGAGGTCGCCCCACGGCAGATCAGAACGCCATTCACCGCGTCTTTCACCAGAAAGGCCATAGTTAATGATTAATAATTAACGAAGCGGTAGAGCGGACGGTTAGAGTAAGAATGAGCCAAAGAGCCCTCGCACATCGAAACCCGCGAGACCGCTCTAGGAAAGAAGGAGAACAAACGCAGTAAGCATTCTCACGTTTTTCTCCTACCTCATTACAGGCTGACAGCAGCAAAAGGTGGACTAACAAAAGCCACGCAGCATCCCCCGGACTACGTCGTCAGCACGTTTGCCAGCAACCCGGGAATCTACTACGAAGACATAGGAAGCCTCAAGATAATCCAATCGACGTGGCGGTTGATTATCAGGTTGGACCTCGCCGCTCTAATGCAGCGAGAAGTAGAAATTAGCGAAAATCTACAACGCCTCACCGAACTGTGCGAAGGCGAAACTCGGGTCAACGACATATGCCCCATCCTCAACGACTCCGTTCTACGAATGAAGAAAAGGATAGAGATGGGGGTATTGACCATATTCGACCTCCTCGGGACGCGCCCCGTCAGAGAGCGCAGAGGATTGATAGACGGCCTAGGAAGCATAATAAAGGCCATCACAGGAAACATGGACGCCGCCGACGCGCGGGAGCTACATGAAGAAATAACGAATCTTAAGGCGTCCCAACAGACCCTGAAGGAAGGGCTGAAAAACCAAGTCCAGATCATAAAAACCACGCTCAGCCTATTCAATGAAAGCGCACATCATATACAGGCTAACGAACAGACGCTGCTGGCCCAAATGCAGCTTGTAAACCGCACGCTCAACAGCGACGTATACTACTTGAAGAGACGCCAACACTTAGACGAGACGCTCAACGCAATAAGTATTGCAGTCGAAGCATTACTAAGCGACGTACAGGAGCTAGTGTGGCTAGTGGACGATATAGCTAGTGGTAAGGCCAGCGCAACGTCCTTGCCACCACGCACACTCGTCAAGCACCTCGTCGAAGCACTACCACACCTACCGCCAGGCAGTAGTTTCCCAGTAGTCATAGCACACGAACAAGCGTCAACACTTATGCGACTGGCTGATACCAGGGCCTACAGCGAAGGCAACGCGGTAGTACTCGTGCTGGATATACCGCTGATCGGGCAGCAACAGTATAGCATACAGAAAGTATATCCTATACCCATGCGAGCGGACAATGGTAGACACTACTACATCGACACGACTGAGAATCGCGTAGTCATAGATATCGAAAATCGCAGATACCTCAGGATGACAGCCGACGACGTAAAAATTTGTAAGGTACTGGACAAATCATACATCTGCCCTCCAACACACCCTACAATTCCGATTACGAACGACGCACCCTGCGAGGTCCTTATCTACGCAAAAATGGACACCGATAACGGCAAAAATTGTGCAAAAAGGGTCATCGAAATAACCCATCCCTTCGTCGTCCCAATGCAACAGCAAGGGCGATGGCTATACGTCGCGCCAACCCCCGAACCAGTGGGAATAAATTGTGGAAAAAATCCCACTCAACACGAAATACTGAGCAATTCGGGAATACTGGCATTGATAGGCATATGTATAGTAACCGCCCGAGATTTCAGTATCAGAACCATCGTGCGAACGTCGCAGGTCATCAGGGAAAACTACCTTCCATCGTTCGATTTAAAATTAACGGAAATTGAAGGTCAGGCACCCCCTAAGCAGACCGAGAGGACAAGTCCACTGCAGAGCGTGCTGCGAGACCCGGAAGAGCTTCAAAAGCTCGGAGCTCGAGCCGACCAAATCTTGGACAACGTCAATACAGACGGAGACGGGATGCAACACATCCACAATATGAGTTTCTACTCACTGGGTGCAGTAGCACCGATAGCCTTGGTTGGCTATGTTCTGTTTAAATGTTATAGGTATCAACGAAACCGAACACCAACAAGGACAAGCGAGGCAACGACCCCGGCAACAGCCGAGGTAAACATCAACCTCGAGCCAATCGGACGACAACAGCCAGAAGAGCAACCGCGATCCGAGCTGGCCAGGTTATGCACCCGTCCCCTCAACCGAGAACGACTCGCTCGGCACGAAAGACGATAAGAAGCAGAGGAAAAACTTCATCGTCAACGAATGAAAAAATGAAACATTTTATTGTATTGTTATATAACATCAAACAGTAAAATTGTAAGAGGAAATACGAGAAACCAATCGAAGAAAAAATTTTTTAAAGAAAAAATTTTTCCTTTTAAGGGGGGAGGGATGTTGTGCCGCGGAATATTCCACTCCGTATTTAGTATATTCGGGAATATTCCATAGCAAAGTAACATTGGAATTCGTTCAAGACAGGAAACGAAGTCCAATGCCCGATCGTATGAACGACCCCAAGAACGCTGACGCAGCATGAGCGACTCGCTTGGCGTTCGGGCGAAAGGCTAACGCTAAAATTGCGAATTAAGGGATTTTCGTGAAGACAGTTAGCAACTGCTTTACGAAAAGACAGTATTAAATTAGATTGAAAAGAGAACGGTTGGTTCCTCGATTAATACTCGCAACAACGCATTATTGTATTTCTTACTTTGATATATAAATAGGCAACGGAAAGTTACCGTTGCTTATAATAAATACTTCCTTTTATATAAATTCGCGTTTCCATCTTTTACTCGAGATCCATCTCCTTATCGGCAAACGATCCCAAAAAATAATAACTTTTAATATTATACCGACTACCGAATAATCCAATTACTCGGTACCGGCATAACACTCCATTATTATCGACAATGTTTCGCCATTTTTAGAGTAGAGCCATGATGCCATCGGTGAGGAACTTCTGTGGTTTCTGGTTGAAAAACTGAATCAAGTGGTTTTCACAGACTTCTTTTGAAAGCAGCTTAATTCCATTGAGAGAGTTCTGCAGAGATCGGAATAAGTGATAGTCAGAGGGTGCTGGAATATACGGTGGATGCATCAAAACTTCCCAACCAAGCTCTCGCAATTTTTGACGGGTCATGAAAGAAGTGTGTGATCGGGCGTTGTCTTTCCTAAAGGCCGTTTCCTTTCAATTGCTTGGAGTAATTTCTCTAGTTGTCCACAATAGAGTTGAGAATCAATCGTTTGACCAGCTGGAAGTAGCTCATGGTGAACGATTTCCTTCCAGTCCCACCACACACACACAGCATCACCTATTTCGCTGTCAATCCTGACTTCGCGAACGCTTGTGACGACTCACTATCCCTTGTCCACAATCTTTGATGCAATATTCTTATCTCTTTATTCTATTATATTTAATTTTATTTAAAAAAATTTAATTTCCTATTCCTATAAGTTTTTTTTTACTATATTTATTTATTTGTCACATGCTATCTTAATTCTGCGGAAAGTAAAGTAACGTAAGACGGGAGGTTTCACATTAAATTTCCGTTTTTATTTTTCAAAATCGCCCTTCCTGTTAGATTGGATCGATCGAGGCTTTTCATACTTTGAAATACAGTCATTAAGCATCTGTTTTATCACTGTTGCTGTTTTCGCCTTTTTCATGGGAAAACCATGTACGTATTTACTGAACGCATCCTACTAGGACAGTAAAGATCCATAGAAATCAATCGACACCAGCTCCCCCGTTTCTCGGGGATAATTGCATTGTGACATAGCTCGATTGCACGGAGAGCTATTTTTTTGGTATGTCACATCTTCCGAGTAACGTCTACGTCAATCTCGTCAAATGATGTTAAGGAACTCACACTCCCGCGTCGGCTATAAATCATGCCCACCACGCCAGTCCCCTTACTTCGGTTTCCCGCGTGTGCTTCTTAAATGCTCGTATTTTCTCATCTTACGTTTTCAAGTACGTGCAAACCTCGTCAAATTAGCTCAACGGACATTTGAACACAAGTAAAACGCTGTTGTGTGATAAGTGCAATTTGGTACATCATTATCTCGTGCTCAACGCATGACTGTTGCCACATCACGCGCATCCGGACTTATTGGGACCGAGTTCATCATCATTGTGTGAGATGATTAATATAATTGTCTCACACCGGAACTTTTTATTGACCGGACCTCGTTACTCTAATTCTATTTTAAATATATCGCAGTTCTACTATGGTAAGCATCACACCATCTTTATTCGTCACCTGCCACGTTTCATGACTCACCCTCTCAACGAATTTACAGTCCACTAGCGTCATAGATCGAGCTAATTTCCGAACAGATGGGGATATGCAAAAAAAAAACATATGCCCATACATCGTGTGGTATTCCTAGATTAATTGGTTTAGCACATTTTTCGACACGATGACTCCACACTCCGGTTCGCGACAATTGTTGGAGAACCGCTTGTATTGGAAATACTTTCATCACTTACCCCTATATGTCTCTTGTACAGAAGAGATCAAGGAGGTGGAAGAGGCCGATCTTAAAATCATTATCGTTTATCGTCAATATCGTTTCTGAACGATAATGAGTTTGAGATCGGCCTGTTCCCTTTGGAGCTTTCCCATGGACTTTATATTTTTGGTTAATCCTCGCGAGGGATTATCAGCGCGCATTTAGGATTTATTAGGAATAATATAGTTCTAGAGACCCTATGGGCTATATTAGCCCTGAGAAAGCCAAAATGCACCCTAGGGGCTATATTATCCCTTATACCATATATTCGAAGAATATGCTCTAGGGGCTATAGCATTCCTGAGTCTCTGGCATCTGTAGTCAGAATATATGATTTCTGTGGATCCAGGTATCTTATACTAATTTCCTCGCAGAATAGTTCCTTGATCTTTTCGTATCCCTGTTTCATGCCGTCATCTCAATTTCAGCGTACTCCTTTCCTAAGCAGTCTCAAGAGAGTCGCCGTCTCGTAGATATGACGATCCGTGAATTTGTATCAAAATTTATTTATCCGCGATACCCTCTTAATTGTTTAATGGGTAATTGGAGGGTGTATGCGTGAGTCGTTCACACCTTCTCTGGGTTGGGTATCCGTCCTTTTCTGTGGGGATGTGACCCAAAAAAGTCACGTCTTGCTGACAAATTTCCAATTGCAAATTTTTAGCATGATGCCGTCATTAAGAAATCTTTTGAATGATATGCGCAGATGTTCGATGTGTTCCTCGTATGAGATTGATATAATTCATAAGCATAGTAATAAGATATAATAAGCTCGCCCTTCTGGAACCATATCAAGCGTCGTTATAAGCCTGGCAGTACTAAATTTAGTCCGAATGGTGTTACGATCAATTCTTAGCACTTTCTATAATTTTGAAAGGCTGTGTACTTCCGTCAGTTCGGATGCAGGGGGATTTGTCAAAAACTACTGATCAAATCTACCGAGGACTTGACCAATTTTTCTCCACATCTCTGGAATATCTATTCCATAGGCGCGCGCGCATTGGTTTAATCGTTAACCAGGTAAGTATTTAGTTCTAAACAGAGTCGTACCGAATCATCGCCTTTTGCTACAGGGATCAGCGCATTTAGTAGTGTGACGTGGTTACTTAGGGGTGCCCGCCAATACTCGAATACTACACACATATCGTACTTCCCAGCAGCAGACCAAAATCATGCGTCGTCCCTTACACATCACGCCTAGTAATGTGTAAGGATTACACACATGACGCCACAGAGCAGAGTCGGAGTGAACTGAATCTGAACATATCCAGATTAACCCCCCCCCCCCCCCCACAGGAGACCAGCAAGCCGGAATGGCGATGAAGTATGTAGGTTCTAAGTACTGCCACTTACTAGTACAACGCCGAGACCCACGACTGCCAGGATTTGAAGGTTAACTCGAGGTAACTAGTCGCGCTATTAGGACCCGATGTGAAAAACGGACTTGGACTCACAACCACCCCCGATGTAAACAAAAATCCTCTTGAGCCCCAACACACCACTGGTATAAATAAATTCACAAACTCGGCGAACCGGCGCGGCAGCTATCCACTATAAGACGCCGAGACGTGACACCCAGGTAACCGTCGAGTTGAACTATCCAACACGGCCACCGGAAAGGCATCTCGAGCACGACGGCAGCAATTTTTAAGCCTCGCGAGCAGGATTTACAAGTGCCACTCATAGGAAGCAGCCTCGCTACACTCCGTAGACTGCTAACGAGAGAACGACATGTGCGGAATGGATCTAATAATAGTGAAGTAATAGGAAAGCCAATGAAAGGAGACATGTCAGCCAAAGCATCAGAGATTGAGTGGAATTAGAAGTACGTGTGAATAAGTTATGGCTTCTTAAAACCCCTGGGTCCCCTGTCACTGAACCGGCAACTACTGCGCACGAGGCGAGAGACCATGTGCGTAACCAACGAGTAAAATCAACCTATTCAAAAACTTACTTGTCGAAATCCTTAACACCCTCCCTACTTTTCTTTTTTTCTTTATTTCCAATCGAATACTCCTTCCCCCCATTATAACTGGAAAACCTCAATCCAGCCGAGAGAAGACTCACAAGCTTCTGATTCTGCAAAACTAAGGTGGGAGGTGGCTGCTAAAAGGCAGACATCGGCAGAGATTTCTCGTAGTACCATGAAGAATTCTACCAAGCAACGTAGAGACTCGGCTTCGGAAGACGCAGGAAACCGGATCATTCGCTGCGGTTACAGCTGACCTTCCAAGAGTCGCTGTCGTTCATGATGGCGGAATGGAGGAGATCAGCATGGACTAGGCAGACCCAGGACAGGATTATGGAGCTGGTGGACACGATGCCCCAACGGAAATTTGTGCCACGGTTCCATGGGACCGTCAGAAGCGAAGGCCTCAAGGTCGTTTGCGTGGACAACGAGATGGAACGGTGAATTAGGATTGAGGTGCCGAGACTGAACATATCGTAGGGAGCGATCCTTTGTGCCAGAGCCTTAGACGAACTCACAAAATACATCAAAATGATGGTACACAGCAGGGATGTGTACCATCAGCAAAAAGGCTAGAGAGGCAGAACTCTGGACTCAATACGGTGGGCTTGAACATCTACGAACGGAGCGGGGAGCCTGCTAAAGTAACCTTCTCTGTCTTACGAATAGCTTACATCGCTGTGCTGCGGCTACAGTGGTGCTGAGTGGGCGCGTGGTCTGAGAACAGGTTGAGGTCTCGCTGATTCAGGAACTCTGGGTTTTCCGGGGGCGGATCAGGGGACTCAATGTGGATCCAGTACACGGTACACAGTTTACAGGGCCAGGACGTGCATTCTCGTGACGGGGGGTATAGCTACCATCCTGAGGGAGCACTGTAGCAGAGATCTGGTGGCAGCCAAGCTGCAGGTATGTCTGTATGAGGAGTGAGAAAGGTGGTCGTGGTGGCGTGAGTTAATATCTGACACGACTAAAGGGCACCACCGCTGTCACAGGAATTCATTGAGCTGGTAAGGACTTGCAGGGATAGGGGATAGAAGCTGGTACTCGGCTGTGATGCCAACTCACACCACACTGTGTGGGGGATTTCGGACAACCATGAGGAACCGCCTTTTTCAACTGCTAACAGGGAATCGGTGATTGACCTCACTTTGGGGGTACCAACGGTGTCGGAGTACGTGGTGGGATGGAAGGTGTAGGATGAGCCGTCAATTTCGGATCACCGAGACATTTGATTCACCATTCGGGGCGGCGCGCCCAGATTGGGAGTGGAACTAATAAGCAACTTGCAAGCGACCGTCTGAACGGCGTATGTGGAGTATCTGAATGGAAGAATGGAGTTTTTCCCTTCAAGATATAGCACTCTAATAGAGATCTGCGGTTGAAGTGATGCAGAGCTCTATGAGGGGAGCCTTTAAAAATAGCTGCTTAATTAAGACGGTGGAAAGTGGGAAAACGTGGTAGTGGAGCGGAACCCTGGAAAGACTTAGGTCGAAAGACAGGCAAGCCTGCAACAAGGCCAGATAACTAAGGACCCACGATACTGGCATATTCTTAAACAGTGCCAGAGGGAATATAAGGAGGTCAACAGGAAGGCAAAACGTGAGACATGCAAGAAGTTTTGCGGGGACGCAACAGTATCCATCCTGCAGCCAAACTACAAAAGATTCTCAGAAGGGTTCGAGACCCGGCCACAGGATCGCTGACGGACAAGCACTTTACGGTGATAGGCAACCGCTTACGGCGAGCCGAGGAGGACTGGCTCACGGCTTCTAGGATTATCACACGGGAGACGGTACGTCGGGCCATCGAGAGCTTCGCACCTTATAAAAGCGTAGGGGAGGATTAAATAATCCCGGTACTGCTACAGCAGGGGCTGGGGGTACTGCTTCTACCGCCGACTAAAGTAATGAGGGCGAGTATAGCCCTCGGGTATGAAGCTCTTTCGTGGAGGAGAAGGAAGGTGGTTTTCATGCCAAAGCCCGGAAGAACGAACTACGATAAACCAAAAGCTTTCAGGCTCTCATCCATCCTCCTCTTTCCATCAAGAGGGGGAGGGGGAGGGGCTCTGACAGCGGCACATAGACTGAAAAGAACGGAGCAGAGGATAATCTCTGAGAACCATGCTGACGTAGCACTAACTCTCGAGGGTATTGCCCCGGCAGCTAGCATGTAGTAGGATCACCTTTGGGATAAATACTGCTTCAGGCAACCCTTTCGGGTGAGGTATCCTAGGAGGTTAGAGTGAGATAGAGAACCCGGCCCCCTTCATGGGCAGGAGCTCATATGGTTTACGGGCAGCTCGAAAGTGGAGGAGGGCACGGGGGCGGAAGTGTCCCTAGATGGCTCAAGGTGGAAGCTTAGTATTCCGCTGGGAGGGTATTGCGGTATTCCAAACTGGGCTGGAAGCGATTAAAGCCTGCGACATAGAAAATGTGAGGAGGGGGTATATTGGCAGCAGGATATGTATATGTATAGATAGTCAGGTAGTCCTAAATGCTTGGAGGCCATGCAATGCGAAAATAAACTGGTGAAGGATTGCAAGGGCGCACTTGGTGTCCTCGCAAGCCGGAACAAAGTCAGCTTGCTGCGGGTACGTGGGCACAGGGGCATCAAAGGTAAAGAAAGAGCGGACAAACTCGCGCGGGAAGGGACGACGTCGTCACTCATGGGACCGGAGCCAGCAACAGAAGTGGTTAGCTGCCTCAACAAAGCAGACATTTGTGCGTGGATGGAAGACCAGCAAGACATAGAGTAGGCAAATACAACTGGAATGAGGCAGACTGAGGCAGTCATGAAGAAGCTGGATAAACAGTTGACACAGCAACTTTTAATACTGGACAGAGGTCCCCTGAGATTGGCAGTAGGACTGTATACCGAACACTGACGACTCAGGGAGCATATGTACCGTCTAGGGAAGAGTTAGGAGACGGTTTGTAGAAAGTACGGAGAGGAAGAGGATCCAAAGAACTTAAAATGCTTACGCCAGCAGCACTGGTCCATTCTGTAAGAGGGACGGGGCTGCTGGGGTGAGAGGTTAAATATGTAGGGCACCATATTAACCTCCGTGCATTTAATGGGCTCACAGCCTGAGTGCGATGATGCGAGCCGGCAAGCAGGACCGTCCCCCCTGTAATAAATTTAAATTAAATAAATGATGTAATTTCGCGATCGTTGGTACTAGAATTATTACTGCAGACGTCGCAACTATTTTTGGTTATTAACGAATTAACCACATCCTCATTATCTATGTTAGTCATTTTTAGGCTGCTCTCCCATCGTTTCCTTTTTGGAGTAATGAATACCATGGTCGTGATAAAGGCATCCCTGTCTCTGAAATACTCCGGCTTAGATCACCCTCTCGATTTATTTCTGCACGTGTTAGTAGTATAGGCCCTTTATAGAGAGACAGGGCGTGGCCTCCTGGCGCCAGGGCGTGTCTAGACTAGCCCCGCCCCCTTCCCATTCTGCTTTCTCATTGGTTGTTCCTTGGGTCTGGAGGGGGCGTGTCTGCCCCCACTACCCCACCCCTGTTCCTGATTGGTCCCCCACCACCCCTACCGCAATCCCTGATTGGTCCCGAGCAGTCCCCACCCCCAGACTACCTATCCTAGTGTTCTGATTAGTGCAGCGTCGCAGCGCCATTTGACGGATTTTTACCCATACTTAATTACCGATGCGCCATCTACTATTGGTAATCGTGTTATCGACAGAGAGGGAATTCCGGAGATGTGACGTGGCAAGTTTTTGTCACATCTCCGGGTTCGGTGGCCTAGTGCTCGCTGTACTTGGTACTTCCGAATATAATTCCGGCTCTAATAGCCGTTCGACATAATAAAGTGGGCTAGAGAGTGTAACTATGTTACAGTTTATATGTCAAAAGAGAATTATACAACTTTATTCATATTTCACAAAAGGAATCAACCGGAGAAGCCGGTCGTGTGGTATAACAGACAGTAATCGGTGGCAAATGTGTAACAGGATGATCAATTAATCAGTCAACGTATCACGGTGTATCTAAGCCGTATATAATTATATCAATATTTTATGGGCAAGATTTCAAATTCTATGGCACTTATAACCTTGTTAAAAGTGTGCTAAATTATTGCCAAAGTAAATTCCATGTCGAAATAAAAAATAAGTATGAATGTATCAATATATACGAGTAATCGATTAACAAAAGTTATTTTTCCGATTTATAATATGGAATTATGAATAATGCTTAATTTATTAATGCGAGTTCTAAAATTTGAGAAATTATTGTCTTCCTTTGTGCAAATCATTTCCATGAGAAGAAGTTTGTTTAAAAAGGATTCAAAACCAAATATTCAAGAAATATCAAAAGCTTGTTTAGTCGCATTAATTTGACTGTCTAAGGTGGTGCGACCTTGTTAACGGTGATTTCTCTATTTCTATACTCTCGAATGCATGCCTTTTAATCCATTCAATACCAGTTGCCGAACGATATTTTCATGGTAACAAATAAACTAATTTGGATTTTAACAACGAAGGAATTTTATCCTTCGTTGAGACGCTAATCAAGTAAATGTTATGTATGTCATTTGTGACTAGATTAAATTCAAACTATTTGAAAAGCCTTACTGAAGAATAGTATGTATATCATATGTATGAACAATTAATATTCCATCCTGTGTCAATTAAAAAATTTTCTTGTTGAGTGCCGGGAATAGTCGTGATAGTCTGTGTTCTAACATGAAAGGTCCATTTAATGACATGTATAGGATTACAAGTTAAGAGTAACGTGTCATTAATGAATTTCAAGTCTTTACTTCAGAACTGTGAATGTGAAAGTTTTAATGCTCTGTCTACGAGCATGTAAAGGGTGGTTAAATTTTAAGGGCCGATGTTGATTTTGAATAAAACACAAATTATTTAGGAAATTATTGTCAATTCTTTTTATTATGATAACATAGTATGGTTCAATTATGTATGGAACAAAATATCGGCCAAATGGCCGCCGCGACCTCGGCGGCACATCTCCATCCGATGGTCCAAATTTTCGATGACGCTTAGGCATAATTGAGGTTCTATGCCGTTAATGTGCCGAATTATCTCATCCTTTAGCTCTTGAATTGTTGCTGGCTTATCGACGTACACCTTTTCTTTCAAATAACCCCAAAGAAAGAAGTCCAACGGTGTCAAATCACATGATCTTGGCGGCCAATTGACATCGCCACCACGTGAGATAACACGGCCATTGAATTTGTCGCGCAAAAGAGCCATTGTTTCGTTAGCTGTGTGGCAAGTGGCACCGTCCTGTTGAAACCACATATCGCCCACATCCATATCTTCCAATTCGGGCCATAAAAAGTTCGTTATCATCTCACGATAGCGAACACCATTCACAGTAACTGCCTGACCGGCCTCATTTTGAGGTGGACGGCTCTTCAGCCACACTATCGCGAACAGCAGCAATATTTTCTGCAGTACGTGCTGTACGAGCATGCACTGGTGTTTTAATATCTCCTACAGACCCGGTTTGCTCAAATTTTTGCACGATTTTTCCGATTGTACGCACATTTGAACGATTAAATTGACCGAAAAAAATCACGAAGTGCACGATATGCATTTTGATTTGAACGCCCATTTTCATAATAAGCCTGAATAACTTTAACGCGTTGCTCGATTGTGTATCTTTCCATGGTTCAAATTGAGTTAGTCTGAAATTGAGAAATGTCAAATGAAATGCAGAAAAAAACTTGACGTTTAAGTGTGGTTCACATTCAACATCGGCCCTTACAATTTAACCACCCTTTATATGATGCCTATTTTTTATGACTGGAGAAAAAATTAATAAATCTACCAGACCAGTTTACGACACCAATCTGTGATAATGATCTCATTTTCCTTAATTAATAACAAATCCAGGAATGGTATTTTATTATCTTTTTCTCTCTTTTTTTCAACAATAAATTAGAGTTTGGGATGCTGAGTATTCAAAATTGTTGAAGTTCATCCAATTTGATTGGAGAGAGCAAATCACGTGGTCGACGTGCCTTGTGAATGAAACTGGAGTGTAATAAAGTTCTGACAAGCAACATTCTTCTCAAGCAGCCATAACTACTATGTGATATAATATTGGAGCTAATGGAAAGCCCATCGGAAGCCCAGAAATTTGTTTGAAAATTTTATTATCAAAGTGAAATAAGTAAAAGACATAATTATCTCAGTTTCTTTTTTAATTCGACGATAACACTGCCCTCTCCACACAAATACCTTCTTTTTAAGACGGTTTAAAACTAATAGTAAAGATACATTTGTTCAAAGAGAGGTCACATCTAATGAAACTGAAATGTATTAAGCAGGTAAAATAATTTGCGTAGCCAATGGCTTCAGAGAAGAACTGTCATTAACAGTACGAATCGACTCTTAATACGCTTCGTCAATATTTTATGAATAAAATCAATTGATTTTGTGTGTGGGACAATTGATAGACTTAGCTATTGGCCTCGTTGGGATGTTCAGTTTGTATATTTTTGCTAAAGTGTATATTCTAGCTAATTTTGTATTATCAGATCTTAAGTAATGATAGTTAGTTTCATTAATGAATTTTGCTCGATTTCAGATATCTAGACGTTTAGTAACTGATTTGTGTGCAATTTTTGTTGTATTAGTTACCATAAACTTGTAAATAATTTTCATCTTTTAAGAGTGCAAGGGATTTTTGTATGTAATCAATAGACTTTAGAACAATAGTGCTATTCACTTTGTCATCTCTAGTGATTTTTATATCACGGTGTAAAGATAAAGATATCTTATGGTAGTATCAAGTATGACTTTACTAGTGTCTATTTTGTGTTAGTGCTATATAATTTATTTCAAATATTATTATAGTTAGCAAGCGTCTCGCATAACTTAACTTATCTTTCTGAATCAAATCTGACTGTGATTCAAATTCAGAAATAACTTCATGAATGGCACCTTTCGCTTTCTTTGTGAGTAAGTATTACAAAATTTAGTTTCGTCCGATAGAAAATACTGGATAGATTGATCAACCAGCATTTTGTAAGACTTTTGTTAGAGTTGTAAGTTCCGAGTCTGTTCAAAATAGTCTTAAGATGGATGATGGAATAATTATTTGTTGTATTGTTAGTGCTGCGATCAGTTGACTTTTAATTCGAATTGAATTAACTTTGGGGTTTGATTGACTTTTCTCCGGACCGTCGCAACGCCGTAAAATACTCATCTAATTAAATGAGTATGTATGAGTATGTATGTATGAGATGTAAATTTACAACGAAAGCGGTCACTGCGTTTACAAACGATTAACTACACTGGCATACAAATAAACATGGATTCCTTTAGAAGTCTGTATAGAAGATTTGGATCTACGCATCTACAACAATTTCAAAATTTGTAAGAGAATTAATGAAAAGGAACTACGTTTTGAAGAACAACTCGAATTTCTCCTCTGCTCTCGTTAGGAAGGTCTAGTCCAGAAACATTTAAATTCTACTGTACTTTACAACTTAGAAATTTTTAATAGAAAAAATCAACCAAGATTTTAAAAATACTACACCTAATACAAACAAAAATGCTAAATGTAGATATGGATGATATCATCTATTAAGGCTAACTACGTTATATTTCGAAGTACGTAATCGTTATCAAAAAACTTCAACGATTACGTTGTGCCAAAAACTTTCATACGCATAACTTTATTTTCAGTAGTAGAGATTATTTGCTCTCTCTTGTTCTCACAGAGATATAATTTACTCGACAAATCGGAATAATGACTATGACATACAATATAACGTATCACGACGACTACGACGACGGCAACGATATACACACTGGGGAATATTTCTTCAAAACGTCGGAAAACAAAAGTAATAAGAGTGTTTGAAAAGTGTATAAAGATGTAGAACAAATTGTACAACGAGCGGTAAAAGATGACTTTCGAAAAAGTGTACTATGATCCTTCGCATCCAGCTGGATACGCTGGTGCGCGGCGTTTAATAAGTAGCAAAAATACAGCAGACTCCGTGTATGACTGACTGACTCAGCAGGATAGTTATACCATTCATAGACCCGTGCACCGTTCCTTTCCACGACTGTATTACAATGTTACAAATATCGACGATGTCTGGGAGGTCGATCTCGTGGATCTACGTTCTTTGAGAAGCTATAACGACGACGTCTCCTACCTGCTTATGGTAATTGACGTTCTCAGCAAATACGCCTGGGTCGAACCCTTGCAGGACAAAACTGTGCGCGAGATTATCGAAGGCATTTAAACGTATTCTCGAGCGTAACGATGGTCGTACACCTGTTTCACTACAAACTGACCGTGGAAAAGAATTCTTCGATTGTCAACTCCAAAAATTTCTTAAAGATGAAAACATACAATTTCGCGTTGCTCGTAATCCGGATGTAAAAGCCTCGATTGTCGAGCGTTTTAATCGCACTCTCAAGGAGCGGATGTGGCGTTACTTCACACATCGTAATACTCATCATTACATCGATATACTACAACAAATGGTTTATGCGTACAATCATGCTATACACTCGAGCATTAAAATGCAGCCAGCTGCCGGAACGCTATATAATGCCGATACAGCGGTGCGTAATTTGACAATTAGTGCCGTAAAGCGATGTGAAAAGAAACGTTTCACAACGTATAAATACAAACCCGGAGATTACGTTCGAATCAGTAGAACTAAAGACACCTTCGAAAAAGGTTACGAGAAAAATTGGAGTGAAGAAATTTTCCGTATCAAAAAAGTTTTACATAGGCAGGGCTTGTTTGTGTATGTGTTGTGTGATCTCGAAGACGAACCTATCAATGGTTTCTTTTACCCCAAAGATTTGACGAGTATTCATGAGAAGCGTGTGAAGAAGAATAAAGAATTCAAGATTGATCAAGTTTTACGGACAAAAGGACACGGTGCGAAAAAACAAATTTTCGTGAGTTGGAATGGGATATCCAGCAACATTTAACTCGTGGATACCAGCGTCAAACGTTCACGTTCTCGAATATACGAAATTTTGTGGATACAGCGAACAAAGAACCTCTTTCACCCCGTGTTACCTGTTCGAATGCACTAGAAACTGCTATGTGCTCTGTGCCGTAAGTGTACAGAGTCTATGGTTCAAGACTCGTGCATTCATGAGGACCCTGATAACAGGGCTTTCACCGGTACCTGGGTGTCGGATGAGGTGCGGAAGACAATAGATATAGATATAGATATAGGCTATAAAATCTTTAAAATTTCAATGATTTAGGCGTACAAAACAACAATGTACAATCCTGATACACGTGAGGGTGGACTGTTTGCCGCTTATGGAAATACATTTTTGAAGATTAAACAGGAGGCAAGCGGTTGGCCCGATCACTGTATCGACGAAGCGTCTCGCGAGGAATATATAAATTATTACGAGCCCGTGGAAGGTATCCGACTGCACGCTAGCAACATTACGCGTAATCAGGGCTTACACTCAGTTGCTGAGTTTTGCTCAAATTCGTTCTGGGGTAAGTACGGTCAGTGGAATAACCTGACGGACACGGAAATAATTCAAACTCGTGAGAAGCTATTGTTGTATTTGTACGACAATGACAAAGAAATTCAATGCCTGCTATCGGTTAACGATGATTTGTTATATTTGAACTGGGTATCTCGCGACGAGGCTATCGTCCCTAGCCCCTTAACTAGTTAATTACGTGACTACTGGTGATGATGCTTGGGAGCCCTCGACAGGTAATCTCCTCGGTCACATGACCAACGATTTGAAGGGGATAAGTTTGAATTATAAAAACTCACAAACAAGTAATTTTAACTCAATAAGTCAACTTATAAAATCAAAAATGCCGTGGTTTACTTATACGTCGTTTAATTAAAAATTCAAATCAATTCAAAGAACACCCCTTCACAACGTCATCACCCGTACAATGTACAAAGCTTGTGTCGTATGCCGTAAACGTCGCCATATTACACACAGATATACACAAAATCACATCACATATATATACAAAATAACAAGTACAAAAACACTTGTGCAAAATGATTTACAAACTATATACATAAACGACCACACACGCACACATGTACAAGAGCGCGCGCGCGCGCGCGTGTGTGTGTGAATGCGTACGTTTATGTATATAGTTTTGTAAATTATTTTTATTCATTATGAATATTACTGTAGTTTGTATATATGTATGTGTGTAAAAACGATCAAAATATGCGGATTTATTTATATAATTTTGTAAAATAATAATAAAAACACGTATATACAAACGAGTACAGAACTACTTGAAATTACTATGAATAAATTCGAAGCCTTGTATTTTCTGTCTTGATATTATTCGAAAGTTTCCCTACCATCACACACATTTTTATATTCAGCTAGGACAGGTATCAAAGAGACGTCAGATGTATATATAATCGTAACAGCTGCGGAAAGGTTAGTGAAAAAGGAAACTGCCTGATGAAAGCATCTTTCCCTCTCTTTCCAACCATAATGAATTGCCGGTATACTTGTGATCGACTGCTACAAGGATCCTTTTAATCTAACCAAAGCGGTGCACTATTACATTACATTTCGCCGTAACTGCAGTTTCTTATACGAAAATGTCAAAATAAAACAGTTTTTTATGGAGCTGAAAAATAACGAGTGTTTTTATTTATCGTTGTTATAAATAGTAGTTTCAATTAACCAATTTTTTTATTTAACAAAAAATTTTTTAAACTTATGGAGGGGGGGCTCGGTTATCGATGGCTGGGCATGTTTAACCGGTTGATGGGGTACACAATATTATTTACCGTAAGACCTGATCTACTCATCTTCCGTAAGTCCCAAATTTGCTCTGGTGATGGTCGGCTATATACTGACGGTTGACAACCGAGCTACTTTACCGATCACCAATACATTTTCTACTCGACCGGCTGCCAATATTCCATCTACTTTACCGACTATTGGTAACACGATTACCAATAGTAGATGGCGCATCGGAAATTAAGTATGGGTCAAAATCCGTCAGATGGCACTGCGACGCTGCACCAATCAGAACACTAGGATAGGTGGTCTGGGGGTGGGAACTGCTGGGGACCAATCAGGGATGGGGGTAGGGGTGGTGGGGGGCCAATCAGAAACGGGGGTGGGGTAGTGGAGGCAAACACGCTCCCTTCACACCCAAAGTGAAGGGTGCGTTAGGCGATGCCGCTTTTTCGTGGGAATGCTTACTCTGCATTCCTGTCTCCTTTCTGGGTCGTTGCGAGTTCCGTCGTACGATAGCTCCTTGGCTCATTCTTATTCTATCATTTCGACGGTCAACATGTCAGGTATTTACGGAGCTGTTGTTTGCCGGGGTAGCGAGCTTACCCCTGAGGTGCTTGAGAAGGCGGTAAGTGTTCCCTTTCTTGCGCTTTTGTGTTTTATTCTTCTAATAAGTCGATATTTCCGCAGGTTAATTATTGATCTATTTTTTTCTGTTACAGTTCATGATTCCTGGGCAGGGGCGTCTCTTCCGCTGGAACTGGGACCGTATCTCCTTGGCGGCATTGGTTATCCGTCGCTGCCGGGAGAGCTGCCGCTGTGCTGTCGATGGTTTATGAGGTCTAGAGGCCTGGGTCAGCGACGACGTGGAGCCGTACCCCGACTTTGTGGGCCTCGGCGGCTATGCTCGGAGGGGCGAACGTGCAGATACTCAACCTGCGGAACTGACTGCTTCTGCTGGTTGAAGAGCATGCCTTTTATATATCCTGGTACCGTCTTTGTTTGTAACCTGTAATTTTTTCTTCCAGCAATTATAATTAAATTTTTATCGAACTGCTTTTATTGAAGCTCCTTACCTTGCGCTTTGCGGAGCTTCCTGCCCACATTTAATTTCTAGTGATAATTTATTTTGTATATTGTATTATCATTTCGACTATTAGTGCTCGATAAAGAGCTTCGGTCGGTTAGCTTTACTATGACGGTGTACGGCCCTGTCCTGACCTGTCGCGGTGTACAGTCTCGTCGTATAGGAGCACTCGGTCCCCCTCGTAGTATTCGTCGTCAGCGGCTCTTCGATGTACGTTCTTCTCGATTTGTCCTCCGGCTCGCGGAGATTATCACATCCGACGATCCACGTGGCGCGCAACCGTTCTCGTAACTCTTAATGGTAGTCATCACAGGTAAAGGTTCGGCGGGGCTCTTGCCGGACGGCAGTCGGTAAGTCTGCGTTGCGTCCGAACACTAGCGTATACGGGGGCGTTCTCGTCCCCATGTGCGAAGTGATGTTATACGTAAACTTTGCGTACGGTAACCATTCGTCCCAATTTCCTTGATCCTCGTTTATGAAACTTTTCAGATATTCGACGAGCGTTCTGTGTGATCGTTCCAGCACGACATTTGAGTGCAGGTAGTATGCCGTATTCTGAATCTTTCCTATTCGCAATAGGCGGCATACTTCCTTGAAGGCTGCACTGACAATGCGGAAATTCGTGCCATGGTCGGATAGTAGCTTTTCAGGTGTTGCGTATCGAGAAATGATTTTTTCTACTAGAGCTTTGACTGCCGTCGATGCCTCCTGATTTGATACTGGCACAGCATAGCTGTACTACGTTAGGGCGTCTTGGAACGTGAGAATGTACTTGTTTCCGTCAAAAGTTTCTGGTAGTAGTACTGCGATGTCTACCGCCACCTTTTTGAACGATCGTGTTTGCGTGTTTGTAAGGATCATTGGGGCTATTTCCCTTCTCCTTAGTTTATTTTTTTGGCAGGGTTTATAGGCCGTGATGTATCGTTCCAGTTCTTTCCTCATGCCGGGCCAGTTATATTTGGTCTGAATCCGCTGCAACGTTCGCTTGATACCCTGATATTCTTCTATTGGGATGTCGTGGTATTCCTTTATGATGTCTAGCCGATATTCGGCAGCAGGGTACGATACGCCACTGCTGCAGTCGCTTGTTTCAGTTGTGCTGCTGTCTTCCTTTAGCTCTTCAGGCTTCCAGAGAAGCGCGGGCAGCAGTCCCTTCCGTGCTTCGCTTCCACAGTGCTGCTTTGCAGCGAGCAGTCCGGGGTCTCTTGCCGCGCGGTGTCCACCACTTGCTGCGCCGCTAGGTCGCTTTCTCCCTCAGTCGGCCTTGCGACTCTCTCTTTCCTCGGCCTTCCTTGCCACGCGGGTCGGCCATGCTACGCTACGAGCTCTCCGTCCTTCTTTGCGGTGCTTTCTCTCTCCTTGCCTTTGTGGGCCTTGAGTGCGCGCGCTTCTCCTACCCCATACGCACGACTTCGCGGCGGGGTATTACGATTGAGTAGAGCGACTTGCATGCACGCTGCGAGTTTCGCCGTCTTTTCCTTTCGCGTTGACGAGTTTGGCCTCTCGCTCCGGCGTGCTGCTGTGTTTGCCTTGGTTATCCTCGGCTCTTTGCTTTGTACGGTCGTTCGTATATCCTCACGCGCTGTCCTTTTCTTCCTCATTGGACTTTTTTTCCTGTCTCGCTTGTGCTCGTGTGGTCGCGTATATGCGATTCAGTGCATTAGCATTCGTATTCCTTTTCCCGGCTTTATACTCGACGTCGAACTCGCGCTCGGACATATTAATTTTCCAGCGCATGCGTCGCGATCCAGGATATTTTACTCCGAACAGCTAAGTGAGGGGCTGATGGTCGTTTACTACCTTCAGCCGCGTCCCATATATATAAGACTGGAACTGTGCGAGAGCCCACACTGTTGCGAATAGTTCTTTCTCCGTCGTTGTGTAGTTTAACTCCGCTGTTGACGTGCGACTTGCGTAATATGTGGGCAGATCGTCTCCGATCTTGCCCTGTGATAGTATCGCTTCCATGGCTTTGTCAGAAGTGTCCGTGGTAACTACAAACGGTTTTTTGAAGTCCGGACATTGCGATATTGGCGGTGTGGTTAGTGTGATTTTTAGTTCCTCGAAGGCGGCGTCCCTTACTGCTGTCCACTCAAATTAAGTTTTTATCCGTGTTAATTCCGTAAGTGGTTTGGCAGTCTTTGAGAAGTCCTTTATAAACTTCCTGTAATAACCTGCCAACCGAAGAAAGGATTGGACTTCTTCTAGATTTTTGGGTACTAGGAATTCCTTAACCGCTTCAATCTTTTTAGGATCCATACGCGCCCCTTTTTCAGAGATGATGTGACCGAGGTACTGCGTCCCCTTGCACAGGAATCGGCACTTACTAGGTTGCACTGCCAATTTGGCTGCTCTCAGTCGCCGTAGTACTTCCCACAGCCTGTCATTGTGCTCCTTGAAGGTTTTGCCATGTATTACAATATTGTCGAGATATGCATAGCACTTTACTCTTTGTAGCGCGGCTAAGGCGGAGTTCATCAGCCGTTAGAAGGTTGGTGGCGCATTCTTCAATCCGAACAGCATTCGCTTGTACTCGAAATGCCCTTGTGGAGTGGAAAATGCTGTTTTTCCCTGTCCTTTTGCACCTTTCGGAGTTGGTGAAATCCTGAGGCGAGATGCGAGGTTGAATAATATCGAGTTTTTCCCGACTGGTCCAATATTTCGGTAATGTTGGGCAGTGAGTAAGAGTCACCGACCGTGACGTCGTTCGATTTTCGAAAATCGACCACAACTCACATTTTCTGCACTCTTACTGCATCAGGTTTCTTGGCCACGACCGACAATGATGCATTCCGCTGACTTCTGCTGGACTGAATAATTTCTTCAGATAGCATTTCGTTGGTCTGCCCTTCCACATTTCTTTTATGTATCTTCGGCAGACTGTATGGGTGCACTTTCATAGGCTGTACCCCTTCCCTGAGGGGTATCTGGTGCTCTACCATAGGCGTGCATGGAAACTTGTCTCCAGGCAGGTGAAATACGTCAGCGTATTCACTTGTTATTTCTTCTAGCGCGTCGCGCTGTTCTTTATTCAGGTTCGCCGTATCGAGCTCCCTTTTTAGTCGAACGAGGCGGTCGGTTCCTGTTAGCTCTTACAGCGCATACTTTCCTTGCTACTACCCCGGCCACGTGACCCACTGCAGCTAACTCGAGCGGCACGAGTGTCACTACGGGGCGTTGCACCTCGAGCACATGCTCGGTAGTATTGATAAGACTTGCGACGTAACTACTACCACGTGGCGGCGTAACACAAGCAGGCATTATTATTCCTCGTCGCGCTCTACTTTCGAGAGCAAGAAGACGAATTTGTTTGTGGCAACAGCGTAGGTAACGATTTCGCTGTGAAACGAAAATCTTCGTCACGCCATCCAGTAACGGCGGGCAGTGCCCATATAATTTCAGCATTTCGCTGTGCAGGTTGTCCGCTTCATGTATCAGGGGTACAAATTGAAAATGCGGGTTTGATAACAGATGGCGTTACTAACGCTATACGCATCAGGCAGTACTGTGACTATGTTCATGTCAAAGCTACGTCTTATAGCTTTAATTTTCAGTATGTGTCAATTTGTCGCAGTGTCAAATTCATAGTTTTTTTGAGCTCTCAATATGTCGAGTTTCGTGCCAACAAAACAGCATTTGCGGGAAGTTTTAATTTACTTCTTTAATTTGAAGAAAAGTGCTGCTGAAGCACATCGATTGGTCTCCGAGGCTTATCCGAGTCATGTTCCATCGGTTTCAACGTGCGAGAGATGGTTTGTGCGGTTTAGAAGTGGTGATTTTGACGTTGAGGACAAAGAGCGGCCGGGCCAAGTGAAAAAGTTTGAGAATGCTGAATTGGAGGCAATACTCAATGAAGACTCGTGTCAAACTCAACAAGAGCTCGCAGATTCATTGGGAGTGACACAACAAGCCATTTCCCATCGTATAAAAGCCCTCGGAATGATCCAAAAGCAAGGACATTGGGTGCCGTATGAGCTGAAGCCGAGAGACGTCGAGCGCCGTTTTTTTGCATGCGAACTGCTGCTCGAACGGCAAAAACGGAAGGGTTTTTTGCATCGCATTGTCACTGGTGATGAAAAGTGGATCCATTACGATAACCCGAAGCGCAAAAAATCATATGGTTACCCCGGCCATGCATCATCATCGACGGCCAAACCAAATATTCACGGCGCCAAGCTCATGCTCTGTATTTGGTGGGACCAGCTGGGTGTGGTGTATTATGAGCTATTGAAATCGAACGAAACCATCACAGGAGCACTATACCGAACTCAATTGATGCGTTTGAGCCGCGCACTCAAAGAAAAACGGCCACAATACGAGCAAAGGCACGACAAAGTAATTTTGCAACATGACAACGCTCGGCCACATGTTGCAGCGCCGGTCAAAACATACCTACAAACGCTGAAATGGGAAGTCTTACCCCACCCGCCGTATAGCCCAGATATTGCTCCTTCCGATTACCACCTTTTCCGATCGATGACACATGGCCTAGCTGACCAGCGCTTCCATTCTTACGAAGAAGCCCAAAAATGGGTCGATGACTGGATAGCAGCCAAGCCGGCCGAATTTTTTCGCGACGGTATCCGTAAATTGCCAGAAAGATGGGAAAAAGTTGTGGCTAGCGATGGACAATACTTTGAATAATTCATTTGTTACCATTTTTTAAGAATAAACGTTCAAAAATAGAAAAAAATCCCGCATTTTCAATTTGTACTCCTGATAGCTTGATGAAATTCATTCCGAGCAATCCATTGACCCCCAGTGGCACGTTCTTTAGAACTCCGTAGTGGTCCACGTTTAATGCAGGCGTCTGTAGGACGATCTTCGCTCTGCCTGGGGGAATATTTTTTTTCCCTGCTACCCCTTACAATTCTACCTCGCTGCTCACCACCATTGTTTCTGGTTTCAAGCAGCCTTCCTTAACTATACAGTATTGAGCTTCCATGTCCGCCTTGAGGGTGAGTACTTCTGTTACTGCCAACGCACAGTAGACGCAGAGCCCGAAATCGTGGCAGAAAAGTCAGAAAAAAATTTTTACAATCGGGATATTTGAGCAGGCAGTCAGGTAGAGGACTAATGGCTGCGTTAAATTGTAAAAGGGGAACCTTTTTCACCGTATACCTTCGTCGCTGCGTCAGTTGGAAGTTAGCCTTCGAGACGAGTGTTCGCATCGCGCGCTGAACGAGCGAAAACTACCGTGACTTATAAAATCGATAACTTTAAAGTGAAGTGTTTTAAATCAATCCGGAGACATGGATACGACTTCTGGAGGTATGTAGAAGATATTTTTACATTGGTTGAGTTTAAAATAAATATGTAAATTATTGAAGTGTAGTATAAACTACTGCATAAATAAAGTGAAAGAATTTTGTAAACTTATATTTTCAACTATCCGAAAAGTTATACTTTCTGCCATATTCTGCGACAGCCAATGTCTAGGCCTTTAGTTTATTATATAAGCTTGCGAAATTAACAGGAATTAGCTGCCTAGAGCTGCCTAACTTTGTCTGTTATGGTTTTTGGCAACGTAAAACAGGCGGTTGCCGACCGTGCACGCGCGCGCGGCGCCATACGCCATGCCATGGGGCCATTGAACAGCTGCTACTTGAGCAATAGGACTATATCCATACATATACCATATATAATATATATATATATACATATATATATACAAAATACAAATTCAAGTAAATCATTTATATATCTATTTTTGTAGACATACAACAATACATATATATGTAAGTATATACTAAAGTAATTAATTTGAATCGTCACATTTTATTTATATTTGATACATTTTTATTATATATATAGGTATATATGGGGCATTCCACGCCAAATCGGACAGTTCAATTTTTTTTCCCTTGATTTTGTCATATTTTCATGTACTCATCAAAAATCGGCTTCTGGTACATTTTGAGATGTTTTTGGTCACCCGTTCAAAAAATATTTGTTTATGTTTTTTTGCTCATAACTTCTTTCATAATATCTAAATTAAATTTTTTTTTTATAACTGTTGTTTTTTATGTACTTTTCAAAAAAAAATACGAATAATTATTGGGGCTACTTATTTGTTACAATAATTAAAATTCATTAAAATTTTGATCTGATCCTTCAACACAAATTCTATACAATTTTATGTCTTTATTACAGGGTCCCATTACGAAGGAGTACATTTGACGAGGAAAGAATTATATCTTATTATAAAGGATAATTTGAACGATAATTTCGCTACGTTATTGAATTTCGTGGAAATTAAAATTTCCGAGAAAAGTGGACGTAAAGTTGTGGTGCCTGAGGACTCGAGAACCGCCTTTTCAATGCTGTTTAATAAAATAAGAACCAGGTGGCAAGAAGCTAATAGAACATCGGACATTTTCTTCAAGAAAAACAGTAAATGGCTTAGCGGGCAGGTATATTTTGCCGTACCTACAGACACTGTTGAGAAAGACCCAGGTAGTAAAAGAGGCCGCCCGTCCCTTGAGTTTACATCGGCAAGTGAAAGGTCAAAACGAAAGAAGACCGAAGATATTCGTAAATCCTCAACCCCGGAAGAATTAGCATACGCTACTCAAATGAGCCTTCGCGCTTCGGGACAATTAGACGCTTCGAAAGTTGTTAAGGACGTAACAATGACGAGTCCTTTAAGAGCTTCTAAGTATCGAAAAGCTTATGCAGTAACGGGTGAAACCTCTTTATCGGAAGAGGCTGCACTTTCCGCTTTGATCGAATGTAAATTGTCAAAGGGAGCTTACCTAACGATGAGAAAAATATCGTTGGCACATAACTGTCGTCTATATCCGTCTTACGAAAAAGTGGTGGAAGCAAAAGAGCGTTGTTGTCCTCGGTCTGACGCAATTACCATTACAGAGACGAGTGCAGAAGTCGAATTGCAGGCATTATTAGATCATACAGTTAAACGTATTTTACTCGTCCAAACAGAAGTCGTTGAAACCTTGACTAACGGTAATGCTCGTAATATGGATTTAATTTGCAAATGGGGTTGCGATGGAAGCTCTGGGCAAAGTGAATATAAGCAGACTTTTACTGATGATAGCAAATCAGATGCGCATGTGTTTTTTACTTCGGTTGTGCCATTACAACTCATCTGCATTGATCAACAAACAAAAGCAGAAATCATGGTTTGGAAGAACCCTAGGCCCTCGTCTCCACGATTTTGTAGGCCGCTTAGACTACAGTTTCTGCACGAAGATACAGAGTCCACACTAAATGAAGTTGGAATTGTCGAAGCACAAATAAAGTCGCTTAGTCCACTCCAAACTGTAGTAAGTGGAAAAGATATCTCCATAACGTACAAGTTGGCGTTCACCATGATAGATGGTAAAGTTTGCAATGCTGTGTCATCGACGAAATCTGCTCAACGGTGCTATTTGTGTGGAGCAACCAGCAAAGATTTTAATGCCATCGACGTTATGTTGCAAAAGGAGGTCGTTGAAACGAATTTGAAGTTCGGGTTGTCGACACTGCATGTGTGGATACGGTGCTTCGAGTATTGCATACATTTGTCGTACAAACTCGGCATTAAAAAATGGCAAGCACGAAGTTCCGAAGAAAAAAAAATTACCGAAGAAACCAAGAAGAGGATTCAACGCGAATTCAAGAGCGAATTGGGTCTAAGCATTGATCGTCCGAAGCCTGGATACGGCAGCAGCAATGATGGCAACACAGCTCGGCGATTTTTTGAGAATTGGAAGGTTTCTGCTTTGATAACCGGGGTCAACGAAAAAGTAATTAACCGTTTCTACGTTATCCTACAAGTTATCTCGTGTGGCCACAAGATAAATTGTGAACTATTTGAGCAGTATACTATTGAAACGGCAAGAACTATCGTTGCATTATACCCTTGGTACCACATGCCTACTTCGGTACACAAGCTATTAATTCACGGTTCACTGATAATAGCTCATGCGCTTTTACCAATCGGCGAATTATCCGAAGACGCTCAGGAAGCTCGAAATAAAGATATTAAACGATACCGAGAAAACTTCTCGCGAAAAACTTCCAGGATAAAAACAATGCAAGATGTTTTCCACCGGCTGCTAATTTCTTCAGACCCGTACATATCTAGCATCCGGCAACTACCGAAGAAACCACTAAAAAGTTTGTCGCCGGAAGCTGTCGCGATGCTGCTCGCTCCAACTATCAATGCTGCAGCACATCAAGGTTTCGTCACAAATAACATCGAATCGGGTCTTGTGGACGATACAAGCTCGGTAGATGGTTCCGACATCGACGACGGCGACGGCGACTCCGAATCCGATGTTCCATTCGACTAAAAATTAAATTCGATTACACGATTTCGAGAATAATGTATTTTGAAAATAAAAATATGAATTCCGTAGAAGGCACGGCTCACGTTTATTTTATTATGATTATTATATTTTATATTATATCTCATCCATTTAACAGGATACGTTTTGTGTACCATAATTTGTCTGTCGGATTCGTGATCAGTGACCCTAAAAACCCGCGTATACCAATTTTTGTCAAGATCTGACACCTTTTTCCATCTATGTCCGCCATATTGGATCGGCCATTTTGTTCAAAATTGTTTGGCTTTCTGATTCGTAATCAGTCACTTTCACAACCCGCGTATATCAATTTTCTTCAAGATCTGACACCTTTTTACCATTTATGTCCGCCATATTGGATCGGCCATTTTGTTCGAAATTGTTTGGCTTTCTGATTCGCAATCAGTCACTTTCACAACCCGCGTATATCAATTTTGTTCAATTCAATTATAATAATTAAAATTCAAATAACTAATGCAAGTTATATATCATTGTATACGAAAACGTCATACTAAATAAGTAAATTATTTCATTCTTTTTTGAGTGGTACGGCAGGAGGGAGTTTTTTTGAAAATTTTTAATTTTTTTTAACATACTTGTCCGCCATATTGGATCAGCCATTTTGTTTACAATAATTTGGCTTTCGGATTCGTAATGAGCGACCCTCAAAACCCACATATAGCAGTTTTTGTCAAGATCGGACACCTTTTCAACATTCATGTCCGCCATATTGAATCGGCCATTTTGTTTACAATAATTTGGCTTTCGGATTCGTAATAAGCGACCCTAAAAACCCGCATATACCAATTTTTGTCAAGATCGGACACCTTTTTAACATCCATGTCCGCCATATTGGATCGGCCATTTTGTTTACAATAATTTAGCTTTCAGATTCGGAATCAGCGACCTTAAAAACCCCTGCATACCAATTTTCATTCCGATCGGAGGTTATTTGTATTTACTGCCACAATTTCGGGCTCTGCGTCTACTGTGCAACGGTGCGATGATATCGAAGTCACTGGCGGTGGCGCTCGGCGCCGGCAAGTTTACCTGGAATATTTGCAGCGTTGATTTGGCTGCTGTTTTCCGTTTTTTTTTATTCGCGGGCCTTTGCTGGGCAGAGAGTTAACGTACCTTTTACACGATACGTAAGTTTACGTTCCTTTTGTGAGTCTGGCCGCCTCCGGTACCTACCTTGGTTTATACTATGTTGGTTATCTCGATGGCTCCCGTCACCGACTCGTGGAGCGTGGTGTCATTCCGTGGTCGCACCAGAATTTGGACTTGCCCATGCAATCCATTTTCGAGATTCGCCTGAGCGCTTTTCTTTGTGATCCTCCCGATCGTTCTGACTTCTGCCTCCGTGGCAGCGTCTACGCGGAGTTTCTCGACTATATCGACAGTTATACGCTCCGCTCTTGCCGCGTATACTGCGATGCCTTCATCCTGGCCCTGTCGGAGGGAGTTAAACTCTACCTGCAGCGCAGCTAGTTACTTCTGCTTTTTATATAAGGCCTCCAGCTCGGTCTTGATATGAGCCACCGAGAAGATAATTTTCTGCTTTATTTCCCATGCGACACTTCCAAGTTTACTGCTGAGCACCAGCTCCAGTAAAATTTCGTGGACTCGACTGTGACTCTGGCGAATACGGTATCGCAAGAACGTATAAACGCGTCTAGCTCGTCTGCGTCGCTACCGTCGAAGTTCTTGATGTTTTTGAGTACCAGGCCCAGATCCACAGTCCATGGCTCCTACACCGGGTTCGCCTCTGCTGTTGCAGTGGTAGCAAACGGACCTCGACACCCGCGCTACTTAGTCGCTTCTCCGGAGAGACCGGATGAGTTCCGCCCCCGCCGCGTCCAGCGTTTTTGCCAGATCCCTCCTGGCCGATTGTGCATCTTCGCCCTGGAGCCTGCGCTCCAGCTCGAGCTCACGCTGACTCTGTACGTGATTATTTGACTCTGATCAAGCCCAAGCTGCTTCCTAGCGATCTCGCGGTGGTATCTATCGACCCCTTCGCACCGCTCCCGTACCCGATTTGGCAGCAGGCTTGCTGACGTTCCCCTAACCTGATTTACTCCGAACTGGGCGGTCAGTCGGTGGACGAGGGCTTCTTGTCAGTCGACGGGAATTCGTCCCATCGGCGAGATCTGTCCGAAAGGTCTACGTGTCCTAAACGCGACGTCCCCGATTGCAACTACTTGGTCTGTCGCTGTGTCCACTCCTAACTGGCTCTGGAATTAACTAGGCTGTACGTAATAATAATAAATGTAACCAACACTTATAGAATGATGGTCTTACAAACGATCCTTTCTACGGCGTTTTCCTTTGGGTGCGTCGCCAACTGTTGCGCGAAGGCTTCCTCCTAACTTCACTTATGCAAACACTTGTCTGCACACTTGTGCGTTACATTCCGCGCTTTGACGTATTTCCATCAACCCGGACGTTCAACAGTTTGACATCTGTGTCTAACTGCACCGGTTGTTCACTGCACGATTTCGCGACAGATTTATCGGATTTTCACGCACTACACTGATGACCTTCGGACGAGTGGTAGTCGTCACTTTATTTTTACTGTTCGTAAACTTTGCGTTGTCCAATGTCACCTATTTCCGTTCCAACTGCGTGTTACACTCACTCCGTTTTTCAAGTGCAACATCAAGACGTTTTCGGAGTATGATGTGCTTGAACTCGAATCTGTCGCTGCGTTCTCCCTCTGGATCATGTGCGCGACTAACGGTCCTGGAGGGTAACAATTCATATCAGCTACGTAGGCGTTAGGTGATTCCTCGAGTCTCGATTGCGGTGGCACCGGAGTAATACGTATTCGTATTTGCTCCATCCCATTCCTTCTCGCACAACCACACTTTTCCAGCTCCAAGCTACCCACTCTACTTAAACAGTCTCGATAACGTGGAGATGGTAAAGTGGAGTGTTGTGGACACCCTGGTGAATCGCAAGAATAAAGATAAAAATGAAATAAAGCGAACGCATACACATACTTGAAAAAAATGCATACTTACCTTAGGACTGTCTGTCCTCTTTCTCTCTTTCTACGGCGATTAAGTGACGATACATATATCTCTATCTTGAACTTACATAACACACTCTCAGATATTCACCTCCACGCATATGCATTTCACGAATCACTGCACAAAACCTCACTTTTAAAAAAATGCGATCTTTTACTCATTTTAAATTTACTTTCTAATACATTTTTATTATCACTGTTATTATTAGTTTTACAGTATTTTCATTGGGTACGGTGTTATTATATCGTACTTTCGTAATAATCATGAAAAAAGTATTTAATTGTTTGCACGACCCAATATAAAAAAATGCGCACAGAACAACCAGTACAATCTTACCTGGTATTTTACCTCGACTCATTGCACAAATCTGGCAGCGTTGATGAGATGCTACCGTCGTCAACTGTGGATGGGGATGTCGGGTGTCGCTTCACTTCCCTAAAGCTACATCTAACTCGTATCGGGCATGTCTCCTCCTCCCGTTTCCCATAACACGAATAACGAGTCATACGTGTCAGCTCATATACGGGCGCTGTTTCTTCTGAAAAATAATTGATTCTTATGATTAAATATAAATAATGAAATGAAAATATTGCATACTTTTAAATTACTATTGTTTACTTACTAAGCTCCGCTGCTTCGCTGCTAATTGATATCGGTACATATGTCATGACTTCTGCTGTGATACTGAAACGAAGGCGAGAGCTCCATCTTCTTCTTCTTTTTCTTATTTTCTTTTTCGCAGACCTTCACTGTTGCTTCGCGTTTAGGACAGGGTCAGCTCACATTTCTTCTCTCTGTGACTATTCACAGCGGATATTTTATAATATCTGGAGCGGTATGTACACTATAGACAAATATTTACAACGTGCCTTCATTACAAATAGTTGCACGCACGGACAATTACTTCAGCGTTTGCGAAGCAACCCCGGATGCATAATCAGTCGAGCATGAGGTAGAGCGCATCTTGAAAAAATTTCTTGGATCTTTTGATCTCATACGCACGAGAGGTATCTCACTAGCACCTATCTTTTTATAGATATACGATACCACCTTATTCATATACCGTTCAATCATTTGACTTTGGCGCTCTAGTGTTTGTATGTAAATATCAAGTCATCAGCTTTTTTCGACAAGTATCATATCAAATGTTGGCCGCTGTAAAGCGATGTTTGGGGCATATTTTCAGAAGCGGTTTCGTTTCGTTTCTCTAGAAACCTCTTGATTCACATTTCATCATTATCATTCCCGCTTATTTTACCAAAGAATACAGCTCTGTGCTGATAACACGAGGTTAAAAGCGTGTTATGCACTGTATGGTCGATGCGAGTATTACTTATTTTCTCAGTATTAGCTCCATGAGCTTCGAAATATCGTTGTACGCGAGAAAAATGACTTTTTAACACTCTCCACTCGTCTGCACTGAGCAATATCCGGTAAAAGTATTCGACAATATTTTCACCGCTGGAATGAGACGCGCGAAGTTCAACTCGAGACCATCGACGATTATTCTACCGAATGATTTATTTAATCCGTATTTGACGGAGTTGGCTATATAGAGCGACGTTGTGTAATGCGTATTACCATCATTTACCGTCGTAAATTTTTTTCTAGTAGACTGTAACTTTTCGAATGAGGTGTCAGCGGTGTTTATAGCCAATTTAATACAGTTTACCCCTACCCTTTGTAACAACAGCAGATGTCCCAAATCGCATGCATACTCTCACTCACGTATACGCATCCACTTACATATAGACAGGATGTAGCATGAAAACTAAATAATATTAGTCTACGAAATTTGATAATTTTCCTCGATATCAACGGCTTTGGGATTAAATGAAAACAATACGACATTCGTCAGCGAAATTGGATAATTTAGTACGTGATCAGGGGTCTTGGGATTACGTATTAATATTTTGCGGATCTTGCTTTTGTAAAGTGATCGTATATCCGCTCACAGCCATTTTTTCGGTTAGTCGTATTCATTACATCGCTGCAGTATATGCATATAGGAAGAGCGATTTATTCAATAAAAGCGTGACGCTATGAAAAATATCTAGTTAATTGTCTGATTCGCTGCCACTACTACTAGTCGGTACGGTTGAACGCTCATCGATAAGAAAATAGAACGTTGAGTTCGCGATAAGGGAGAAGAAATTTATAGATTTCATGACATTTTTATAGAGTTGGGCAATATAAAGAACGAGAAATGGGATCCGACGCCTATGATTTCAATGAGGAGTGTAAAACCGATTCAGACGATCATAGCAAGGATAACGATGGTGACAGCGCTAAAGGGAATCGTGGCCTAAATTATACTCAGCCGTTCTGCGGCTATAAGCTAACAAAATATCTTTTCTTGGCCGCTTTCGGTTGGCGGAAGAACTAGACGGAGCCGGCGCACGTCCATCGCGACAACACGGCTCAAGTAACGATATTTGAGGACGAGGAGAAGGACTCAGGTGGGATTCAAGTAAGATTTTTAATGACACGATTACGATAGCAAATATAAAATCAGTAAAAATTGAAAAAATTGGGTACGAGTCGGACCCAGACGTTTTTCGCTTTGTGCGATTCCCTGCACCGAAACCGCGAACTATTAAGTTCATTTACGAAATGCGTCGGCGGTTCCCGGGAGCAGTCGAGGGGTTCGAGAACTAAAAGAAAATATAAGTCCGTAATTCATACTCCACACTATTCATATACACGATATATATCTAGTAACATAAAAGTTAAAAATTCTAATAACAAAACGCAGGGACGCGAGACGGATTTTTTTTCGCCAACCACCAGAGCGTGCTGATCATTTGACCTGGTTTGAGAGTGCTGTACGAGATGTACTCACTCATTGTATAGAATCGTGTGAGGGTCATAATTACGTGGGTATGCTTAACATTTCTGCCAGCGCGTGAATTCCTGACGATATATGGCGATTGATTAAGAGCGTAATTCAGAGTGTGCGTGAATTTCGAATAGACGATGGCACCTGCAGAATGACGACGTGTATGGTACGTAGCGTCGAAGGCACCGTGCGTACGCACGAGTCTATAGCAAAAAAAGTCGATTTTATACATAAGTAATACGAGGGTCGATCAATAAATAGTCGGCTTGATAAAGAAAATCGCGTTTTTTTGGACAAAAATCTTTTTATTTCTCAACATAATCTCCTTTTAGCTCGATACACTTATTCCAACGATTTTCCAATTTTTTGATGCCCTCCGAATAATACGATTTCGGACGGTCCTCAAAATAGGTCTCTGTTTCGACGATGAGGTCATCTCTGGAACCAAATCTCTTTCCGCCAAGCCATTTTTTCAGGTTTGGAAACAGAAAGTAGTCGGAGGGGGCCAAATCTGGAGAATACGGTGGATGCGAAAGCAATTCGTATTTAAATTCATGAATGTTGGCCATCAGCTACACGTTCTCTTGTATGGCCGACAGTGAGCAAACGCGGCACCCATCTTGCGGATAACTTTTTCATACCCAACTGATCTCTCAGGATTGAAATCACTGAGCCATATGATATGCCTGTGGCCTTAGCAATCTCACGCACTTTTAGTCTCCGATCAGTTAACACCATATCGTGGACTTTTTCAATTGTTTCTGGTATGACGACCGCATTTGGACGACCTGGACGTTCATCGTCAACAATGCTCGTACGACCGTGTTTAAATTCAGCTGTCCAATATTTAATGGTTGATAACGAAGGTGCAAGGTCCATATAAACTTCGTCTAGCTCCGCTTTGATTTCATTGTTCGTTTTCTTTTTCAAAAACAAAAATCGAATCACTGCACGATCCTCAATTGTTTCCATTTTTGTAAAAACACAAAAGTTGTTTGTCTTTCGACGCTGTCAAACGCAAACTAAACATCGCAGCGATCTGAAACTTTGACAACAATCATGTGAAGGATGGCACTACTAAACGTCGCTATTGATTTCTTTCCTCGACCAACAGATGACACAAGGCCGACTATTTATTGATCGACCCCCGTAGTAATAATTTATGTCTACAACGTTCCCATGTCACAGCCCGCGTGCATGCCGAACGTGTCAAATTCGCAATAGATTTCGAGGAGCGCAATATACAATAACGGCAGGGTGTAACTGTAATGCGGTGGTGACGACGCCGTCTAGAGGATGCGAGGTGCGCGAGATTGAACTCTTTTAAGAGTACTTGGCTCATGAGGGTATAGCGATCATTGTTATGGAGTTTCTCACTGTCGGAAAACGCGTTCCGGCTCTGTACGACGGGCGAAAATCCGTACTCTCGGCAATGGGTAAAATTAATCACACGCTCCTTATTCTCTATTACGAGCGTTCTCACCACTACCGGCCAATATTGAAACTCGCTGGTGCGCTAGGTAGTCGGAGATTCTGCACACAGTATAACTCTAGGTATAAGCGAGCACTCGAGCACCGCTGCAGTTAGCACTATGCTCGGTGTAAATTCACTTATTGCAACGGCGATGGAGACTCTCAGCTTGAGTATTGCGCAGACTGTAATCGCTAGTTCTTTGGCGTTTTTTGCCTTGCTCATCACAACGATCAAGGGTTCGTGGGTATTACGTTTCGTAAAAATTGACGGTACAGTATCTGTAAAGCATTGAAAATCTGTAAAGGCTACTCGCGTATGATTAAAACCACGAATAAAAGGTTGGATATATGCGATATATCGTTTTGCATTACATGCAGTCAAACTTAAGGGGTTATACGCAGTTATGATTTTCGAAAAATCGATTTTTTTATTGCATTTTTGTAATGTACATATATTTAAAAGTATACACACAAAATTTCAAGTCGATCCGAGCAATACTTTCGGAGTTATACCTATATATGTAGAGACGCCTCGGCGCGTTTGAAAGTAGGTGGGGCACAGGCTCAAGCGGCAACTGTTTACCTGGACCGTTGCTCTTTTTATATACCTGTGTATTGTATTCTTATACATTGTGTGAGAGTGTAGTAGTGTTTTCCAATTTACGAAGACCTCAGCAGCGAGACATTATTGTAACGATGTGTAGGCGGCTTTACACAAAATAATAACGAGAGTTACAACCAAATCATCTGGAAAATTACGCCGAAAATTATTCCGAGTGGCTCAAAAATTGTTGAAATGGCCGCAAATATCGCCGCCGGTATGTTTAATGAAGGTTCAATTTCACTTTTGTACCATATGAATGCAATGGGACTGTCTTTGGGGCCCAATGCGCATGCATATGTACAAAAGGAGGACAAAGAGCGCGTTACGCTATCCGAGCGCAGAGCGCACGAAACGACACGAGAGGGAAGGATGGCTCGAAGACAGCACCAAATTGAATTGCTGGAGGCTGCTGAAGGAATAGAGGGTTTATTATATGGCCCTGGAATAGACGACACCATGTAAGTTGAAAAAAAAATTTTTTTTCTATGTGTGAACCGGTTTTGAAACTTTAAACGCGTTTTTCTCAAAACAGCATTTTTCAAGTCGGTGTACACGATATCTCAAAAACGGCTTGTTCGATCGGTCTAAAATTTTAACACAATCTTCTGAGATACATTTTCTAGTACCTAATCGTTCCTTTTGTCAATCCGATACTTATTTTCCATTTTATGAACAATTTAAGGCCAAATTTTACATAAAAAATCGAAACCATTTTTTTGAGAAGCCGCCGTTTTGTGAAAATTCAATATTTTGATTAGCCGAACGATTAATTACTAGATAATCTAATATATTAACGAAATTTGTTTGGTTTTTTGATTTCAGATAATAAATATTGAGTTACGATGTACACCGTAAATCGTCTTTTTTTAGAGGAGGTTCCGGAAATCGCCTGCAGCGCCCTCTATAATCAACATTTTTATAAATAAAAAAATTTGTTTACGTTTTTGAAGGATGCTTTTATAACCACAAAAATTTTCAAATTAATAAATTCAAAAGTCTCTTCAGGATAAATCCTTGAAAAACCGTCTTTTTTTTGCCTCATAACTGCGTATAACCCCTTAACCGACTAAGCACGCGTGTTTTATAGGGCCTCTTAAGAAACCAGGAGCACCAAAGGGAGGGATAAAAGATAAGCCTTTAGCGCAATTTTTGTTTTACGCTTTCGAGACACGGCAGCACGAACAATAACGGGATGTTAAATCGAGACGAATTCACAAGCCAAATTGATGTATTTCACAATGTGTATGTATGACATGTCCCGATATCACAGATATAAAGATCGATTGGGTTGACTGGTAAACGCGGATCCCTATTTGTCAATGATGCTGCGGGGGACTTCGTAAAACTAGCATTATCGCAAGAATTTAAAAAGACCATCTGTGTTACTCGTAATGCAAGAGGTTTCGACTGGTTCGTGATTACGAACAGTACGAAGATTGTCGCGATGAAGATTACTAATGTCATTTTTCTCGATAGTCTTAACTATTTACCCATATCTATTAGCGCTTTACGTAACACTTTCGGATTCATGAACGAGGTGGCAAAAGGTACATAACCGCATTTACTTAACACACCGAAATATCGGGATTACGCAGGCCCTCTACTGGTTGTGCTTTTTTACTCACCAGACACAATGTTCTCACCGGATCACGAGCGATTTTGAGAAAGGTATGAAGAAGAATCGAATCGCGTCGATTATAAAATTGATTTTGCGACGGAGTATGTGCAATATTGTCGTACAGATGTAACGGATTTGAAACGCACGTGTCTAGCTTTTCATGAGTTGCTTAAAGGCCGAGGAAGTGTGCGCTCCTTTAGAGAAGCTTGCACGATAGCACCAGCATGTATGACAGTATTTTAAAAGAATTTTCTGTGAAGGATCGCGTTGCGGTGTTACCATTAGAGGAGTGCCGCTGGGGCGACGAGCCGTCGAGCAAGACCTTTGCGTAGCTCGTATAGCTCGAGCACGTGCGCAACTGCGTTATCGCGTATGCTGGTGCACGACAGAGTATCGCCCTCGGACTAGATTATCTGCGGTCGATGGATCCTATGAGGAAGAGGCGGGAGGGGACGGGTACATCACGTTATTCAATTTGACCGCTACTTTTGGCATGGCTGTCCCCGATGTTATCCGCAAATACAGGCACGCGTGTGATGTTCGGTGATACGATGGATGAGAGATACGAGCGTACTATTCTTATATCCGGATGAATCAGACCGAAGGGACGAGATACACTCTGAGCGAGATATAGGAATGCGATTTTGACAGGTTACTCGAAAATACATGCGACGGAAAATGTGAATTTGTACGATGCAGTGGAAGGGGAGCAGATACATTATTGTTGCACGAGTATTCTATTGCGCGTTGCTGGACTACGTAGGCTAGCGTAGGCAATCGCTTGCTGTTGCTGCTTAGCGGCAGCACTTCGCGGCAGTGAAAAATCACTGGGTCAGCGTGCCAAGCAACAGGTGGCTGCGCGCACGCGCACTTTCACAGCGTCGTTGAGACAACGGCTACTTCGAATAAGGCAGACATCTTGCGAATATCTTTTGCGCTGCTCAGATGACACCTCATGTACGGCGCGTGATTATCTCAGTTTGTTGCATCATAAAGTTCTCATCGTTCTACTCTGCCGTACAACAGTGTTAGATCGCATTCCATCCAGCACATTATCACTACGATTCATAAAATCGGCTCATCTGTACATCGACATCTAGATTCACCGTGTCGTGCTCTCGTCTTCTGCGTCATCGCGCGACCGGCGTGGGACAGCTTGTCTCATCGTATCTCACCGATTAGTATAATCGTGTGCAGTAACATAAAGCTCATTATTGAACTCATTCCTTGTTTGCGCTCATTTTCATATATTTAAAAATATATTTTATGTCTTTTATTTGTGTATTTTCTCCCACGGCATTTGACAGGCGGATCAATAAACGCCACTGTAAATTACATATGTGCACCGTTTCTAATTATTGATGTAACATATAACATCTCGCTATATCTCCATTCTACTGAACCCTCGAACAATTATGTGATGTGTGCTCTCCGTATTCGTGGGTGTGTAAGACAGGAAAATTTCCCGTTGGACATTCGAGATTGTACGTGGGTGACGAGTGTCAAGAACTCGTAGGCCGAACGATCTAAGCACCGTAGAGGGGTTTGTGACGTGTGTCGTAATAATACTGCGCGATTCGTATCTACCCGTACTGTCTTTTCTAAGAAACTACTGTTCCCCCTGCACAGGACATGCTGTACAGACATGGATATGACCGCAGAGTGCACATGTATTGACGCGACTGAGCGGGCGTTTGAGGGTACGTGTACGAATTAAGAAAATCCATCTCTCTAGGACATAAGGTGACACGTGTCGATGAAATTTGGCAGTATGTGGTTACACGGTATGACTCTACAACGCGACAAAACGGCCATTTTGCCGAATACCTTGACACACTCTTAAAAATCAAACTGGGGGCGAGCGGGCCGCCAGCAGAGTGTAACGATGACGAGGAAGCAATAAAGCATTTCATCGCGTTGTACGAGGGGTCTCAGGGTATAGGTCTCGAGCGAAATCGTCTACAGTCAAATCCCGGTTTACGCAAAACTGACGCATAATTCGTTTTGAGGAAAATCAGATCTACGCGAAAATCTCAGAAAAACCATTATCCATTTCATGCGCTCGGAGCTCATGACATTACTAATGAGTCCAAAGATTGAGATGATGGGTATACCACTGGTTAAATACAGAATCATGTATGTGAGCTATATAAGCACCCGCGATGCTATCCGACCGTCCTCGACATCGAACGGCGTGGTTATAGCCTACATGATTGCACAGACTCGCTCAAAATTTTACGGTTTTCTTGAAGGTCTGGGGAGTTGAATATTGTACTGCGATATGGACTCCTTTATTTACGTTAGTCGCAAGAGTAGCAGCGAGTATGAGCCACCGATCGGTCAATTTCTCGGTGATCTTACGGATGAATTAAGGGAATGCTGGACAGGTAGTTATATAAGTTCGTTCGTTGCGAGAAGACCAACATTTTACGCGTACCTTGTTCGTAAACCTGATGGCGCGACTATAGAAAAAGTGAAGAGTATAACGCTAAACTTTGCAAATAGCTGTCATGTAAATTATGACGCAATACGCTCCTTTGTGACGAATACTAGGAACGGATCTATTATTTTTTAATTCGACGCACCAAACTTTATCAAGTAGTATTACGTAAAAAACGAAATCATGCGAGCCTGTTAACACGAAGCAAAAGCGGTAAAAGACGTACTCTAATGTACCGTATGGCTATTGTGAAATATGTGAATTAGAATATTCGAAACAAATATTGTAAATATAATATTTTGTTTAACAAATAAATTTACGGTATTTAAAAATAAACTTTTTCTTTAATTTTATCCATCGCATTTGCTATATAAATTACGAAAAAAGAAAAGAAACATCGATTTATCCGTACAAAGTCATTCTTTGCTCGCTCTGCTTGTATCGTTGATTCCTTTTATCCCGTCTTCCTTATCGGGTGTTTCGTGTTTTACCGATTATCTTGTCTTATTTGTATGGATAAAATATCGCCCTTTATAATTATATAATTCATACATTTTGTATATAGCGTTGTATACGTAGAGAAACAAATTACTGATTTATCTATGAAATTATTTTAAAGTACTATCGTTATTTAATTTACATACGAATTATACATCAGCGTATAGCGCGCACGCGCGCCTCATGAGGAGCGGATAAGACGCAGACGCGCTGCGTCTTTTCAACTCGTAAATGCTGCAAAAATAGCTGACGCCCGCTCAGTCGCCGCCGCCTCCACCTTGGTATAAGCTTATTTAAGAGGCAGTCAATTGGATTCTATATACAATCATCGATATGGATAGACGTTGGAAACAGCCATTGCCAGCTTTGATAAATGACCCTACAGGCTGTCGTGAAACATATTTTGTCAAAAAAATCCTCAAATACATGCCCGAAATGACAGATGTTCTATTCAAGTGTATAATGTTTTATTACTCAGAGTGGCAGGCCGGGTATTCACAATACTGTGCCAAAATCCAATTTTACAAATGTTTACCGCAAGCAGCAGACTACTCGAATGATACGCGGCCAAAACTTGTGGTCATTTATAATCTAATGCGCGAAGCTGCCGAAGAATGCCGTAGACGACCTTGGTAAAAACCAAGGGTAGAATACATTATTAATAAAATCTATATAGATAATAAAAATCTCAGCGTTATCTTCATTACGCAAAATCTCTTCCATCGGGGTCATGGACAACGCGATATATCCTTAAATGCCAATTATGTCGTTGTCTTAAAAAAATCCGCGAGATTGCGCACAAATTCTCCATAGCATGTTCCGAGAATCTGAGATTTTTGCAGGAAGTATATTTCGATGCAACAACTGTACCGCATGATTATCTACTATTCGACTTGAAACAATCGACGCATGATAATTGCGATTTTGCGCCTGTATATTCCCCGATGACCATTACGTTGACGTGCCGCAAAAGGCAATAAAGGTTCGTAATGCGAAGCGCGATGTACCAGTAATGCGGTTGTAATGACGTTGCGCGAACCTCTCGATAAAAAGCAAATAATTATATTATAGGCACTGGGTTATCTGAAGCAGGAACAACGACGTGCCATTTTGCGTAACGCAGATGCAGCGCTCGTACGGTGTATATGGGAGTGTGCATTAAGCGTTTCACCTGAAAACATGATTCTGTACAACGTGTAAAAATATCGTTTTCGGCAGCACGAAGCAATTCACCAACGATTAGCCGCCAAAAGGAGAAATTGGATCAGTAAGAGGGCATTGTCGAGCACTGTGTCAGATTCCTTAAGCTGCTTCTTGCGCCTGCCTTACACTAAATGAGCCGAGGAATATGCTGGAAATATGGAGCTTATTCTTTACGATAATATATATCGTCTCACAGGGGTCACTATTACTACTATAGAGCCACAGCCTTCCGTACAGACCACGAGTACGAAAATGCTGGAACGGTGTTTACTCGTTATCATCAAATTTATTGTCCTCGAGAGCCCAGTCTGGATTCGATCAGGGAGAAAATTAATTTAGACTCCCGTAGTAGGTAAAAGCAGCGTTTATTCATGAAATAAATATTTTTTTATTCGGTTCAGACTCATGAAAATATCTCCTCATCTAAAACTGCGTCTTTTCCTCTTCAATTGCTCCTCTGAGAACTTTAGCATTTACTCACTCTACAAATTCTCTTTATCTCGGGCCCTCGCACGCTTTTATAATCGTGTACGCAGGTATAGATTTTCGTTCGGTGAAGTTCGTTCGTTGTCTTCCCCTTCTTCCTCGTCTAGCATTCTGGAAGACTATGTCGCGTGATACCCCAATTTCTCACAGCGATGTTTTCAGAGTCTTTGGGAATTAATTAGCCACATCATATGTTTTTCTGTCATTGGTATTTTCTCATCGACATAACCGAAAAGGTAACTAAGTCATATCGATTTCTGTCGTAAAATATTCAGTGATCTCGCGAATAACAGTCAGCTGACATATTGAGGTAAGCTGTTCTATTCGCCGAGTGAACGGCTGTTCGAAATTATAACTTAAACACAGCTCTCTGCATTGCTATTGTAGCGCGAGATAGTTGATGTTTCCAGAGTGTTATCACTCTAAACGTACCTTCCTTCGGAGACGACATTAGTCCTACAGATAACGACTCAAACGCGGTGCACTGACAGATCTGCTCTCTTATGATATTGATACGAGGGCCATTTGAAAAGTTTCGGGTCTCTTCGGCATAAAGTAACTGTAGAAAAAACATTCTTTCGCCGCCCGATAGATGGCCTTGATATATGTAAACCGTAAAAATTTCAAGTCACTCTGTTGGAAAATCAGCTGGCACACGGCGATCGATATTCGCTGTGCGTCGACCTGTTGCTGCTGTGTAGCACCCTGCACTCGGCTATGCCGGAGATAGCCGAGGCAGGACCTCGCAGAGCCGACGCTGTGCCTCGCAGGCATGCCGCGTTAAGCGAGAGGTTATCTCTCTCGCTTGATTTCGGCTTCGCTCACCGGCTGTCTCAATCATTTGACTTCAGCGCTCAACGACGCTTTCGTAAAGTACAGCCATATTGTAAAATCTGACACTTCTGAGCAAACCCGCTGGGATAGCGCACACATCCTCTGGACATCTCAAACTTTTCACCGCTTTTCATTGGATCTACTCAGCTTTTCGTGTTCACCAGGACTCAAAACTAAGTAACAGTACACCGTTATAATTTATCGTAATTCAATGACGGTGAGGAATGAAATACACATCGGTGCAACCTCATAAAGGTCTTACACTATGGCATGCTTTGCACCACGTGTTCTTATTAATTCACTGTACTTTCCCCCAACTAAGCGTGCTGGGAAAGTACTGTGAATACATTCCACTCATTTGTGCATCCTCAAGCTCACTTGGCCGTGCTCTGCAGCGTTGGCTGTGGCACGGTCTGTCAAGTCAAAATTCCAGCACTCAAGCGATATATTTGCAAGTGCTCTCACTCTTTCCCTGTACATTCTCTTTTGCAATTCTACAGAGAATTTACTGGGAATGAGTGGCATCTTATAAGATCTCACATGTCTCATCGCATGGCATGCTCTACAGCGCTGGCTGCAGCGCATACACTACACTCAATCAATACAGCACATAATTAATAATTGTGTGCTACTCAAGTAATAAAAGACAGAACACAATTAATATAATTGTGTGCTGGTCTCTCAACCAAATTCAATTCAACTCAATTTATTTTTGTATTTATTCATTCATCATTTATATTTTTATAAATTTAACATATTTTTGTGATTGAAGTGCCGAAGGTAGAATAAACTACTTTCTCTACCAACATCTGTCAGTCTGGTTATTTATTACCCTGCCGTGAGTGAAAACTCATAATTTTCAATATATTACAGGGCCATTCCAACTACACCAGGAAGGAATTCTCAAACACACTCTGATCATTACTTCGTCTATGAGACTCTTCCAAAGTCAGCTGACATTGTCTGTCAACAGTCGAGAAAATTAAGTATCGCACAATGATGAAATTCCTTCGTTTGAAAGGGAAAAAGACTCAGGAAATAAAATATGAGTTAGACTCTGTATACGGTGAAGCCTCGCCTTCATATACAACGGTCAAACATTGGGTGGCCGAGTACAAACGTGGTCGTTCGAGCATTTTAGACGAGGAACGTTCCGGGTGCCCGAAAACCGCTACAACTGACGAAATGGTCGATTTAGTGCATCAAACTGTGATGGAATATCGTCGATTGACTGTTAAGAATATTGCTGAGGCTTGTGGGATATCATTTCAACGGGTGCACAAGATTTTAGATCAACATTTTGATATGAAAAAATTATCCGCACGCTGGGTGCCGCGCTTGTTGACGATCGACCAAAAACGCATACCGACGGACATGTCGCACGAGTGTCTTAGCCTATATAAAAAAATCCCACGAAATTTTTGCGGCGAATAATAACCGTCGATGAAACCTGGGTACACCACCATACGCCTGAGATCAAACAACAGTCAATGCAGTGGATTGCGGTGGGGTTACCAACTCCGAAGAAGCTAACGGTCGTTCTCTCTGCAGGAAAAGTGATGGCGACAGTTTTTTGGGATAGCCGTCGAATAATTCGTGTCAATTACCTTGCAAAGGGTGAAACAATCAACGGACAGTACAACGTTGCATGGCTGGATAAATTGAAGGCCACAATTAAGAAAAAACGTCCGCATTTGGCCAAAATATCCTGTTTCACCAGGATAACGCTCGGGTTCACACGTGCATGGTCGCAATGTCAAAATTAAACGAATTGAAGTTTGAATTGGTTCCGCACCCACCCTATTCGCCAGATGCATCTCCCACCGACTTTTTCCTGTTTCCTAATTTGGAAAAATTTCTTGGGGGAAAAATATAAGTCAAATGCTGAGGTGGAAAACGCTGTAAACCAGTATTTTTCAGGTAGACACTCAATTTTTTTCTGATGGTTTACAAGGATGGGAGAAACGTTGGACCAAATGTATCGAGATGCAAGGAGACTACGTCGAGAAATAAATTTTGTTTTGCTTCGAAATATTTGGTTTTCTTGAAAGTACCGGAAACTTTTCAAAAAGCCCTCGTAATTCGCTAAATTCCTGAGATTTCGGCAGCGATTCAGCATTCGGACGGGTTCAAAAAGACCAATCGGGATTCCACTTTCCTCGCTTATTTTATACTATGTAACGGAACGCCACTAATGCGATCCGCTACAATACAGAAAGGAGAGCAAACCCTCCCACTGAGAACTAAAAAAGACTAACAAAGCCAATTAAGACAAAAACACATAACGTACCAAAACCAGAAAATTATCGATAATTGATAAACAAGTAGTATCCGTAGACAAAACAATCTACGGCGCCTCAAAGAAGCATCCATCGGACGAGGAGAACAGAAGAGATAAGTAGGTACACACATAGAGTCGTAAAGTACACCCCTGAAAAACAATGGCGTAAATAGAAGACCCGCCTAGCCTAAAGCCTACCCCGTAAACAAAGCAGAGCACGCGAGGGGAACCCCTCCCGAACGAGGCCAACTACACAGGAGGCGGGACGGCAAGCACACGCTGGATCTACTAGACCAGCGCAATCACCCACGCCCTACACGAAGACCGGGCAAAGCCAAACGTAGGCGGCCCTACCCCCAATAGGCCATATTACTCAAAAGGCGAAAACACCCAGAACGCCACAGTACGGAGAAAAGAGAAAAGAATTTGTGGAACTCTCGAGATTCCACGAAGCCTCGAGACAAATCAACAGGGTACCTTCACATGAAGCTTCGCCACGTACCCCCACTCACAGATAAAACATTAACATTAAGAAAAACACATAAAACATACCTGTCTCTTACAAAATTTAATAAACAAAGAGAGAACAAGATAATCCTTACACAGGAGAATGCATGGAAACGAGAACAACATAAAAATCAGTCAGAAATCCGTAAAAAACTCACAAAGAAAGACATAATTAACAATAATTAATTACCCTCGGCAAACAGTTATCAATAAAACAAACAGGCAACTGCACACGAGGCAGGAAAGGACACATATGGGCCAAATCATAGTAAAACCATGACCAAACCACAAAAAACACCGGTAAAGAGTTTGAACCTACAACAGGTAGGAATATGACGTTATCTGACGAAATTCAACCTCGCTGGAACCTCGGTTCAAACCCTGAAAAGATAAAGCACGGCTAAATATAGAAATTTAAGACATAAACGGAATACCGACACGCCACCCCGCACCTCCCTCACCTAGTGATTGAAGTGCGACAAACATCACGTGATGTACCACAAAACAACCCCCGGGGTCCATCCACTAACCTATATAAACCGCGACAGGACGGGCCTCAGGGCTCTTGTCAAAATTCAAACGTCAAGACGAAGTGCTGCTCGACAGCCTACCTAGTAGATAAGATCACTCGTAAAATCCACATGTGAAAGATACGTGTTCTTTCGATCAAATCGATTCCCCTGCATTGCGCTTGGCTGTCGTTTGACCGAACGAACTGATAAAACAACAATAACTAACCGTTTGGGACACACCATGATAGAACCAGTGTTCTTGCTCTCAACTGAATCCCCTGCACTGCGCTTGGCCGTCAGTTGAGCGAATGAACTCACCAGGATACTCTGTGAGGAGTAAGGCTCCCCTGCACTGCGGTTGGCCGCCCCTACTCACAGCGTCAGGGCACACTCCACTAACGGGTCCCCACGCATGGCGTCATGGCTATCCGTCTCTTGGAGTGTGAAGAAGCACGAGTGACATAAGGTCAAGGAGTGGTATCCCGACTAAGTGAACCGCACACTAGATTCGTAGGGTGTACCTGCGTGGGTGGGACCACGTCAGGGCCAGCACCAGCTACCACCTGCCACTTACGGACATCTCGGCTGCTCGCAGTCATTAAGAAGCCGAATCGTAATCCTCTTAATGGCACGATAAGGTGGCTTAATTGATCGCGAATAAAGGCCTCAGTATCCGGGATCCAGGAAGAGTTAGCTGGTCATAGCTGCGAACCCGGTGTCTTGTGCGAACAGCGAGCTATAGCGAGGGACCCTTACAATAACAAAGACGAGTAAGATAGGTAGGTAAATACCACACACACTACCTCACAGTACGACACTCGCGATCCCACTACAAGCTCACCGCGTAAACATCAGTAAGGCGGAGCCTCAAAAGTCAAGCCACACGGTTACTCCTATCAATCAAAATATCAGATAGTAAATCACCGGCTAAACGTCCAATGATTCAAAACAAAGGCCGACCGGTACGTCTTACGACGGTACCACGGAACGCCCCATATAAGGACAAGCACTGGCCGTAAGAACTAAGCAGGCCCCACCCCCTGTAAAATCGAATAGCAGAAGGAAACAAATACACCAATGGAGGAAGAGCTCCGCACAGAATATATCCTGAAAACACACGAATCCGCCTATACAATTACAAGCATCGCGTAAAAGCAAACGCGACAACCCCAAATTAGATAAATTGAGTGTGAAGCTCCATATAGGCGATATCTCATCACCATACGAATGATAGAGTCACGACCCGAAACAACAGGACATTAATCCACATATGTAGTCATAACCATCGCGTAAAAGCAAACGCGACAACCCCAAATTAGGTAAATTGAGTGTTAAGCACCGTAGTGGCGATATCTCATCGCCTTACGAATAATAGCGTCACGACCCGAAATAACCGGAAATCAATCCTCATACGTAATTATAAGCATCGCGTAAAAGTAAACGCAACAACCAAAAAATTAGAGAAATTGAGTGTTAAGCTCTGTATAGGCGATATCTCATCTCCATACGAATAATAGAGTCACTACCAAAAATAACCGGACATAAATCCTCCTATGTAAGTTAAGAAATCGCGTAATGCAAACGCGAAATCCCAAGTATATAAATTGAGTGTTAAGCTCCGTATGCACGAGATCTCGTCGTCATGCGAATACTAGAGTCAAAACCTAAACGTACTGGAATTTATTCCACATCTGGAATTACTGTTGAGAATAGCATAGCGGTAGGACGCGATTTTAGGTTAGAATCCGTACGAACAATACGAGATAGTCCCCCTAAATCATCAATCTCCATTCCAGTCTCCCCCCAAAAATATTGCATATAATTAATGTCTTAAGAACAACAAAAATAGAAAATTACCCTACAAAAATAAAAGACCAATGATGAAAGGGTAACGAACCGCATGTCTACCACGGACCGATGCAACTCAACAAATTCAACCTGAGGTCTTTTAACAAACAAGAAAAAGGAAAAACAATAACAGAATCGATCACCCACACGTAAAATTTAATAAACACAACTCAGCCCATCCAGCCCAGAGCACGAACCTACCTCGAGCCACCAATCCTCACCTGATGGCTTAGGATAATCCACGCTCGAAACAAAAAATCAAAAACCGACGCGATTTAACCATAACCGAGTAGAAAAACACAGCGGAGCGATAAAAACTAAAGTGCATTTCAACGGACCAAAATCGCGAAACGTTTCAACTAATTACCTTTATCTCCTTCTCTGTCGCTCTCGTTATACGTCTCGTGTCCGCCTTGACTATCGTTCATCTTTTTTTGTTGTTAATGCACTGCCGTGGAATCGTATCGTCTTGGCCCACCTTTGTGAACAACACCCGCTTTCAGCCTTTAACTTGCCGCTTCGAGGCATTATTGAGATCGCCACGTGTGACAAGCAAGTTGCGGCATTCCTTTAGTTTAGAGCGCCGTCTCACCTATTTCTCTCTATCCTTACTGGTGTGTGGTTTCGAGTCGCGTGACCTTACACTCGGCAGCAACCTATCGGTCTGCCCTGACCATTGATCGTCACAATTCAGTACCTATTATTCCGACAAAACGAAAAATGGCAACACTCGCAATGACGTGGGTGAAACCGATGACGTCATAATGAACGAAGTAAGATCTCGGTTCAATGACATGCTTATTATCGATAGCGTACAAAAAATTTTTAGTTCAAGGCAATATCATTGCTTCGTAATTTGTATTACAGTGCCGTCGGTTAAAAAATGTCATGGGGTCGTAACGATGTTGTTTTCATAGATAGATGTAAGAAGAATTATAAATTCCAATAGCGTTGATCTTGTTAATGATTCATTTTACCAAACTCCTGCAAGCATGCATATACCTCGTGAATTTATCGGTAATTCCGAGTTACTACATGAACTTACACCCACATTATCTTCGACACCACAGCGGCGTCTCATGTTACAACGCGGTAGTCGCAGCAGCAGCGAGGCCTAGATGGCATGCTCAAGCACTGGCAGAGATAATGCTTACGTTGGACAATGATATCGTTGACGGGCAAGATGGAAAGAAAGTAGAAAACGAACAATAGAAAAACAACGCGCAAGTAGAGATCCAACGTCCCCCACATATACAGGAAAGAATAAAGTAGAAGAAGAAGAAGAAGAAGAAGAATTAATTTAGCTGGTCATCGTCAAAGTTATGACAATTCTTTTTAAAAAATATCTAACTCCGCTCATCCTGCATCCTATTCTCGAGCAGAACATTTGGCTCAGATGGATCGTAGACTGGTGGAAAAAATGTGTCACCATGACTCGAGATGTAGGATTCGTATAACATGCATCGCCCTGTACAACGACGATTGCCACATCGTACCTTGAACGTGCGTAATATGATCAATGCATGGGATGCTAACCTTCGCTCGATAGGTACGTGCAATGATGGGTATGCGTATCTGCTTGTGGTTATCGATGTGTTGAGCAAATACGCGTGGGTCGAGGCTTTGCGTGATAAAACGAGCGCAAAAGTAGCACACTCTCTCATTGGCATATTCGCAGGCAGTAACGACCGTCACCCGCAGCAACTGTAGATCGATCGAGGCAAAGAATTCATCGGGCCCCCATTTCAACCACTTCCAAAGAATAAGAGTACCGCTTTTCGTCCTGCTCGTAATGCCGATGTAAAAGTCTCGATTGCCGAACGCTTTAATTGCGCTTTAAAAGAGCGAATCTGGAGCTACTTCACATACGCGGGAAATAAGCGTGACATCGATGTTCTACAACATTTTTTATATGCTTACAACCACACTAGAAACAGCGGCACGCGTATTCCGCCGAGCAAAGTAATCCCAGAAAACGCCACTATAGCCCGAGAAAATCTAGCTCGACGTTACGAACGGAACACGAAAAAAAAAACTAAAAAGCTTATATGTATATTGTCGGTGACTTGGTGCGCATCAGTACAGCTAAAGCAATATTCACAGGGGGATTTAAACGCGGTTAAGCCACGAGTTTTATTTAAGATTCAACGAATATCTGTGAATTGAGAACCATTCGTGTATATTTTACACGATCTGAATAACGAAGCTATCGATGGTATTTTTTACGAGGCAGAATTATCATGAGTAGGAGTGCCTCCGTCGCCTGAGAAGAAGAAGAAAAGGAAGAATGTGCAGAGACACCGACACTGATAAATATAAGTCCCAAAGACATCTCTCTCTTTGTCGTACTACCGAGCAACAGTAGTATGCAGTATTTTCCAGATAATACATTTACATGGAGAATAGTTTGTTTCTCTTGTGGAAATTGCTTATCCGCTGACTTTTTACATGTACCTACTGTAGGAAACGTCTTTTTTTCATCATTTGACGATGTCGACTATAATTTAATGGGGCTAAATTTTGAACACGGAAATGCGCAGATAGAGATCAACTATCTCACGTAGTCGGACATCTGAGGTTTAAATCGCTCCACAGCGGCCAGGTCAAGGTGGCACGCGTATGCGACGTTCTACGATATCACGACTTTCGCGTATCGCCCGCTATTGTAAGGCTACTCGGGTTCGGGGAAAAGGCCTGTAGGTTTATAAAGATAGAACCGCATTGTGAAAACGCGGAGTCAAGGTCTGCATCTCTTCCGGTGCTATGCCGACCAGCGTGTTTGTAGACACTGATATCTGCACCACATATATCACAGGCGTATACAGATTCCTCTTTTACGAATCGTCCGCATGGATACTGACAACTTTCAGTATGGTTTGGTAAAAATGAAATCGTTTTCGGCACCTCAATGTATACCTCTCTTCCGAAATAATTTATTCACTATCGAGATCGATATACGAGACGAGTTTGGCAATCCTATATCATTTGACCAAGAGACGTTCACGGCGACGCTACATTTCAAAAGACTCCACGATTGATTCCTTCGCTATGGATGATATTAATGGTATGCAGCATGGATGGGGTCGTCGAAACTATAGCGGTATTAACCATATACAGGGTGGCCGATTTATCTGAAGACATTGAAATATTTCGAAAACTACGCATCAGATCAGAAAAAGTTCTCAATAAAATTTGTTCGCCTGGAAAAAGGTCATCCAATGATACCAAATTCGACCCCTCACCCCTACCCCCTGGGGTGGGGGTGGGGGCAACTTTGAAATCGTAAATGGGAACTCCTATTTTGTATTGCAGATTCGGATTCCCCATAAAAAAATAAGTAACTTTTCTCTGAAACATTTTTTTTCGATTCGTGATACATGGCGCTGTAATCGCAAGGGACCTAATATCTGCGAATATCTCGAGAAATTACACATCAAATCGAAAAAAGAAAAAACACATGTTTAATTTTTCAAAAAGCTATTCAGCGATACGAAACTCGATCCACCCTCCGCCCATCCCTATTCCCTGGGGTGGGGGTGGGAATTTCTCGAGATATTCGCAAAAATCAGGTTTCTTGCAATTACAGCGCCATCTGTCACGAATCGAACAAAAATGTTTCAGATAAAAGTAACTTATTTTTTTATGGGGAATCCGAATCTGCAATAAAAAATAGGGGTTCTCATTTACGATTTCAAAGTTGCCTCCACCCCCCACAGTCTTCCGCCCATAGCGATTTGGCCTTGCAGTCGATGTCGATGGTTCGCCTGGAGTTACCCATGATCTTTTACGCTTAGGATTCTCAAAATATATCGACTTTTCATCGCCAGTCACAATTCGATGGAGAAATGACTTTCTTTTGTACCTGGCGAGCAGCATTTCGCAAGTGGTTTTTAGGTTTTCCTGCTGTCTTTCATTCAGTTCATGTGGACCTCATTTTCCCATCTTCTGGATCTTTCCCATGGCTTTCAAACGTATGGAGACGGCTTCTTGTGTCACATTTAATTGATCCGCGAGTTGTTGTTGCGTTTGAGCGTCATCCTTATCCAACAATGCTGCAATTCGCTGTCTTCAAACTTGCTCGGTGGTCTTCCACGTTCTTCGTTTCTCACGTCAAAATTGCGACTTTTGAATTTTTTAAACCATTCAAAGCACGGTGATTTACCAAGAGCATGCTCACCGTAAGCTTCGACAAGCATTCGATGCGATTCTGCAGCAGTTTTCTTCAATTGGTAACAGAAAATCAATGCTGTCCGCAAATCGTAGTTTCCAGGCACAAAATTCGTCATGTTCAACGCTATTACAAACTATGCTGTTGTATGAAACTTGTATTGTTGTAAGCTGAAAATCTTTGTCAGAGATGTCAACAAGGAAATGGCGCCAATGACGCGGTTTGACGATAACTACATTGACAGCTAGGGCCATCTATGGGCAAATTCCGGTTTCATATTTATAGACCTGGTACATCATTTTCGGTTTTCATTTTAAATGTAACGTGATTTAATGTTTTTTCGGCTTGCCGTCGTCGCGCCACCCGTCTTCCCCTCGCCACCAAGCGAGGACAGCTGGTCGCTGACCTGCTGTGTACGGCAGCGAGGGAATTTCTTAGGCATGACGTAGCTTGTTTTTGCCTAAATTCGCTCTAGTTTGATGACCCAGTGCTCGCAGGCCTCGGTGCGTTCGAACGTAATCTCTTCTATTATAGCAGCGAAATATAATAAGGCATGCTAGCAGGTGTAACTATGTTACAATACATGGTTAACTTATACCGAAAAGATGAAGGACGATACTAATGAGAAGGTAGGTACAAATAACTTATAATATAATACGATACAAAAAAGACTGACGCCTAGTGCTTACGATTTATATTATAGACACGATATAATAAATACATGATAATGCGTTGTTGAAGTGTTCATTTCTTCTTTTCAACAAGTGCTTTTCTCACTTCGTTTGTAATGAAAAGAGTGCACAATACTGTTAACTCCAGGAACACGATGCCGAACGTGAGATCGACAAACGATAGATCCAGGCCAAGTTGAACTGTTTCTTTCAGTGACTTGACATTATTTTGTATCAAATCTTTGACACGTACCCTCATCGACTTTTTCGGGTGACTCGTTAGTCGGAATATGCAGCAATAATTCTGCGCAAAGTACATCGACGCACTTTTGTACATGGAGAACGTTTCGCTGCAGGCGTCTGAAGCGTTCATCGTTGCATATTATTATGTTTCGTAGTCCGTCGAACGATGGCTTCTGCATCGCGACAGAGACAACGATCTATCTCTCGCTTGGCAGTAGCGTCGCTTAACGACGCTTTCGAATAACTCAGCCATCTTGCTAATTTTCGCTACTCTCGTTAAAACCGCCAAGTAAGCATCACCTGGCTCTGCTCGACTAGATATATCCTCACTGAATTTATCGGATCTTCTCAAGCTAAACCGTGCTCAACAGTAGTCAACATCAACGGTAAGGTGGCACCTTGACAATTAAAACAAATTCAAACAAGGTGAGATGGAAAATTATCATTTTGTGCATCCTCAAATGTCTCACCTTGTGGCGTGCTTTGCAGCACAGGCTGCTTGACGCTCTCTCGCCCTTTATTAATTGGCACGCAATTAATATAATTGTACGAGTATGTGCAGCTCACTAATAAATTCAATGATCAATTTTTTTTAATTTTATTTTATTTTTGTAGTTTTTGAGTGGATATAGACCATTTTTTCTTCCAACATCAATTATCTGGTTATTTTCTGCGAGGGGGATTCAACGAGGCTGTAGAAAAAGCGTGAGATAGAGACGAGGTACTCGAATCTATGTTCAGCGGAGTCACGGGCCTAACCGCCGATGTTTCCTTTTTGATAGAGCTTATATGTATGGCTATGCGACGTTGCGACTGCGGTCAACTGTGTTGGATGGGGTGGGAATGAATTTTCGACTCCAGCCACCTGTAGGGGGTCTATTGTCATATTGACAGGAAATTTATAGATCGTCTGGTCGAATCTTAACAAATATTTTTACAGAAGGAAAAGACTGTTAGATTCTTATTAGTCAATTACATATTTTCGACTAAAATTTCTATGAGAGGACACCCAAACAAAAAAGATACGGATCGTCTCACGTAGTTGTTCGATGCGTGACACGTGCATAGATCGAAGATAAGATTGCGCAGTCCACCCAACTAGATACCATCGGCCACCGTAGGTCGTAAAAATCAAAATAGATAGCTGTCAGAACAAAACACGCTTACGGTGGTTGTATTATGTTACTGCGATTCCGGTTTTTTTTGCAAGGATTGCTACCTTGATCACCTCAAGGTTTTTGTCTGTACCAATGTTACGGTGTTTTGAAGAAGGCAAACAGACTGTAAGTCAGCGTCAACAATGTCTAGCAATTTTAAAGGGTTGTGTACCAAAGGACGATATTGGTTCTTAGTTTTTCATTATTCTCTGCAAGAAAAGGTAATAGAGTGGGAGGAGGGTGGCGAAAACTATAAGATCTTCGTAAATACGGGTCTGTTACAACTCTCTGTCGAGAATTCGTTCGTGACAGTTCTTGTACAGGGTGCGCCATCTTTTATGTCGGTATGTAAATATTGAATAACTTTGACATTTATCAACCGATTGACTTGAGTAGACATGTTTTTGAAACGTCAATTCAGTACAATTTTAACCATGAATCATTTCCCACCGAAGCAACGCGCCGAAATAGTGACGCTGTACATTGAAAATAGTCGTTCAGTTGTGTTAACTCAACGTGCATATCGCGGAAAATATCGTCAAAAACTTCGAGATGCTCGAAAAAGTGATGGAAAACGCAGCAAAAAGAGCATATTTTGCTTTGGCCAATAAACGCAGCCACTTGATTGATGTTGTATTTATAAACTAGTCCAAATAAATTGTAAAGGCCCAAATAAAATAAAAATACCTCATACAATATATGGAAATCGGTTTAAAAAAAAAAAATGTTATTCAATGTTTACATACCGACATAAAAGATGGCGTACCCTGTATTTCCGTGTTGTTTTCTGCAACTTTACAAAATCCGATAAAAAATTTTTTTTGAAGACTATTTTATAAAAATCAACATTATGGATTGCGACCGCGCACGTTGAGTTATCAAAGTAATTAGGAAGACGGTGAACCTAACGAGGGTTAGAAGTGTTGCGGTTGCGAGGCGTTTTACGTCGCGTTGGGCTTCAAGCTTGAGGGAAATGAATCTCGAGATGGCACAACGCAAGTTAAGAGCGATCTTGCGGCGGTTAACATTGCGGGTAATTGCAAGAACTCATATATACAACGCCTTCGAGAACTGTAGTGAGGCAATAGCGATTGCCGTTGAGGTTCTTCGCGAGCAGGGTGGTAAAAATTTGCGCGTAGTTCGCGATTTGATGAACTGTCACGTGAATAGTGCAAACAGTAGTGACGACGACGTTGACGACGACCACCACTACCACCATCACCACCACCAACTGGTACACATGGGCTGTCTAGTATCACCGACCCCCGTAGAAGACGCTGGTGCTGAGACACCCCTTAATATGGTGCTCGACCACGGTATCGAGACACAAAGATTGTGTAAGTATTAATTTTTCAAAAATATATAGGTGAACAATTTTTACTCTATAATAATTAATATTCTTCGATGATGATAACGACACCGATGACGACTACGATGAAGACAATAACAACGATGTAATACACATGGGTTGTCCAGCCTCACCAGACTATCATAGGCCGACGACGACATCTCGACAGTATATAATATGGAGATCGAGGAACTAGGACGACGTATCGACCAACAACGACAACGTAAGGAGTAATATTTTTTTTAATGTGTCCACATCTAATAAGCCATTAATGCTCGGTCCAACGCTCTTTCAAGCGGATTAATATTGTTTTCGTTAAACCACAGATTTACGGCAAGGATTCGCCAATATGCGCGTTACTCCGTGGACAATAGCAACGCTGTGGTTATAAGATCGGCCGTGGCTAACCCTCGCCTAGATAGCCCGATACTTGACCTTCCGTATCCCGCTAGTCCTGTTTCGTCCCATCATTACGATCCTCAACCCGCCTATGATTCGGACACTGAATCAATTGACGAATCAATGGATATCGTAGCTCCATACTTTCCATACTATTTGGAACGGGTACCGTAGGTATGACTCGTATGGTCAATTGCGTTTCGAGTTCGATGACTATGACGAGGATGAGGACCTTATTAAACTCGGAATTCTCGAATCTCAACGTGGTCCTCCCGAAATGTAGACTCGACTAAATAAACTCCTTTTCCATAGCCCTTCAGCAGAGTTCAGTAACCATAGTGGTATCGTTGTCATCACCATCACATTCAGCGTTATCATCATCATCGACATCATGGCAGGCAGCAACAGAGGCCATAATAGCAGAAGTGTTAAATGCTAATGCTATTAGGGCACAGATAGGCGGGGGCCCCGTATTAAAAAACGATATTAGTAACGAGGGCGTTAGTAGGATTAATATAGGCGTTGACGACGACGACGACGACAGTGAACATGTTTAACCCGTAGGTCGGAGATTTAAAATTGTAGGCCCACCTCAGGATTTTTTTTAACACAGTTCAAAGTTTGAAGTCGTAAAACTGTAGTTGCGTTAATATCACCGGCAGGCGACATCAACCCTATCGTGTGGATACGAAGAGCGATTCACGATATCTGTGTGTATTTTGTGAAGAATCGTTCGCCAAACGATAGGATCGGTGTAGCGTTTGAGGGTGATGGTATGACCAATGGTGTGGCCGGTATATCAGTGCAACCGGTTGATAGATTCAATTACGAACAGTTGTGGGCTCTTCTTTGTAGAGTTCATCAGAGTGCCAAAATACTGTCGGTGTATGATACGTTGTCTTTTACAGTAATGTACGTCGAATAAATATTTATAAAAAGTGAAATACATATTACGGCGTTAAGAATTTCTTGAAAATATATGTAATTGAATTGATGTTTAAAAAAATAAAATACATAAAAAAATAAAATATGATGAAATTTTCTTGAATATATTGGGTCTGGGAAAAAGTTCGTGGCGTTTTTTTAAATAAAAGTCAACTGGTTTTCTTTTAGTGTGAAAATGAATTTATTTAAACCAAATATACTCCATTATTATCGACAATGTTTCGCCATTTTTCGGGTAGAGCCATGATGCCATCGGTGAAGAACTTCTGTGGTTTCTGGTTGAAAAACTGAATCAAGTGGTTTTCACAGGCTTCTTTTGAAAGCAGCTTTCTATTGAGAGAGTTCTGCAGAGATCGGAATAAGTAATAGTCAGAGGGTGCTATGTCTGGACTATACGGTGGATGCATCAAAATTTCCCAACCAAGTTCTCGCAATTTTTGACGGGTCATTAAAGAAGTGTGTGGTCGGGCGTTGTTACGATGGAAGACTGACCAACTAGAAGTAGCTCATGGTAGACGATTCCCTTCCAGTTCCACCACACACACAGGATCACCTTTCTTGCCGTCAATCCTGGCTTCGCGAACGATTGTGACGGCTCACCACCCCTTGTCCACGATCTTTGACACTTCCGATTGTCGTACGTAATCCATTTTTCATCACCGGTTATGCCACGTTTCAGAAATGGCACGATTTCATTGCGTTTCAGCCGCGCATCGCGATGTTAATTCGGTCTATCATGTTTTTCGCGCTCAACTCATGAGGAACCCATACATCGAGCTTCTTTTTGTAGCCAGCTTTGTGTAAATGGTTTAAAACGGTTTTGTGGTCAATGTCTAGCTCCATACCAATATCGACACTGCTGATATGCTTATCTTGCTGGACTTTTTCAAGAATTTCATCAGCTTTTTTAGTGATTGGACGACCAGAGCGTGACTCATCTTTCACATCAAAATTACCAGAACGAAAGCGAGCGAACCATTTCCGCGCAGCAGATTTTGATAAAGTACCTTCACCGTACACAGCACAAATTTTTTCACAAGCCTGCGCAGCGTTTTTCTCTTTGTCGTAATAATATTGCAAAATATAGCGCAATTTTTAGTTACTTTTCTCCATTTTCAAACGCAAACAACAACGCGAACAACTTTCCAACCACTACACCAATTGCGATGTTTATACACTCAAAGTAACGCTCGAAGTGTCACCTTTCCAACGAGACTTTAGTGGTGTCGCTGCGATCTGTGTTTCCTGACTTATTTGCAATCGATGCCATCTATCGGGAAAAACGCCACGAACTTTTTCCCAGACCCAATATATATGTGTCTTTGCTATGATGATTTGAAAGTTAAAAAAATTTTAAATATTCCCTATGTGTGTAATTTTCATCCTTTGTAAGCTAAGCGTCAGCACATGCACCGTACAAGCTTAAGGAGCACATGTGCACCCCGTGGTAGAAGAGCTGACCGGTACGCTCGCTCGCTAAGAAGCTGGTTGTGCGGGCGATCGGTCCTGTATCAGCTGAACCGCCGACCCGTTCACCTCGAATTAGCTTATATCGACGTGTGTCCGCCGCGCCGCCGCCGCCGCCGCTGAAGATTAACAAGAGAATTAGAAACATTAGTATAACAAGGGAACACGAGCTGTGAAGTTGAAAACGTAAAATAGACGTACGTTGGAAACATCCGTGGACTTCGTTAATTTGTGGACCCAACAGGCTGTGGTAAGACAGTTTTTGTTCGAAGATTTTTACGTAACTTGACGGCCATGAGTGACGCTGTATTCGATCGTATAATATTCTCTTACAGTGATAATCTCGATTCCGATACCGCTGATCTATTTAAAAATTCGCATTCCGTGACTGCGAGTCAAATTGTTAAGATCAAGTTTCACGAGGGGCTGCCACAACCAGAGGATTATTCACAAGATAATAATTAAAAAATGTATTATTATTGACGACCTGATGAGAGAATCTTCGAATAATACGATAGTGGATCTTTTCACGAACGGTAGCCACCATAAGTATATTAGTGTTATTTTTATAACGCAAAATATTTTTGACGAAGGCCATGGACAACGCGATATTTCGTTCAATACTAATTATATTGTGATATTTAAAAACCCTCGAGATCGAGCACAGATTCAACATCTAGCCAGACAAGAATATCCTGAAGATCCACGTTTTTTATCGGAGGTATATCATGATGCTACTGCACAGCCACATGGCTATCTGTTGCACCTCAAGCAATCCATACCTGATATTTGTTAATGTCGAATAACCATATTTCCCGACGATTCTCCAATGCAGATGTACGTGCCGAAAAAAAGCAAGACAAAAACGGGGTGGGTATTGAGACGAACGTAAGTGCTGTTTTTACACCAGTAGTCAGAACGTGCGATACGTGCAAACAACATCAACAGCATGGGAGTAAAGTAAAAGAGGCGACTGAATTTTACACGACCATAGATCGATAAATGACAGGCTGCCCTACTCAACGCTCTCTACCAAGCTAGTAAAGGATAGCAAAGAGCCTTGTTATGTACTGCCGATGAACTGCTAGTCAAATGTATATGTGAATGTGCCTTAAACGTTTTAAATGGCGTAGTGCTTCTTAAACCAATCGTGAAAAAAACGTGGTGCCACCAACCGAAAGCGACGAAAGTATAATTGGAGCGTGAAGAAACGTCTAATGATGCAGAAAGGGTGTGGACCATTTTTACCTCTTTTATTGGCACCCATTATTACAAGTCTATTTAGACTGTTTGGCGGCAAAGGTGGAGGAACTAATGCTGATTAGAAGGGACAAATCGTTACATGTGTGCTCGGCAAAGCCCTTAAGATGGAGCACGCAAAGAAAACGCAAAGTACCAGCATAGGAGGCTGGCAAATGGAAATGGCGGCGGCGGCGTTTACAAACAGACAACCGATCAGACAAGTGTACAGACACCAGGAGACCCTATATCGCGTCTCGATACGGAGCTTGCAGATATTTTACATTCAAACAAATAACGTAACGATGCAGACAAGTGGAAACAGTATCTACAGGTGCTACAGCGATATTTGTTTCTCATCGAAACCTGAAACGGTCCGTTAGATCCATTATTGCTTGGTACAATGCCAACAAGTGAACAACAGCTACTGACGAAAAATGAAGATTTGATCGACACGCCTATCATAAAGAGTGTACCTTAAGCGTACAGACGTAGAGCTATTTCGCTAATAAACTACCTGCGTAACTCTCCGGTAACATCACAACGTATCCGATGGGACTATAAACGACGGGTATCCATAGACGGTGTGCTCACATACAATTCTAACATTCTTAATCCCGTTAACGATGCTATACGGTATAAAAAAGGCTTTAAAGCCAGCGGAAGGCTACAGTTTATCAAGAGTGTTTGTGCTGGCTCTATACCACACGAATTGATCGGAAACTACGCATTATGGACCATTGGAAACTATAGTTTTGCTGGTAAGCGGAAAAGAAATGCTTCTGGTAATTTGGACCACGACGACGACGTGGAGGAGAGGGGCGATAAACGGATAACATGTGAAAAGGATCTGCTAAACCTGAGACGAGTGTGAAGAAGAAAAAGAAGAAGGACACTACGGCTACTGATATAAATACTGAAAATTGGCTGAAAAAGAAAAATATTGAGATACCTCGAGGATTTGAGAACTGGCTTAAATTATGAATTGTATCTTGCAATATCTGTATGTGTATACGTATATGGATAAGGTTGTTCAAAGTGAGAAAATAAAAAGTTCGAAAAGTGTATTACGACTCGTCGCATTCTGCAGGTTACGCCGGTGCAAGACGCCGAACCGCTAATAATAAAAATAAAGTAACCGATGTTTATGATTGGCTTACGCAACAAGATTCATATACCCTTCATAAACCCCTTAGACGTCTCTTCCCACGACTTCACCACAACGTTGGTAACATAGATGATGTTTGGGAGGCAGATCTCGTGGATTTACGCTCGTTAAAAAGTTACAATGAGAATATTTCCTACGTATTCACAGTTGTCGACCCCGACGTGATGAGGCCAGGCGACAAAGGGAGCGTGGGTGACGCTCTTTCTCGGCTGGCAGCGAGACGCGTCCGCGGCGATGCTGGGCTGTTCGATGGACTTACGTTAAACTGGTCCTGAAAAGGACCGGGTGTCAAAGTGATGGCGAACGAGTTGTGTCGATGGTCCCGCGTAGACGAAGGTGTGGAAATGATGATGCACTTGTGGTATCGATGTCGATGTCTTTATTTGGTATCCTGACCGACTCGGCGGTCGATCTTCAGCTCGCGACTGCCCGTCTCGGCAGTCGATTTTTAACTAACTCTGACTGACCAACTTGGCGCCCGAATATATAGGGGCAGGTGATCGGTAATTGGTCGGGGAAATGTGGGTGGGGTTGCTAGTCCCGACGTCCCATCGATGCATCAATGACTCGCGAGCCCCGCTCCAGGCGAATTGGCGTGGTGGAGATTTTCTTGTACTCGCTAAACCACCACCGGTCAGTGCTTTCTCGGAGGCGGTCGAGCAAGGGTCTGTGGAGCGGGCATGCTAGCCCCGACTACTCACCGACGCACCGAAGGCGCGAATAGGGGTCTCTGTTATATTTTGATTTTACATGTCATTTCTTACACTCTAAGTCTAAATCTAAGCACAGTGATAACGCGATTCCTCACAAGCGAAGGTAGGGGGATAACGTGGTTTAAACTTTATTGGACATTGCACAAATATGCGAATAACACAGTCATTCATGTCTCTTGTAAATACGCATGGATCAAACCACTGCAAGACAAAAACGTACATCAAGTTACAAAAGCCTTTGGACGAATTTTGGAGCGCAGCGAAGGTTGCCTACCTGTCTATCTGCAGACCGACAAAGACAAGGAATTCATCGGTAAAGAATTACAGACATTTCTCAAGCAGAATGATACCCTGTTTAGAGTTACCCGCAATCCCAATGTAAAAGCGGTAATTGTCGAATGTTTTAATCGCACACTCAATGTACGAATGTGGCGTTATTTTACCCATAGAAATACTCGTCGCTACGTCGATATACTTCAACAACTTGTTGTCGCGTACAATCATGCACAACACTCGTCAATTTAGATGCAACCGGCTCCCGTGACATTGGACAATGCAGATACAGCCCTGAAGAATATGTCAAATGCCTCTATGAAGCAACGTGAAAGAAGGCGTTTCACTATAGTTGAATAGCATTAGTAGAACAAAAGGCACCTTTAAGAAGGGTTACGAGCAAAATTGGAGTGAGGACATTTTTCGGATCGCCAAAGTTGTAAACCGTCAGGGAATACGTGTCTACGAACTACAGGATCTCGAGGACCAGTCAATCGACGGTTTCTTTTACACTGAAGAAATTACATCTGTGCATGAAAAACGTATGGTATAAAAGCAAGACTTTAAAATTGATCGTATTTTACGTACAAAAGGCCGTGGTTTGAAGAAAGATTTTTTCGTCAGTTGGGTTGGCTACCCCTCGAAATGCAACTCTTGGACGCCTGCGTCTAACGCCTATGATCTCGACAAAGACAAAGTGCACGCCTCATCCCTCTAGCATTATGTACAACAATGCAAACTCTTTTCTCGTGCTGCCTAGCAACAGCAGCATGGGCTACTTTCCTGATAATACAACAACCCATTTCATCACACAACTTTTACGTGAAATGACCCTAAATGGACAGTGGTCTGTCGGTTTATTGGAAATTCACCTTCCCTGCACAATAATACATGTGCAACGAGATGATACCGAGATTCATTGTATACCGTGTGATAAAAAAGAGTGCGCGAGCGCTCATATACCGTACGGTATATACAAAAGTCACGAAGAGCTGGCCATGAATATGAATAATCTTCCTGGTATGTATGATGCAGGTATACAACTTGTCCATGCAAAAAATGCCAGTGGTTACACTAGTATTGTTAGTGAGAAGCGAAAAGATAAGTGCGGGCCTCATATTAAAACTTCGGAAAATGTGCTGCGAATGAGTACGAAAATCCGCCGTATACTCGGATTCAATTTAACACCAGGCGAAGACTAGGAAACAGCCGAGGATTCATACCTCCGTTTTGTTCGTGGACTCGAGCGTGAGTCAGTTACCCTCCTGTATCGCTCGAACTCTACCTGAACAGCTGTTCGTTTATTCAGACTTATGCGTACCCTATACCGTAGGCGACACACAGGCCGCTCTACTGCGCATAGTTAATCTCAACACTTCTCAATATACATATGGAACGACACAGATAAAATATTTTTCACCACCAAATTAGATACCTTTGCTCAATAATTGTTTTCAACCGATCGAAATAGATATAAGGGATCATTTGGGTAAATCAACCACAAGTTGGTGGCAGTGGTGGTGGCGCTCGTATAGGCAACATTTTTGAGGGTGTACCTTATTAACGGGGACACGGAATCGGTAGATTTCTCGGTGGTCTCTTCAGAAGCGTACTACCATTACTCACAAAAGGATCTATAGATATACGAATAGAATCTCTATGAACAGGCTTAAACGTTATGGATGATGTGAGTAGTAATAATATACCAGGAGTCTCTCAAAAGACGCGCTGCAGAATCGGGAGAAAATTTGAAAGGAAAGCCAATGAGAAAATCGCTTTACTTGAGAATGTTTCTGGCTATAATAACGCGAGTGCTCCCAGAGCGATGCAGTCGGTGATCGGTCGTGCACCCACACGCACCTCTGTGAGGAAAAATATTAATAGTACAAAAAGGAAGAAGCGAAATACCACTGCACCGAAGAAGAAGAAGAAGAAGAAGAAGAAGCAACATAAGAGAATGAAGACGAGGAAAGTGACGAAGAGACAAAAAGGACAGCTATTGATATTTTTGAAAGGGCTTAAACATGTTTTTTATTATACATTCTCACTCTTGTGAATGTATGAAGTTGGAGCTCGACTTCTTCACCATACCACCGATGCAGTCGTCCGTAAAAGTATCTCAATGGATTCATTACAAACCTATCTCCTCGTTGTGGGATGATGGGCCCATCGAATTTGTCATCCCTGGACACGGCGAGGAATATCGGGATCTCGCACATACAATGATTTGTGTAAACGCAAAAGTACTAGCTTCTGCAGACTCTATATACCAGGTGTATGCATACGTTTTTTCCGGTTCAACTAAGAGATGGCGCCACCGAAAAGTACGCAGCGTATTAATTTAACACATACGTCATTTTGTTCGTCTGACATTAACCTACAAACACACACAAGTTGAGTCCGCCAAAAACTAGCGTCTTTGTTTTATCGTTCAGTGATCATGTCGAGTTTTGTGCCTGAAAAAGAACATTTGCGGCACGCATTGCTTTTCTTATTTAATCAAAAGAAAAAGGCTGCTGAAAGTCAACGTTTGCTGGTAGAAACATATGGTGAACACGCTCCATCGATTAGAACATGTGAGACATGGTTTCGACATTTTAAAAGTGGTGATTTCAATGTGAAAGACAGTGAGCGCTCTGGTAGACCACAAAAATGCGAAGACGAACAATTGCAGGAGTTATTGGATGATGACCCAACTCAAACTCAACGGCAATTAGCAAAAGCATTACATGTGTCACAAGAAACAATCAGCAGACGTTTACGAGTAATGGGGAAGATCAATAAACTCGGTAAATGGGTCCCACACGATTTGAATGAACGTCAAATAGAAAATCGCAAAGTCACTTGTGAAGTGCTGCTTCAACGCCACGAAAGGAAATCATTTTTGCATCGAATTGTGACGGGTGACGAAAAATGGATTTATTTTGAAAACCCGAAGCGGAAAAAATCGTGGCTTTCACCTGGCGAAGCCGGTCCTTCAACACCAAGGCCAAATTGCTTCGGCAAGAAGACCATGCTCTGTGTCTGGTGGGACCAGAGCGGTATTGTGTATTATGAACTCTTGAAGCCCGGCGAAACCGTTAATACACAACGCTATCGCCAACAAATTATTAATTTAAACCACGCATTAATCGAAAGACGACCGGAATGGGCCAGAAGACATGGCAAAGTGATTTTGTTACACGACAATGCGCCGTCTCACACAGCAAAAGCAGTGAAAGACACCTTGAAATCGCTTGGATGGGACATCCTTCCGCACCCGCCGTATTCGCCAGACCTGGCGCCATCTAACTATCACCTCTTCGCATCAATGGGGCACGCGCTCCCAGAGCTGCACTTCAGCAATTTCGAGGAAGTTGGAAAATGGCTCGACGAATGGTTTGCCGCAAAAGACAAGCAGTTTTTCTGGCATGGTATTCATAAGTTACCTGAAAGATGGGCGAAATGTGTAGAAGCCGATGGCCAATATTTTGAATAAAACAAAAATTGATTTCTCTTGAAAATTACGTGTTTTTTTTAACCAAAAAACCGGAAAAAACTCATGCATACACCTTATATATACTGCTTTCAACCGTTGAAGAATACCCTGATGACGATATTTTTCGTGTATAATCGTTACCAGCCAGACCAGTTGTTAATACGGATAACCACGATGGACCTGGAGAACACTGGATCGCCATATACGTTGGCCATGATGGAAAAGGGACATACTTTGATAGCTACCGTCTACAACCAAATATACCGCAGCATCTCGCACGGTTGCGAAGAAACGGCTAGTTCTACCAGTGCGGCCTCAAGCAACTACAGAGTAATGCGTTGAATGGGTGCGAACAATTTTGTATCGTATTCTTGCATCTTATGTCGTGCGGATTCACCATACTACCGTATAATACCATACCGAATTACAATACCTTTACCTCTCGATTATCGGACAGTGATAAAAATAAATTAATGGTGGATACTGCGGACGAAGATTACCGTGTTTGCAGGGATGCTGCATGTGATCGTAAATGTGGAAAAGTGGTTTCACTAAACTGTGTCTTTTATTTTTATAGTGTAATCATTAGAGAACTATACTTAAAGTGTATCTATTTCGGCGCCGGATCATATTCTGCATTTTTTACTGCAGAGTATGCATTTCACCTAGTAAACACGGCAATGCGATACACACGTGCAAAACCGCTGTCAATGCATTCCAGAGCTTTGCGCCGCAAGTTGTGATTCAGAGGAGAGCGTTATCTTGAAGTCCATAATACCCCCTATAGCCTACCGCAAGCTGGCAGTGCAAGCACTTCCCCACCGACAGAAGGGCTTAGCAATCATCCACGACAAAAACATCAATGCCGTCGCGACCAAAAGAAAAATATCAGCCCTCGAAGTTAGACAGCTCCACTCAGGTTCGACCATCCACCACTCTTCTAAGACGTTGCGATCGCATTCATTTAGAAACTTTTCTCCTCTTTTTCAGTCTATAGCTTACTTACCACCTGTTGCCCTCTCCCCTACACCGTTCGATCCTCACATTCTGTCGCTTGCTTCATACAAAAGCCTATCGGAAAGCCGATGAGCTGCTCCTCAACCCTTCGCTCTTCGATACTCGCCCAACCACTCTCATATACCACCCCAACGTGTGACTTCGCGAAACTCTTAACGGTCTCCCAACAGCACTCTACATCTTATCCTAGTCACTCGCGTAGCCCACAAAAATGTGCTCATCACTGCCAACCGACGCACAGTGGGGCCGATTCCCGAAAAGCTGGTCAAAAGTCGAAAAATGAAGTTTCATTTTATAGGATTTAGAGTACATAGGTGGAGAGAGTAATGTTCAAAGAATATAATGGAACATTTTATAAGGGCTAGTGAAGTATACCTGGCAAGTATAAGCCAGTACAAAAGAGACCTTCGCGCAAGTAATGGCTCGATCGTTCGAGCTCATATTCAAGCGTCATATTAAAAAATTTGTAGAAAATCGTAAAATTGGTGTTTCTTAATTCTGCAAAATGGAGGTTTCAGGTTGAAGAAAGTAGTTTATTATCATATGCGTCGAAAATTATAACAGATACTTATAAATTAATGGCTAAACAATGTCTAAAGTAGAAAAAAATGAAAAATTATGTGCAATCATTTTAGAAAAACAGGGAAAAAGTTTAAAGTTCCGCAGTGTTCCGCAACGAAACAAGTTTTAAATTAAAGTTTGTACTGTTATGTAACAAAATTAGTAAAAATCAGCTGCAACTTTGTTTTTAGTGCATATTTGAATATAAAAAATTACAAATTCACATTAACCAGTTGTTACACGTTTTTTTCAAATCAATATAATTCTGTGAAACTTGTTACTCGGGGGTTTTTGGGGTCGCTGAATACGAATCCGGTGTCAAAAAAACTAAATTCAAAATGGCGGATCCAATATGGCGGACACAATTTTCGAAATCGATTGGATTCGCTTGAAACTTGTTACTCGGGGGTTTTTGGGATCGCTGAATACGAATCCGGTGTCAAAAAAACAAAATTCAAAATGGCGGATCCAATACGGCGAACATAAAATTTGAAATAAAACCACCATTTTTATTTTTGTTTTTTCTTGGCTATGCAACGTAAATAGTTCCGTAGCGTAGTGGCTTACACGCTGGACTCGTACATTATTGTTCTCGGTTCAAATCTCGTGTAGGTGATTTTTTTTAATTTTGCATAATAATTATTTAATAAAATTGTAGTTAAATTAATTCAGCAATTTTCATAATTTTAATAATTATTTTTATGTTATAAATAACTTATTTCGTTTTAGAGTATATATTGTTGGATTCTAACATTTATAGAGGATAACGGAACATTTGAAAAGAGTCGACTGTATACATAGACCTACCTGCAATATATAGGTCTACCTAGATATAGTGGAACAGATAGACTTTTTGCGAGGGTAATGGAATATTTGAAAAGGGTCGATCACCTCACAAAGGGTCGATAGGCCTACTTGAGGGCCTGTGGCAGTTACGAGCAGAGTTGCCTGATACGTATCTTTTTCGCGCATGCCCATTCAGTTTGGCATCCACGTGTTCATCAGTAAAGTACTTAGTTCAACTTTTTAAAGGTATATATAGCCCTTATTTTGAAAGAGAGATGTTATTTTTATAGAAATTTAATACCGGCTATGATAAATCAACTAATAATAAATTACTGTCGCTCAATAATTTATTACTGCTTAATTTATCACAAGTTGCGTTAAATTTTTATAAGGGTAGTTATTTGTTGGAAAATATATGGGTTCCTTATATTCCTTATTGCTATATACATGCCTGGAAATTCTTTCGCATGCACTGCGCATGCCTGAAAAGGGCACGCATCTGGCAAGGGGATATGCTTGATGCAACTCTGGTTACGAGTTACGAGGCAGTGGCGAAGTGATCTTTCTTGGAGTAGCAGCTGTTGTGTTGGATCGTACAAAGTAAAAGAATATTTAAAAATTTGCCAAACATCGTGAAGTGGATCGTTTTGCAAAATGGACGCTTCAAGTGCAAGTAAGTGCATTATTTTTACATGTTTAACAAATTATAATAAAGATATATTGTTATTATTTATTTCATTCATATTTACGCAATGCTTAAGGATTACAAGTGAAAAATAACGTGTAAACGTTTCAGTTAACATACAAAAAAAGTCATGTTTTGTAAACTTTTATTCACAAAATTATTGTAAACTATAGTTTATATAAATTTTTAGCAAAAGTTTTTGCTTTCACTTCAACGTGTTATAAATTTAAAACTTTCTTTTTTGTTTCAGGTGCTGATAGTACCAAACAAATTTGTAGTTTGTCAAGGGAAGACATTTTTAGATCACTGAAAGACAACTTAAATGACAGTGCTACAATAGCTTTTGAAAAAATTGAAAATAATTTGTCTACAAAATTACAGCGATCTTTTACGTTATCAGACAATACGAAATCTGTCGTTCGTATACTATTACATAAATTAAAAGCAAAGTGGCAGGAAGTTTGGCGGATGGAACAAAAATTTCTGGAGAATAATCAGCCATGGCTAAATGGCATCGTTTATTTCGATGAAAAGAAAGAAGATGGATCACCACCACAAACCAGGTCAGATGAAACACATATGGGCCGCCCAAAACAGCAATTTGCACAATCCAGTGAAAGAACGAAGCGAAGAAGAACCGAAGACATTCGATCGGGATCAAGTACTGAAAAGCTCTCCTACGCAACACAGATGAATTTACGAATCGAAGGAAACGTGGAAGCTGCTAAAATTGTTAAAGATATACCTTAAAGGTAGATGTTTTATTACTTTTTATCAAATATATAATTTACTTACAGATTTATAAAAAGTTAATAAATTTTTATAATCGCTATTTTGGATCTGTCATTTTTAATTTTGTCTCTTTCACATCAGATTCATGTTCACCGACCTCAAAAACCCCCGAGTAACAAGTTTCAAGCAAATCCGGTTGATTTCAAAAATTGCGTCCGCCATATTGGATCCACCATTTTGAATTTTATTCGTTTCACACCGGATTCGTATTCAGCGACCTCGGAAACCCCCAAATAACAAGTTTCAAGCGAATCCGGCCGGTTACGAAAATTGCGTCCGCCATATTTGATCCGCCATTTTTAATTTTGTTTTTTTCACACCGGATTCGTATTCAGCGACCTCGAAAACTTACAGAAACCAAGTTTCATACAAATTCGATAAACATTCCGTATTATAACTGAGTATTTTCGGTTTACTATCGCCATTTTGAACCCGCCATTTTGTTTTTTTACAATTTTGACTTCAGATTCGTAATCAGCGACCCCAAAAACCCTTATATACTATATCTCAAACAGAATGAACTACGTTTTCGACTTTTGACCAGCTTTTCGGGAATCGGCCCCACTGTGCGACGACCTTCGTCCACCACTAACTCGAATGACAATTTGCCCTGACCCCTCTACGGCCGTACCGCTCCTCTCTTTCTCTCACCGCCCTAATATCCAACTCACTCCCTGTCAAACGTCCTTCTCTTTCCCGCCATAGTATCCCGCCAACATCGATCTCGCTCGCTCACCTCTTGTTCGATAGATCAAGTAGTCTATTTCGCAGCCTCGTTCTAACTCTTCTTCAGTTAATCTTCCATCAACTCCTACCATCTCTATAGCCACTAGGGCTTGGAGATATGCTCATCCCCATTATAAAATGTCATTTTTTTTAAATCGTTCTGTGAAACTGTCATAGCATTCAGAACAGACTCGATCTCCTTCCAAAAATTGTCTCTGGCTACGATCATATTATTCTAAGCAAATTCTGGATCCAGCCACAAAACACAATAAAAATGCGTGATTTTAACATTTTTACTAAGAATAGAAATAATTGTAGAGGAGGCGGCATTCGTACATGCCTTTAGAAGCATCTTCCCTTTACCATAATTGAAAATACCAACCAGATCACTGAGAAACCTTATCTATGTCGTTTGCGAGTTCTCTCACATTCTTTTTCACTCTTTCAACATACCCGACCCCACGCTCATTGACACTGACTTCAACTGCAACCACTTATCTGGTACCTTCAATAATCTTCTAAGTCCAAAGAAATCAGCTATCGACTTATCTTTCACCTCTCCTAGTCTTTCCCTTCTGTGCACCTGGAATGTTGAAGACGTCGTAAAACAAACAGCGTTCGCAAATAAGCCTAGGCTTCATTTAGATAGTTTGACGTCCAGAAAAAAATTAGATGCAAAGAAAAAAAAATTCAACGAGACAAAAAAATCGTGGGTTCGCTTTACTACGTTCATCGACATTCGTACTCAATCTACTCTTCGGTGGTCTAAGATTAAGCGCTCCTGGAGTTGGATAGCAACACGGCGACCGTGAAAAACAGTTCATTTCATTGACCTCCATCTGTCCACATTGAATGAACTGAAAATAGAATTCCATAGAAGGAAATGAAATTCGAGTCATGGTCTGGACAGAACAGTCTTTAACATCATTTTTAATCTCCCCGAATTTATGATTTATCCTATCCCCCACACTTTCAATGGATTTTTTGTTGGCTGCCTATTTCCTAAATCATGGAACGAATTCCCAGTCTTTCTTTTTCTAAAACCACCCTCGGGAAATTCCACCTAATCTCCCTAGCCTTTTGTCGCCTAAAATTAATGGAACATCTCCTACACACTCGCATGGTTCAATGATTGGAGAGAAATACTCTGATATCACCTACTTAATACGGCTTCTGCAAATCTAGGTCTTGCGTCTATTACCTCCGTATATTAACCTTCGTTAGGTATTTGGGAATAGGATACAGACAGGCCACGAATGATTTCTTGGTCAGTTTGGAAAGCAAATGTTGTCTTGCGATATAGGGTACCTGTATGTATGCAGCTCTTCATGTAGTGTCTAGAAATTATAGCGTATTAAATAATAACTGGGTGCGAATACGTATTCCTAGAGCGCGATAATCGTTTTGTCGAAATCTTGTTATTACTGTCGTTTCTTGCGGAAGTTTTGCAATCTGCTACTTAACTTAACCTGAAGCAAGATATATCACTTGCTAATAATGTAAATATATCGTGTAAATATTTTGTTTTGTTGCGAGAAACAAATATTAAAGCATGTATTTTTTTCTCCAGTCTTGGCAATTTTTGTGTCAAAAACAATCATTGTGCATTGCGAGGAAGTCGCCTGTAAAATTCGATCAATTCTAAAGTATCCTAGAAAGAGCGCCATATAAAGCGTTAGCACCAGATATTTCGATAACGTGGACCCGGGAATACTCAATTCGTAAATAACGTTATTATCTTCTCCACATACAGCGATCTGAAGATATGCATCTCATCTGTTTAAATATCGATAGTTTAAACAATATTTCGACATACCTTCGAACTGGAAGATTCGAAGATTCTTCATTGAGCGGTCTAAACCTAAATTTATTGTATTCTCACATAAACCGTTTAACTCTCTCGAACGCTTCGTAATTATACCCGGCTTTACCCGCGTCGCTGTTTTTCGCGAATCGAAATTTCTCGATCTTATCTTGATAACCATCTATTCAAATGCATTGCACTCGTTAATATTATATGTCTCTGCACGTTTTCCCTCTTCAAGAAAATCGAAACGAGTCCAACAATCATCTATCAAGCTCTTACGCGGTTTCCGCAATTCTGCCCTATGCAACTTTGGCATGACAGGGCACATGAACCGCTTCTCCAATTTCTCGCTAACAGATTTCTATTGCAATTTTTCTCTTCCTCAAATCGTTTTTCTAATAATTATACACATTTATTCGATTTGCCAACCACATGCAACCCCTTTCCGTTTATCTACTGAATCAAACCCTCGTCCCATGTTCCTTCATCTTTCATGGACATTACATCTGGCAGAATCATTCAACATTTTGAAGATCCCGAAATATCCTTTCTCGACACCTCTGGTTCTAAGCTGCGCAACTCTACAATATTTTATTCAGACGACTCCAAATCAGAGGACAATACATTTGTTGGCATGTCTATTTTCTGTTCGTCAATGTCTCTTTCCTTAAAATATTAAATCCCTGAGCATGCTTCCATCTTTTCCGCTGAAACCTTGGCGCTTTTCCTCGCTCTAAAAATAGCGATTAAAAACGAAATCCCTCGCTCTTGTATCCTTTCACTCCTTCAGCTCTCTTTAAAACCTTCATATACCGACTCTCTCGAATGCTGTGTCGAATAATTATAGGTGACTATAATTATTGATGTACAGCAGGATATTTACATCTTGTAATCTGAAAGCCTTAAAACTAGACTAATTCGGATTCGAGGCCATGCTGGCGTCCCAGGCAATGAGACCGCCGATTGCTTTGCCAAAGCTGCTATAGACGATTATTTGCGCTATAATCTCCTTCTAACTACTTTCGGATTATCCCCGATAGTTAAGTCAAAGTGCCTTGCATCCACCAACCGCAACATAACTCACGGGAGCCTATGCAATTAAAGACGAGCTTTTTTAAATTTCATTTCATTTAATTGCGACGTTTTTAATGGTATTTGTATGGTAAAGTAAGGTTCAGGATAAGCAGATTCATAGCATAACATTTTATTGAAATTGTAAGTAAATATTCCATTGATTTAAAAAAAATTATCAACTTGGGAACAGGTTGGCATAAAAATCTGCAAAAAATCGTGGATGTAAATCGGAATGACGATATTAAAAAAAAAACGACTGAAATAAAAAATTGTCGAGGAACAACCCACCCGAGTTGAATAGAAATGCCACGTATCGTGGGTTTTATACTATCACAACACGTGCGCGGTTTAACTTTCGAGACGCTACAACATTACCGATCCTCATCATTTTCTTAACTCTATTTTCTCCGTTCTCTTTTCTCTCGCTACTCTTCCTTTTTGCTGTCACCTTTCATCTCTCATGTATCCATTCTATGTTCTCTCCATTGTTCCTTTTTCCTGCAATCTTTCATCTCTCTTCTCCCCATTCTATATTACCGACAAAGAGCACCGGAAATCCATGAAAACTGGTATATTGTCTTACGATGAATCGTATCCTTTAGCCACCTGAAAATATATAAAAAATGACATTAGATTGAGATAGTCGAGTCACCTAAAAATCATGAAAACAAAAATGCAGTTTTATTTCCTAAGACCAAAGAATAAAAAATATATCATCATTCAAACACTCATTTGATAGCTTAATTCATAAATAAAATAATTTTCTTACTTTGGACTTCTAGCAAGGTTCAAGCTACACCGATAGGCGGAATTAACTTTGCACGGTCATATTATCTTTGTAAAAAGATTCTTACTTAGGCAATTGGAGAAATGTTCATTCCAAGCTCTTACCAAAAAATTATAGAACACATTCATAATAAAATGCACATAAAAGAAAAATTGTCTGTAAAAGTGAGTGAAACGAATATGCAGGAGATTGGAATAAAAATACCTATATTTTGAGTTTTTCTACCATTTTTTATAACATTAAAACATTTTATCTGTGCATTAGCACAGCATTGATATTTTTGGATGAATACTCTTATCCAAATTTTTTGTTATACTTGTTGAATGCACTACTATTGTGACTCCTTTGATTCTCAACAGTTACTTTTTTAAATAGGGCTGATAAAACTATTGATTTTCCAATTTATATAGATATAGCGTTTATGTTCGGTCGGTAGGATGGACTTTTTTTTCGTGAAATACAACTCAAGGTGTGAGATACGTGATCGCGATTCTAAGCGCGGGAAAGAGAGGCCTCCGTCACATTCTGCATTTACGCCTCATAGATATCGGGTCTAATTGCTTAAATCAATTTTCGTGTCTAATTGCTTGAACCAATTAAATTTAAATTCTCTAAAGAATTGTCGAATCCGGTTACTTAATCAATTTTTATTTAGTTGATTCAAGCAATTAGACACGAAAATTGATTCAAGCATTTAGAGTCGATATTTATGATTTGCAAAATGCGGAATTTGGATTAAACATCTCTTTATCGCGTTTAGAATCGCGATCACGTATCACAACCTGAGTTAGGTTTTGAAAAAAAATATCCATCCTATTGACCAAACGTAGGCGCTATATTTATTTCAATGTTAAAATTTATGTTACAGTCGCTTGTCTAGAATTATCAATATTGTTACTGATTTTCCTTAAGGGTAGGAAAACAATTTAATTTGTGGCCGTTCTATATTATATTAATAAATATTGTTCCTCATACCCACTCGTAGATAGCCATGGTGGTGCGGTTCAAATCACCAATATCGCTGAATCTTGAGTGCTTCTTAAGGGTTAATACCCTTTTCGACGGAAACTTTAATTCCTTTGTCAAATCAGAGGCGCATTGTCAGAGAGACTTCCATCCCCGATTCAGTGTGCTGTTTTAATTAGAACGATAACAAAATAGGGTACAGACTTTACATTATAACTTATTCTAAATGTAAAATGCAAGGCTAAAATGTACCCACCTGATATTTTCTTATCCAGCAACGTACTGTTTCGGTGACTCGTTGATATTCTTCATCCTTGTTGACATATCTCCAAATGATAACTTTATAGATGTAGTACTAGTAGCTCATGAGACCGAAACGCACGCTCTTGAGTAATCTAAAAGTTTTTAGCATTTTTCGATGCAGTAATATTACAGAACATACTTTATACGGAAGCGTATGTCTTAGGGGAGCGTTTGGCACAATTCTGTAGAGTGATCGCTCAGTGATTTCTTCTCACGCACTTCCAGTGCTTTGGGTGATTATTAATTCTGGCTCGCACTCATGCGCCTTAAATACTTGATATGATGGTACGTTCTTAGTCGTAATCATGCCCAACTATCCCATAAAACAAACAAAAATTCAGTGTTTGAATATTTATTAATTAATAATAGGAGATGCAATGAAATTATAATCATTTGCAAACATACGGTAGGCTTTAAAACTATGCGGGCTCGCAACTTTTCATCTACTATTTAATTGGTTGCTTCTTCTTCAATACGTATAATCTACACGTAGATTTTATTACAATTTTATTTTCGATTTAACCTTTCATGGATCATCTTAGTACTTATCATTGTTCCTTTTATCTCATTTTCCATTTGCCCTACTTTCTCCTACTCCATCTATTCCCATCTTTGGCCCATTCCTTCCCTATGAAATATACGAGTACCCGCCACCTTCCCGTTTTATCCGTAATGTAAATCATTAAAGTAATGTCAATCAACATGGTCAGCATGCTCATTAGGATTTCATTTTGTCCACATTACCAAACCAAGAATATTTTTTCGTCTGTAGTGTCTATATATGTTGCTTGACATTGGCTAAACGCGAGCAAAATATATAACTACTGTAAATAAATAATCAGGGAGTTATGCCAGTAGACCGTGGTGAGGATAGCGGCAGATAGGCATGGCGGTGCTTGGCGTACGGGGCCGACATCGATCCGCTAGCGAGCGAATGAGTGCAGTATATGAGAGTTCTGCTTTCATTGTTCGTATCTTTCTCTAATATCCGGTGAGTCTACCTTCTTTCACATTTATTAGAATTCTTATCAACTTAAGAGTACGTAGTACTTTTTATATTTTCTGTGTGTTCTATGAAGGTGTGAAAATTATTCAGTTTAATACAAATTTCGCTATCTTGATCATAAACTCAATGCTAAAAACTTCAATTTTCAAGATTTAATTGCATTTTTTTATGTTCGGTGACTTACTCTGATATTCCGCGTATGTAACATTGAATACTAAAACTAAAACATACTAAAAAACCAGTCTTCTGAGCTTGAAATGCCTTAATGACATAACTACCTTAATAGCTGTTGGTACGTGATGCTTAATCAGTACGTACTCAATAACGAACCTATAGTTATGGATACAAATGCCCCTATATACTGAACATATAGTTATGTATACAAATACCCCTATATTATAAAAATATTTCGCCACCACAGTGTAGGATAATCGAGAAATGTCTCTGGGGTCTGAGAGACCCCAAGGTTGTGACTTATACATTTTCCGACGAGCCCCCCTCCTCCGCCCCCAGTACCGATTATTCTAAGTGTTCCAAGGAGAGCTCTCCAAGCTCTGATTTTTCTAAGTTCCTTAAAAAGGCCATACCGCCGAGCCCTACGATGGTTAAAGAGTTACACTCAAAAATGTGCAGCAGATTTATTCGTAGCATTTCGTTTGGTTGTAACATTTTGTTAGGTCATTCCTTGTAATATTCGTAATATTTTATTGTATTTTTCATGATGAGAGCCCCTCTTCAGTTGTGTGGAAACCTTCCTCAAACCGGTGTATCGACACTCGCGCAGGTTGCAAAGTCAAACATTGAACGTGACATGGGTCTTCAATATTGCACTAACCAAGATTTACGTGGTGCATAAAAGGCGAAGTCAAGCGAGATATTTTTATCATGTGTACTGCAGACGGCGAGTGGCTTCACATTTTTTATTTGCCCTACTTTCACCTATTCCGAAGTCACTTTACCGAAGCCCCCTAGTATTTACTATATACGTATATATTGTGATTCAGCGGCTGGAATGCTCACCAGAATTCGGAGACTGTCACATCCACACCATATTTCCATTACTCATAGCCTGTTCCTGCTATGTCTTTCCATCGGAAAGGCGCTGAAGGGTTAGGACGGATGCAGGAATTTGACCACTCTCACGGCAACCCTGCAAACCGAAATAGAATCGGTCGATATTGGTATGGAGATAGGCATTGACCACAAAACTGTTTTGAACCATTTACACAAAGTTGGCTACAAAAAGAAGCTCGATGTATGGGTTCATCATGAGTTGAGCGCGAAAAACATGATAGACCGAATTAACATCTGTGTTGCGCTGCTGAAACGCAATGAAATCGAGCCATTTCTGAAACGTGTCATAACCGGTGATGAAAAATGGATCACGTACGACAATCGGAAGCGTCAAAGATCGTGGACAAGAAATGGTGAGCCGTCACAAGCGTTCGCAAAGCCTGGATTGACGGCGAAAAAGATAATGCTGTGTGTGTGGTAGGACTGGAAGGGAATCGTCCACCATGAGCTACTTCCAGTTGGTCAGACGATTGATTCTTAACTCTACTGTGGACAACTAGAGAGATTACGTCAAGCAATTGAAAGAAAACGGCCCGAATTGATTAATAAGAAAGGTGTTTGTCTTCCATCATGACACCGCCCGACCACACACTTCTTTGATTGAATTTTTTACCCGTCAAAAATTGCGAGAGCTTGGTTGGGAAGTTTTGATGCATCCACCGTATAGTCCAGACATAGCACCCTCTGACTATCACTTATTCCGATCTCTGCAGAACTATCTCAATAGAATTAAGCAGCTTTCAAAAGAAGCCTGTGAAAACCACTTGATTCAGTTTTTCAACCAGAAACCACAGAAGTTCTTCACCGATGGCATCATGGCTCTACCCGAAAAATGGCGAAACATTGTCGATTATAATTAAACATATTTGGTTTAAATAAATTCATTTTCACACTATAAGAAAACCAGTTGAATTTTACTAAAAAAACGCCACGAACTTTTTCCCAGACCCATAATATATTACGTTATAGAACAAACGGTAGAACAAACAGTTAACGTGATATACAGGGTGCGCCATCTTTTATGTCGGTATGTAAACATTGAATAACTTAAAAAAAAAAAAACAACCGATTTCCATATATGAGGTATTTTTATTTCATTTGGTCCTTTACAATTTATTTGGACTAGTTTTTGAATACAACATCAATCAAGTGGCCACCTTTATTGGCCAAAGCAAAATGTGCCTTTTTTGCTGCGTTTCCCATAACTTTTTCGAGAATCTCGGGCGATGATTTCGGCACGAATGTTCGCCTTGAGCTCGTCAATGGTCTGAGGGTTATTGGCGTACACTTTGCTTTTCAAATAACCCCACAAAAAGAAGTCTGGAGGGGTCAAATCTGGAGATCTGGGTGGCTAGTCAAAGTCGCAATTTTTTGACATCACACGTCCAGGAAATTTTCGTTGCAGAAACTGCATTGTTTGATTTGCAGTGTCGCATGGCGCATCGTCTTGCTGAAACCAGAAACCGTCCAGACCTTTTTCACACATTTGTGGGCAGACATAATGAGCCAACATCCACCGATATCGATTCCCATCGAGTGTTTCGACTTCTCTTAAAAAAAATGGCCCAATGATGGTTTTGACGCAAACGCCGGCCCAAACAGTCACTTTTTGGTCATGCAATGGTGTTTCATGGATCTCGTATGGATTTTCCATTCCCCAAATGCGGCAATTTTGTTTGTTAACGGCGCCAGAGAGTGTGAAATGGGCCTCGTCGGTCATCAAAATTTGCTTCCAAAAATCAGGTTCAGTGTCAACTATTCGAGCGACTGTTTGGCCGTATTTAAAGCGACGTGGACGGTCTGTCGACAATATTCTTTGAGTCAATTGCACTTTATACAAAAACAAATGCAAATCATCCTTCAAAATGCGCCGCAAAGTGGTTCCACTGACGCCAAAATGCTGAGCACGGTGACGATACGACACATGTGGGTTCTCGGTAACACTCTCTCTCTTAGTGCTTCAACCAGTTCATTGGAATGTCTTGGGCGTTAATGAACGGCACGTGGACGATCTCCCACTGTCCCGTGCTCAACAAAATTCGACACCAAACGACGAATAGTGTTGTCAGACGGCGCTTGTTGGCCACGATATTTTCGATGATACACACAACTGAACGACTATTTTCAATGTACAGCGTCACTATTTTTGCGCGTTGTGTCGTTGTGAAGCGATTCATAGTTAAAATTATACTGAATTGACGTTTCAAAAACATGTCTACTCAAGTCAATCGGTTGATATATGTCAAAGTTATTCGATGTTTACATACCGACATAAAAGATGGCGCACCCTGTATATATATATATACAGTGCACCAAAACCATCATTGGGCCATTTTTCTTTAGAGAAGGCGAAATAGTCGATGGGAATCGATATCGGTGGATGTTGGCTCATTATGTCTGCCCCCAAATGTGTGAAAAAGGTCTGGACGGTTACTGGTTTCAACAAGACGGTGCGCCATACCACACTGCAAATCAAACAATGCAGTTTCTGTAACGAAAATTCCCTGGACGTGTGATGTCAAAAAATGGCGGCATTGACTGGCCACCCAGATCTCCAGATTTGACCCCAACGGACTTATTTTTGTGGGGTTATTTCAAGGCAAACATTCGTGCCAAAATCATCGCTGTACTTCCGAGATGCTCGAAAAAGTGATGGAAAACGCAGCAAGAAGGGTACATTTTGCTTTGGCGAATTAAGGCGGCCACTTGATTGTTGTTGTATTCAAAAACTAGTCCAAATAAGTTGAAAAGGACCAAATTTAACACGTTAAGCGCCACGCCGGTCCCTAGGGACCGGCGCTAGACTTTCCGTTCAGGCCTCGCCGGTCCCTACGGACCGGCGGCAGACTTTTCGTTCTTTTATTGCGGCGCGTGTGTCGGTCCTTGCGTACTTGTGAGACTAAACATTTAAATTATGCGATATCGGTTTTTGTTTGGTCAATGCTTCAAGGAAAAAAATATAATACTTAAAAACATTAATGTAATTTATTAAATTTTTTAGCTGTCTTTGGTCCTAATATTCGTGCATTCTGATTATAGCATTCGGTGCAGTATCGTCTATGAAGGGACTATAAGGATATAGACAAAGTATATACATAGTGTTTATTGCGATTGCAAAATGTCTGGCGCTCGAGTGCAATTATCTGCAAGTAGAAAGGTAAACATACGAAGACAAGCCCTGGTCCTCAACGCGGGTTACGTTACCCGACATCAATCTATACTCTGGCTCGTCTATCGGCGAGCGGCCCTGCAGAGCTCGCCTGACGGCTAACGGAAAGGCACAGAAATTCGGCGTGGCGCTTAACGTGTTAAAAAAATACCTCATATATGGAAATCGGTTGTTTTTTTTTAAGTTATTCAATGTTTACATACCGACATAAAAGATGGCGCACCCTGTACATTCTGAGACAACAGAAATAGAGAAGTGCTCTTCATGAGATCGCAAAGCCTAGAGATGAATTTAGCCCACCTGAACGTCCGTACGGTATGGTATCATTGGATTGTGAAGACCGATATTGTCGAAATGAGCGTCACCATATTTAGAGATGAGAAGTATGCCCATGAAATATAAAAACATTCTGACACTTCCGCACAAATGATTACCTTCAAATAACAGCTTTGTTAGTAAAAACATCGTATTTATTTCTGTACGGTGTTCAAACTTGAGATTGTATGAATAAAACCGCCTCTAATTTATAACATACTCATTGAATACTTTAATAAATATGCATAGCGGGTAAGGAGACGATTAGAGAATTTTTCAATACGGATTATCTATCACGATTCTCCAATTTTTTCCGTTATAGTATAAAATTTATGCCCGAACGAAATTAAATCTTGAAAATATATGAAACGAAATGCTCAAAATTTGTACTGTACTTATCAAATATCGCAATAAAGATACGCAGCAAGTGGGGAGGCATTTATAAATTTTTACAATGACGATTACGTATAAGTATCTATGGATTTTTTGGAACTCACTTTTCGTTTTTTGTTTCTTCAAAGCGTAACAAAATACCTATTAAAATCGTCTTCGATTGCCTTTATTAAAGGCAATAGGGAAAACCTTTTTATTGAACCTTATTCGCATGTAGTCATGTGTCTTTGCTGTTGACCTACTATTTTACATAATATTTAACATAATTAACTATTTTACATAATATTTAACATAATACACATAAAAATGAAAAGTTTTATTGTGTGCTTTATTTGTTGAATGAATTATGAAGGCATAATATCATTTGCACTAACAGTTTATTTTTTATAAACGAATTACGGAAATAAAACAAACACAATCTAGACGCAAAATACGGAAAACGATATTTACAGACACTCACCTATTTTGCAGGACATGCATGTAATATATTAGTGTGTTTTTTTGTCTTCATTTTTTACTGGTACTTGCACTTTTATTCACGATCTTCACACACACACGAGTCTGTACGTCTTCATTGGTAAACATGAAACATCGAGCAATCGACTAGCATCGAAAATTGGAGTTTGGTTTCCTGCAATTTTTACTCAAATTGCTAATGAGTGTCTCATTTTGTGGTATAATGTATTTTTCAAAAAAAAAAAAAAGTTTTGATTGGTATAGCTTTTACAATTATGCAGCTATTGAGCCCGAATTTCCTACAAAAAGGGAAAGGAAACAAGGATGTTTCGTATTGAATTTGGACGAAATCGGAATAGAAGGTCGGAGTGTATGGGAATTTCAATTTTTTTTAAATTGACATTTTCACTTTAACTCACGTTCAATTTTACGAACTTAATTCAAATTTACTATAGTAACGAAGTATCATTCAGAAGTGTTAGTGATTTAATTTGGGGCAGATTGAATTGTTGTATTAACTACTATTGCCGAGGTTCGCAAACGTATTATAAGTAATATAGGTGAGTCTATAACTCATAAACGACTTGAGCAATTGATCTCAAATTTCACACAATTAAAAAAAAAAAATCACTCAAAATTCGTTATACTTCAGTTGCTTTTAAACAAGGAGGCAAAGTAAAATCTTGTGCATTACTTTTTAATTTTTTGGTTTGGCATCTATAAAGCTTTTTCTATGAGGAAGACAAAATTGTGGGCTTTGTGGACCAGAATCAAAAGAATGATGAAGTCACATGCAAGGTTCTATTTTGCATCCTTCTTTATAAAGCCTCTGTGAGAATAAATATTGGTTAATTTTGGCTTCCATAAAGAAAATTGCTTGAAGCATGGAAAATAATGAGGATGCAATGGGCAAGGTTCTACTTGTATCCATGTTTCAAGTAGATTGTTGAAGTGGAAAGGTAACGAAATCTGAGTGCTATAGACTAAGGGTGCGTTGTTGGTCGCTCGCTGCACTCGCTTCCGAATTCGGGTGCGTTGGTAGCGGTGAGTTGAAGTGGGTGTGGATATTCTATATACATAGGAATTCAATAGAAATCGGTAGAAAAGAGGGGTATCCAAATAATATTATTGCGGGGTGGTCATCTAGGAAGTAAAACGGAGGGTATTTTATTGTTCTCTATGCCTAATTTTTCCTATATCGCTACTATTGAAAATTTCTGCAGCTTTTCCATGCGGAATCTTTCAATAATTTGTGTTTAATCGTACATTCAAAATTTATACAAAAAATGTCGTACAGATTTTGCTTGAAAACAGAAAAACCGCTCGACCAATTTCATCTAAAATCTAATCAGGGCTAAGTCACATAAAAACGCTTCGATTCCGAATTTTTATTACCTGAATCGCATCATTCGTTCGTGAGAAATCGTGAACCAAAAGCTTGAGGACACACGCGCCGATGTACATACACACACGCAAATACAGACATTGAGTTAAAAATGGGTAAAAATGAATGTGGACATCTTGAAATGTCAACATTTGATAAAGAATCGATTATTGATTTTCGGGGTGATTACTATAACTTCCCTATATCGGGATGTTAATTATTTATATTAATTATAGTTATTTTTCTGCCCCCCTTCGCTCCGTGGACATTTAGAAATATATTTTTTATTCGTTGCTGATGGTAACATAAGAAACTCGTGGGTCAAGTGCAATAGGATCACTCGGAAGAAGTTTGAAGTAACAGTAATGTGGTGAAATTTGTTTATTTAAAGTAAATGCAATTAGGATTTGTACAGTTTTCCAAATGATTATGACGCGTCAAAATTGAATGCAACACTCGAGTGTAAGACGAGTCTGTCAGAAGTCCCGTGATCTCGTACATATTGTAGTGAAGAGAATAGTTAGAAATGCTGCCTTGTGCTCGTTTGCAATGTAACTGTTCCTTGCATATAAAGGGTGATTTTTTAAGAGCTTGAGAACTTTTTTTTAAAAAAAAACGCATAAAATTTGCAAAATCTCATCGGTTCTTTATTTGAAACGTTAGATTGGTCCATGACATTTACTTTTTGAAGATAATTTCATTTAAATGTTGACCGCGAATGGGCCCTAGAAAAGTTGGCAGAAAATCCGCTTTTTTATCGACAAATTTTGTTCAGCGATGAGGCTCATTTCTGGTTGAATGGCTACGTAAATAAGCAAAATTGCCGCATTTGGAGTGAAGAGCAACCAGAAGCCGTTCAAGAACTGCCCATGCATCCCGAAAAATGCACTGTTTGGTGTGGTTTGTACGCTGGTGGAATCATTGGACCGTATTTTTTCAAAGATGCTGTTGGACGCAACGTTACGGTGAATGGCGATCGCTATCGTTCGATGCTAACAAACTTTTTGTTGCCAAAAATGGAAGAACTGAACTTAGTTGACATGTGGTTTCAACAAGATGGCGCTACATGCCACACAGCTCGCGATTCTATGGCCATTTTGAGCGAAAACTTCCGAGAACAATTCATCTCAAGAAATGGCCCGGTAAGTTGGCCACCAAGATCATGCGATTTGACGCCTTTAGACTATTTTTTGTGGGGCTACGTCAAGTCTAAAGTCTACAGAAATAAGCCAGCAACTATTCCAGTTTTGGAAGACAACATTTCCGAAGAAATTCGGGCTATTCCGGCCGAAATGCTCGAAAAAGTTGCCCAAAATTGGACTTTCCGAATGGACCACCTAAGACGCAGCCGCGGTCAACATTTAAATGAAATTATCTTCAAAAAGTAAATGTCATGGACCAATCTAACGTTTCAAATAAAGAACCGATGAGATTTTGCAAATTTTATGCGTTTTTTTTTAAAAAAAAGTTCTCAAGCTCTTAAAAAATCACCCTTTATTTGCGTGAAGCATATTAATGGAGGCGCATTACGGGGTTCACACAACTGATTTCATGGTACCGCTGTACTCTGTTACTCAGGTAGCTTACACGGTACATTATATTGGGTCGTTCGGAAAGTAATTTCGTTTTTTTCCAACAGAGGACTTAATTGTATTTTTTCACAACCAACTTCACACTTAAGCTACATAATCATACGTATTTTGACAGCTTATATAGCAAGGCTTGCTTGTGAAAAAATTCAATTGATTCTGCACAGTAGTTTTTGGTTGATACCCTTTTAAATATGGAAAGTGAAAAACAGCATTTTCGGCATATTTTACTTTTTACTATAGAAAAGGTAAAAATTCTGTTCAAGCAAGAAAAAAATTATCCAATGTGTATGGGGAAGATATGTTAAGTGAGCGCCAGTGCCAAAACTGGTTTGCAAAATTTCGATGCGGCAATTTTGATCTCGAAGATGCACCACGTTCTCGAAGGCCAGTTGAAGCTGATGAAAACACAATAAAGGCATTAATTGATGCAAACCGACGAATAACAACTCGTGAGATCGCTGAGCGATTAAATTTATCGATTTCGACTGTTCATGATCATTTGAAACGGCGAGGTTTAATCTCAAAGCTCGACATATAGGTTCCTCATCTTCTTACGGAAAAAAATTTGTGCCGTCGCATTGATGTTTGTGATTTGCTTCTCAAACGCCAAGAAAATGATCCATTTTTGAAGTGTATCATCACTGGGGACGAGAAATGGGTTGTATACAACAATGTTAAGCGCAAAAGATCCTGGAGTAGAAAAGATGAACCGGCTTAAAGCACTTCGAAAGCCAATATTCATAAAAAAAGGTTATTCTATCTGTTTGGTGGGATTTCAAAGGAATCGTTTATTTTGAGTTTTTACCGAGCAACAGAACGATCAATTCTGAAGTGTACTGTCATCAGTTGGACAAATTGAATGATTCACTTAAAGAAAAAAGGCCAGAATTGGTCAATAGGAAAGGTATAGTGTTCCAACTAAATAATGCGAGACCACATACAAGTTTGACCACTCAGAATAAAATTTTCGAGTTTGGATGGGATATACTGCCACACCTACCATACTCTCTAGACCTGGCACCTTCAGATTATCATCTGTTCCGGTCTCTACAAAAATTTTTAGACGGTAAAACGTTTAATTCAAATGAGGAGGTCAAAAGTCACTTGGATCAGTTTTTTGCCAGCATGAACAAAACTTTTATGAGCGTGGAATCATGCTACTGTCGGAAAGATGGCAAAAGGTATTGGTGGATCAGAATGGACAATACCGGATTGAATAAAATATTAATTCCCTATAAGAAAATCGTCTTTCATTTTTATAAAAAAAAAAAAACGAAATTAGTTTCCGAACAACCCAATACAATATATAGATTACAAGCCTCGCAGCTAGGAGTCACCACGTGAACGCTTGTAATGTGGACAAGGGTAATTTATAGTTAATGTAAGATTTATAATAGATGTCCAACCATGGTCATACTTGTCCATGACCACGTTTGCATGTCTCGAGCGCCTTCCCTCGATAAACGTTGCTCGATAACAGTCACCCTCGTAATGAGTATGAGAACCCCGAAAACCATTTAGAGAGCGCGCCAGTCGTTCGACTACCTCTCCAGAATCAGCTTGTCCGCTAAATCCGTGAGGCCCATATAGGCTATGTATCGCGGGTACATTCGCATCTACTATATCCCGTGCGTTAGTGTCTGCTGCGCGCTATTGCGATAAGTACGGTATCCTAAATCGTATCTTATCTGACTATTACATAATTATGTAGAGGAAAGGGGTTTTTGTTTCTTGGCAATAACCGAAGAAACTAATCAACCAATCGCAACCAATTGTCGATCCATGTTTCCTGACATAACAGAGAATGTCTGAAGCTATATTTCATCTAGAAAAAACATTGATTAATATTAAAAACAATGTTTAAAAGATAATGCTTCGATGCCTAGTATGTTTGCTCACAGTCAGGTGGCTATAGTTGTGGTGCACTTCTCGCAGCAACTTTAGGTCCTACCCTATCAGTAATATGTGGACGTCTTTGGTCCATCCCACTCCTATCCCCATTCCTTCATCCACCATGCGACTACGCCCACCACCCCACTTTTCCACCGCCGCGCTACTGAATCTGCTTAGACAGTGTCGGAAACGTGGATATGGTGAAATAGGGTGGTGTGCGTATTCTGGTGAACAAGGAAGAGTAGAGATAGGAACAGGATGGAGCAAAGGTCCACATACATGGAAAAATGAATAAAATTGTGAACTTACCACCTCCAGTATTGTTGACAGCCTTTCATCTTCCGCGGCGATTTTATACTCACTATCACACACATGCACGCACGCACATACACACGCACGCCTCATTACGCTTTCTACCAAAATCACTCGTCACCAAAACGCGTCGCTTACAACCCCCTTGCCGTATCGCGGATGCATATTGCTTTTTAATGTTTGCGCGTAGGATGTCAAATACAGACTGAAGGCTCAGGATGCTGCTAGAGGGTAATATGGGCTCAAAGATAATAACCTCCTCTGAATCATAATCAGGTGTCCAGCACTATGAATGCATCGATATCAGTATTTTACGGGTGTGTTGGTTTGCGTTGTATTCTTCGCGAAACGGCTTACTTTGCAATAAACGGCGTAAAATATAATCCGACACCGAAAGAGAGAGAGAGAGAGAGAGAGAGAGAGAGAGAGAGAGAGAGAGAGAGAGAGACTTCAATTATATTTCACTGAATATTACACTCTAAAAATAAGAGACACCGTAAGACCGGGTATTAGTTTTTAATTAATCAATATTTTGTTGAAATCACTTCACACATTTACCGTCGCATGCAGCATTCCTGTAAAGACGGCAATCTTCGCTCGGAGATTCCTCCAACGTTCAATTAATTTTTATCACTGTCCGATCGTCGAAAGTAAAAGCATTGTAATATTTACGTACTATTCTATCGTTTTCCATTACATTATGCCTAAAGAGATTATTGAATTGCGACATGGTGGATCCGCACGACATAAAATGCAGGAAAACAATACGAAATTGTCCACATACATCCGACGTATTACTCTGTAGTTGCTCGAGGCCGAACCGATAGAACATGCAGTTCTTCGTAGCCGTGCGGGAAGTTGCGGTATAATCGGTGGTAAATCGTAGCTTTCAAAGTGAGTTCCTTTTCCATGATGGTCAACGTACATGGCGATCCAGTGCTCTCTAGGTCCGTCATGGTTATCCGTATTAACGAGTCCGGCCGGTAACGAACATACACGAGGAATTCTGTCAGCAGGGTACACTCCAACGGTTGAAAGCGGTAGATACTGCAGACTCTCGTAGATTTGTCTAGTGTTCATGCTAAATACATAGTCGATAATTAAATGATGACCTATACACTTTGACAGACGTATATATGCAAAATTTATTTCACAGCATCGACGATCGTGTCACGACTGCATAGTGAATATTTCTCCTCTTCCTTATTCTCTTCCTCTTCGTCTGCCGACCAAACATCCATGTACCATTAAACGGGTGCTCGCGAAGCCAAGTTTTTGTTTGGACAGCCTGCCGCATTGCACAGTGCAAAGACGATGTATTGCTTATCATAGCGTGTCTGAAGTGCTTTCCGAAATACTTCGGCATAAATGTATACGATGTTGCGCCCACCTTATCCTCTAGGTTGGCAAATTCACAGCTAGTAATATCGCGAAGAAGATATAGCCTTTTCGTGAAAGCGTGTATAGATACGTCTTGATTTTCGCGAAATTTCAAGCGAGTTAGCGTTTACTTGTTTGCAGCTCACATCGCCCTCGTACCGATCAAGACCGTGAAAAAATTTTCAGAGAAAATTATTCTCGATTCTCGAATTTTGAACTAGTCCGGCAAAGTGGCATAGTGGTGCGACGATCCAGTAAGCATAGTACGGTCTATCCACCATTACCACGGCAATTTCCTTCAGAATAAATTACGACTTTTTACCACGCATTCTCTGTATATCTACGACGATATCCATTTTTACGCCCAAGTTCGACTGATTTGCTACTTACAAAGTCGTTTCTACGCCGCTTAACACAAGACAATTTTATGCCGACGTCAGCACATTTTTTCGCTTATCCTGTAAAATCTACTATTACCAGGCGAGAAGCATCGATTTTTAGGACATTATCATATTCCGCGTAGACAATACCATTTACCGTTGAAGCAAGCGCCTCCTCAAAACGTACCTATTTACACGCTATCATGCTTTTTTAAATTCTAATGTGAATTGCTGTTCGTCGAAAGATAGGATATCAAATTAAAAGCAAACAGACAGTATACATCGCGATAATTATCGCGATCGATCGAATTACCATCGTTAAAGAAATGTATTCGTTCCCGGAAACAGCATTTGAAAAACATCCACATACATATCATTTTTCGTGAAATCCGTTCATCAGTTTGTTGCATAATTAGCTGACGCACGGCGATCGATATTCGCCGTGCGTCGACCTGTTGTTGTGCTCGAGCACGCAGCGTTCGGTTGGGCGGAGATAGCCGAGGCAGGGCTTCGCGGAGCCGAGGTTATGCCTCGTAGACATGCCGCGTTGAGCGAGAGGATGTCTCTCTCGCTTGACTTTGGTTTCGCTCACCGGCTATCTCTCTTAATTGACTTCAGCGCCCAACGACGCTTTCATATTCCGCAGCCATGTTGGATATTTCGGGACTTTCGTAAAAACCCGGATGGGACAGCGCACGCATTTTGCAAGGCTCGGATCTTTTCACATCTCTCAACCGGATTATCTCAACCTTCGTTTGCTCACCAGGACTCAAATTAAGGTAAGCGTGCACGGTCATAATTCAACGTAATTCACTGACGGTGAGGAGATTTATATATCGGTACATCCTCATAAAGGGCTCACATTGTGGCGTACTCTGCAGCGCGGGCTGCACCACGTTTTTCACAAAATTGCTAGCATGCTCGATTAATATAATTGCGTGTGTTTTACTAATTCACTGCACTTTCCGCCAATCAAACTTGCTAGGAAAGTGTTGTGAATTCGGTCTGATCATTTGTGCATCCTCAAGCTCATTCTATCGTGTGGTGCAGTATTGACTGCTTCACAGTCAGTCATAAAATCCCAGCACTCAAGTACCAGAGTGGTATGTGCAAGCACTCACTTTCTGTATGTTCTATTTGCCCATCTTGTTGAGAAGTTGCTGGGATTAGTAAAATCCACCTGCGCACTCACATGTCTCATAGCGTGGCGTGCTCCGCAGAGGAGGCTGCAGTGCGCACACCGCTCTCAGTACCTACAGCACACAATTAATATAAGTGTGTGCTGGTTCTCAGTCCAAATAGTAAAATCAAATTCAGCCTATTTAATTAAATTCAGTTTTTTAATTCTCAAATTTTTGGTGCATTTATTTTCATTATTTTGTATTTTTCTAAATTTAGTCTTTTTTGTGTTTCTTTCTCATATTTAAATAATTGCATTATTACATTGTTTGTGTGGAAAGTATAATAAACCACTTTCTCCAAATTTCATCTGTGAGTCTGGTTTTATTTTCACCCTGTTTTGAGTGAAGCTTCATTAGTTCCAATATATTCGCAGGTTCGTTCCAACAACATCTTCCGGACGGATTCTCAAACACAGTTAGATAGAGAGAAAGTGGATTGTAATATAATGGTTCAATAATTAGAAACGGCACACAGATGTATTTTACAGTGCCGTTTATCGCTCCACCTGTCAAATGCCGTGGGAGAAAATACAAATATTCAAACACATAAAATAGAACAAATAATTTATTAAACTGAGCACAAAAAGAAAGAATAAAGTGTTGAGCATTGCGTTACCGCACACGATTATATTAATCGGTAGGATGCGATGAGAAGTGCTGCCGCACGCTGGCCACGCAATAACGCAGGTGACGAGAACACGACATGATGAGTCTAGATATTGATGTAGAGATAAGGCGATTCTTGGAGGCCACCGTTATGTTTAATTGAGATGACGTTGATATAACACAGTAGACCAGCCAAGTAGAATGATGAGAACTTGAAATATTGTATAGAAACTGAGAAAACCACGCGCGGTTCTTGAGATGCCATCTGAGCAGAGCAAGAGTAAGATGCAAGATGCCTGCCCTATTCGAAGCAGCTGTTGACTCAACGACGCTGTCGAAGTGCGCGTGCGCGCAATGACCTGTTGCTTGGCACGCTGACCCAGTGAATTCTCACTCCCGTGAGGTGCTGTCGCTAAGCAGCCACAGCGAGCAGTTGTCTATGCTAGCCTGCAGTACGCAGTATAGCAACGAGCAGCAGAATGCTTGAGCATTCTCAAACACCGGTTATAACGGTTTGGAAAGTACTTGAGCATCATCTACAAACAATGAGAAATCATTTATCTTGTAATTTTGGAAATTGATTGGATTCATACTGAAGTCGCCGTTGAACGCTTTGTTATCGACTAAACCGATAATTATACGCCCCGGCAATTAACCTAGTACGATATTGTCGATCATCTCTCCATGAACACCGGAGTGTATTGAAACGGCCGTTACCTGGACTCTCGTAAGAGGATATTTTGCCGTAAATTTCGCCAAAGTTCTAGCAGGCGAGATCAGCACACGAGGAGCTATTTTTGTTCTACGAACGAGGAGCGATGCCTCGAGAATCTTCAAGTAGTATTGACCATTTTTTGTATCTCCCAAAAGACAAAACGAATCTCTAGACCGCACAAGACGTAGTCGGATCTCGACACCGTTTAATAGGAATCGCTCCTGATTGAATATATCGCAATGGAGATGGCCGAGCATGTTGTTATGTAGCGGAATTTTTAACTAATTCTCACCAAAATTCCATTAAATAATTGCGACATTATTTCTCCTTCACTCAGCCGCGAGGCCGCTCATTCGCAAGTAGGAGGAATATATTGATTCACGAAACAAATTACGATCGACGACTACTTAGTGCAGTTCATCAATTTAGTCAAACGGTAAAGAGTAACAACTTTACCGAGGATAGTCTTAACTGACATACGAGATAGATCGGTTGGTTCCCGTTAAAGACTCGAGATTATATATCACGCTATTAATTTAACTGTAGAACTTGCAAACGTATAATAATAATGCATGAAACAAATTACGATCAACGACCGCTTAGTGCAGTTCATCAATTTAGTCAAACGGTAAAGAGTAACAACTTTACCGAGGACAGTCTTAACTGACATAGGAGACAGATCGGTTGGTTCCCGTTAAACACTCGAGATTAGGTATCACGCTATTAATTTAACTGTAGAACTTATAATAATATTACGGCTTATAACTGTAAATTATGACAAAGAACTGTATTATTTGTTACTGCTACCTCGGCGTTTTCACTCTGCCGAGCAAGCCTACAGTTTGTCCGACATATAAAAACTGTTTTCTCTTTATAAGACCCGCATTTCCCGATGTTATATGATCCATTTTTCCGGGAGTATCGTCGAATCAGGGAATGCTCGTGAGATGTGAATTTTTGGCAGCTGGACCGTAATTGAAAAGTGTTTCTATGTACGCTCGATAAGCCTAGGCATTATTAGGCGGTGAAACTAGTTTTTGATTCAAGTATACATCCACCAGATAAAGCATGGAATGCAAGAGGTTATTTACATGGCCAGCGCTTACTTTTGGTACTGCACCCGTAGCAATTTCCGGAAAGGAGATGTTATTTTCGTTCTAAGGCAGGGAATAGTATGCGCGAGATCGATGTACTCATCGCCCTGTGCGGGAATAATAAATGCATGAGTGAATCATCATCAAATCATGCTGCCTGGCATAATACCGGTGAGAGATGCAGGCTTCGAGCCCTGTACTCGCAATGCGGTTCTATCATTACAGAACTACAGGCCTCTTCCTCGAATCCGAGTATCGTAGATCGTCGCATACGCGCGTCAACCTGACATCTCGGAAGCGATTTAAAGCGCAGATGACCAGCGACGTGTGGTAACTTATTTATACTCTCCAAAAGAGCGTCCATAGAGCGATGTACACCAGACGGAACTTGGTCTCTATCTACACATCGCCGTTTTAGAAGATTTAAGCCCGATAAATCATGATCACTATCCCGGAAAGATACGAAAAACGTATTTGACGTGGTAGTTTTGTAATAAATTTCGTGGTCATATTATCCGGAAAATACTGCATACTACTGCTCGGTGGTACCGCAAAGAAAGAGCTATCCTTAGATCTCATATTTGTCAGTGACGGTGATTCCGAACGCTAGTCCTCTTCTTCTTCTTCTTCTTCTTCTTCTCCTTCTCCTTCTCAGGTGACACACGTACTCGTACTCGTGGTAATTCTGCCTCGTAGAAAATACCGTCGATAGTTTCGTTACTCAGTTCGTGTAAAATATACTCGAAGGGTTCTCGATTCACTGATATTCGTTGAATCTTGAATAACTTGTATTCCAATCGCTCTCATATCCTTTCGCGAATGCTGCTTTAGCTGCACTGACATGCACCAAGGCACTGACACTGTATTTTGGTTGTTCAGTATTTTGTCGGGCTATAGAGGCATTTTCTAGAGTCACTTCGCTCGGAGGAATACGCGTTCCGCTGTGTTTAGTGTGATTATAAACATATTTAAAAAATTGTAAAACATTGATGTAACGCTCATTACACGTGTATGTCAAGTAGCGCAACATTCGCTCCTTTATCGTGCGATTGAAGCGCTCGCCAATCGAGGCTTTTATATCTGGGTTACGAAATCCAGACCAAAAATCGATATTATTTTTCTTTAGAATTCGCGGAAATGGAGCTCCAATCAAGTCTTTGCCTCGATCAGTTTGCAATTGCTGCGGGCGACGGTTGTTACTGCGTGCGAGTATGCGTGTCAGACCGCGTGTTACGTTTGCGCTCGTTTTGTCATGCAAAGCCTCGACTCACGCGTATTTGTTCAACACATCGATAACAACTAGCAGATATGCATACTCATCGTTATACGTAACTATCGAGCGAAGATCAGCTGAATTAACCTTCCATACGTCGTCTATATTACTCACGTTGTACCTACGACGGGGAAATCGCCGTCTTACGAAGCGATGCATGTTATATGAATCCTGTGTCTCGAGCCATGGTAAAACATTTTCTGTCGTCACTCTCCGATCCGCCTGTGTTTGAGAAATCCGTCCGATGGTGTAGTTTGACAGATCTTGAACCTGTGAATGTATTGGAAATAATGAGTCTTCACTCAAGACAGGGTGAAATAAAACCAGACTTGTAGATGGAAAACAGAGAAAGTGGTTTATTTTGTACCATCCGCTTGCAATTTACAAAGTATATAAAAAAGGAACAAATAATATAAAAAATGAACAAATTGAATTTTGAATCTAAATGTGAGCAGCACACAATTATATTAATTGCGTGCTGAATTTAAACTTGAGACAGCGGTGCGTGCAACGTAGCGAGAGCTACGCAGCACGACACGCTGATACCATTGAGTGCGAAAATGTTTGTGCGTAATTCACTGCAACCACTCAGCAGTGTATTGCAAAGTGGTTGCAGTGAATTAATGAGAGCATTTGCAATAACCTTTGCTTGAGTGCTATTGCGGTGTGAACTCAGCTACGCAGTCAGGACTGCGCAGCACAATACAACATATATTGAGGATGCACAAGTGAGCAGTGTATAGTCACTGTGCTTTCCCAGCAGATTTCCGGGAGGAAAGCACAGTGAATATAAACACCAGCATAATTGTATTAATTATCTGGCAAAAGAATTGATGCAAAACGTGGTGCAGCATGTGCTGCAGCGCACGCCAAGAGTGAGGCCAAGTGCTGATGTACCATATTTTCTCCGCACTGGTATTGAATTACGCATAATTGTGCCAGAGCACTCTTACCTTGAGCAATGAGTCCTGGTGAGTGTTGTTGAGCGATGCCGATGTAGAAGGTTGGTGAAAAGGTCCGAGAAGTTCAAAGATGCGCGTGCTGTCCGAAGGGATGTGTGTCGCAAAAGTGCCAAATTCTCAAGATGGCTGCGAGTATGAAAGTTTCGTTGGGCGCTGGAGTCAGTTGAGCGAGACAGCCGGTGAGCGAAACCGAAGTCAAGCGAGAGAGACACCCTCTCGCTTGACGCGGCGTGCCAATGAGGCACATCCTCGGCTTCGCGAAGCCCATGCTTCGGCTGTCTTCGACTCAACCGAACACCGCGTAGCAAAGCAGCGCAACAGGTAGGCGCACGACGCTTATCGATCGCCGTGCGCCAGCTGATTTTCCAACAGCCTGAGCCACATTTTTTGCTCGAGAATAGGATGCTAGATGAGCGGAGTCATAATAGATTTTTTCAGGAATTTTCATATTGTTAACGCAGTTAAATGGATTATTTATCTTTTTTTTTACTAACTGTGCGGGGGACTGATATCCACTGGGGTGACGTTGGCTCTCTACTAGTTCATTGTTTTGCAATTGTTGGTTCTCGTAATCCCCCCCGACGATGTCGATGTCTGCCATGGGCAATCAATCCCTGTTTGAGTGTGCGGTCTCGGCCTCATTGCTGCTGCTGCTATCATTATCACGTGGTCAAATGAGACGCCGCTGCGGTATCGAGGATGATGTAGGTGTAGGTTCGTGTAGTGTAACTCGGGATTGTCGATAAATTCACGTGGCATCGTTCGCAGGAGTTTGGCAAAGTGAGATCGACCGACGGGTTTCTCGCGTTTTCTAGCGAGCATACATTAACAAGATCAATAATAATGGAATAAAAAATTTTTCGTGGTTGGTCATCTGCGCTTCAAATCACTTCCGAGCGGTCAGGTCGTAAGGGCGCGCGTATGCGACGATCTACGATACCACGACTTCCGCGTATCGCCCGCTATCGCAAGGCTACTCGGATTCGAGGAAGAGGCTTGTAGGTCTGTAATGATAGAACCGCATTGCGAAAGTTCACGGGGTCGAGACCTGCTTTTTTTACCGATGCTATGCCAGGCAGCATGTTTGTATACACCAATATCTGCAAGAGCTATATTACAGGCGATGTACAAATCCCCCTCTTACGAATCGTCTCCATTGATGCCGACGACTTTCAGTACGGTTCGATAAAATATAAATCGTTTTCAACGTCGCGATATATACCTCTACTGCGCGACAATTTACACACTATCGAGATTGATATCAGATATGAATTTGGTAATCCTACACCATTCGAACCGGGGACGGTGACTGTGACACTACATTTCAAAGGGTCACACGATTGATTACTTCGCTATGGATGATACTGATGGAGTGCAGCACGGATAGGGCCGTCGCGGGTACGGCGGTAGTAGCCATGTTTATATCGGAACACCTAATCAACGAAGACACGGTATCGGTAGCGTTCTCCGGGGCCTGTTTCGTCAAGTAATACCACTTTTAAAGAAGGTTGCTAAAGCAGTTTGAAGAGAGGCATTGCGTGCCGGTGTAAACGGAGCCGGCGACATCTTCGATAGGAATATAGCTGTGAAAGATGCGATTCGCGAAAGAGCGCGAGCATCTGGCGGTAATCACAAACGCAAAGCCTCTGAAAAAATTGACACTCTCATGCAAAGGTCCGGTTATTCACTGAACGAACGTAAACCACGACGTAACTCCCGTAAAAAGAAAAAGCGTCATGAAGCGAAAAGTAATAAAGAAGAAGAATAATAATAAAAAGACGACTCGTCAGCGGACAGTTGCAGATATTTTTGAGTACCTAAAAACACTTTTGAATTGCGGTCCAGCTGCCAAAAATTCACATCTCAAGAGCGTTCTCTGGTACGACGATCCTCCCGAAAAAATGGATGATATAACATAGGTAAATGCGGGTCTTGTAAAGAGAAAACAATTTTTTACTGTCGGAAAAACTGCAGACTTGCTCGATCATCTGCATTACGATATATTCAATCAGTAGCAATTCCTATTAAACTAAAAGCATGGTGGCGTGAGAATAGAGGTACGACTGGAGGAGGCGCTTGCTTCAACGGTAAATCGTAGTGTGAATGCAGACTATGATAATGTCCTTAAAATCGATGCCTCTCGCCACGTAATGGTGGATTTTACCGGATAAGCGAAAGAATGTGCTGATGTTAGAATACAATTATCTCGTGTTAAGTTGCGTAGAAACGTATTTATAAGTAGCAAGTCAGTCGAACTTGAGCCGCTGCACGGATTAGACGTGAAAATAAATATCGTCGTAAATATATAGGGCGTGCGTGGTAAAGACTCGAAATTTACTCCGAAGGAAAATGTCGTAGTAGCAGTCGAGAGACCGTACTCTTCTCGCTGGATCGTCGTACCACCATGCCACTGTGCCAAACTACCTCAGAATACGAGAGGCCAGAATAATTTTCCTTGAACATTTTTTACGGTCTGGAATGGTACGAGGGCGATGTGAGCTGCAAAAAAGTATAGCTAACTTGCGTGAAATTTCGCGAAAATCAAGACGTATTTATACACGCGGTCATGAAATATTACTAGTCGTGAATTTTACGCGATATTACTAGTCGTGAATTTTCCAACCTGGAGGATGAGGAGGGCGTACCATCGTACACATTTATGCCGAAATCTTTCAGAAAATGCTTCAGACACGCTATGATAAACGATACATCGTCTTCGCGCTGTGCACTGCGGCAGGCTTTCGAAATAAAAAAAATTGGATTCGCCAGCTCTCGTCTAAAGGAGAATCGTACATGGATGTTCGGTCGGCAGACAAAAAGGAAGAGAATAAGAAAGTGGAGAAATCTTCAACATGCAGTCGTGACATGATCGACGATGCTGTGAAATAAATTTTGCATATATTCGTCTGTCAAAACCTATAGATCATCATTCAATTATTGACTATGTGTTCAGCATGAACACTAGATAAATCTACAAGTCTGCAGTATCTACCGCCTTCAACCGTTGGAGTGTACCCTGCTGACAGAATTCTTCGTGTACAGTCGTTACCGGCCGGACTCGTTGTTAACACGGATAACCACGACGAACCTGGAGAGCACTGGATTGCCATGTACGTAGACCATCATGGAAAAGGAATGTACTTTGATAGCTACGGGCTGCCACCAATTATACCGCAACATCTTGCACGACTATGAAGAAACTGCAACTTCTATCGGCACGGCTTCAAGCAATTACAGAGTAATACGTCGGATATCTGTGGACAATTTTGTATCGTATTCCTGCATCTTATGTCGTGCGGATTCACCATGTCACAATTGAATAATCTCTTTAGTGATAATGTAATGGAAAACGATAGAATAATACGTGAATATTAGAATGCTTTTACCTCTCGACGATCGGACAGCGATAAAAATGGATTCAACGGTGGAGGAATCTCCGAGCGAAGATTGTCGTGTTTGCAGGGATGCTGCATGCGACGGTAAATGTGTAAAGTGATTTCGATAAAATATTCATTAATTAAAAAGTCTTTCTGTCTTACCTGGTCTTACTATCCCTCATTTTTTGTGTAATAATTAAGGAATTATAATTGAAGAGACAGAGAGACAGACAGAGAGAGAGTAAGACTCTCTCTCTCTCTCTCTCTCTCTCTCTCTCTCTCTCTGTGTGTGTGTGTGTGTGTGTGTGTGCGTGCGTGCGTGCGCGCGTGTGCCTGTCTGTCTGTCTGTCCGCCCGACCCAAGTCAGCATTTCTTCATAAAGGCAAAGCGGTATGTCAAAAGCTAAAGGTGATTGTTTCTATAATGTTGAGCAAATCGAAGCTCGATCGAAGAAATGCGCAAACACAAAAATATGCTAGTCATGCACGCGACGGAAACGCGAGCGACAAAGAAGGAACGAGCAGAACTCAATATAAATAAGCTCGGACCGGGGAGCTCAGGATTGTAAGACAACTATTGTAAAACGCGTGAGAAATTATAAATCACGAATTATTGGCAAGTTTGTAGCCGGTTTACAACTGATAAATCACTGCGAAAGCGCTGCCGAGATCGAAGGATTTATGCGAATGATTCTGAATCTCACCAAGCACTAGGAATTATTAATGCGACTGGAAGACATCGAAATTCTGCGAAATTCTTGAGAATTTGGATAGATTGCATAACTTATAAAAGAACAGAAAATACCTCGAAATTGTGGAGGATTGCGGGACAACGTTAATTAAATCGAAGTTTTGCAAGGAATTTGAAAAATCGTAGTCTAGTGAATAAATAACATAAATTTCGAAGCGCACCGGATTTGAGTCATGTGCTACACCACCAGACAGCGTAGATTCCTATGGCGATCACTTCATCGATAGCTCTACCAGGCGTGTGCGTGAGAGGGACGATAAGCGTTGCGCACCGCGAGAGATTAGTCAACGCGCTTGGCGAAATCGCTCTCACCAAGAAAATCGATCTTACAATCATCGTGTACGGAAGAATCTAAGGAAAAAGATATTACGGGAGTGGTATTGCATTGCGTATCCTTTGGATCAAGAAAAAGCAGAATCCTCACATATAAAGCTGGGGATACGGCAATTGGAAAAATCGAATTACCGAGCGGCGTGAACGAGCTCTGTAGTGGGTCCCGCGGTTGAGTGGAGACTGGGAGTCTGCAGGCAAGCGAGCGGTTGCAAGCCTCGCACGGTTGATATCGATCACGCGGCAAGAGAAGGGAGAAAGAACGCGTCAGCAAATGTAACGCTACGCACTAGTATCCGATTGTAAATGCGTGTGAAATTAAAAAGTGTAAAACGTTTATAATCACCAGAAGGTCGCTGCTCATGATATATGTACCTGACTTAACGAACTACCACATTAATATGAATACTATCTTGATCAAAAAGTTTTAGGACCGGTCACCGTGTGACGCTGTTAGTCACCCGATTGAATTTTTTTTTGTTAGGTTACCACCTCTTTTATGGACACTTCCCTCCAAATTCAGCGTCATAGCTTGACATTTGTAAAAGTTACGCTGTACTGAGTACATCTACCTTTGTGCTTTCGATTTTTTACAAGTTTGAAAATAGCATCAACTGTGCATCAACGAGTTGGCATTAAATTTTATGTGAAAAATGGATTTAACGGTCAGCAGACCTTGGAAATGTTGGAGAAGTGTTTCGGCAACGATACTCTTTCGAGATCAAACGTTTTTCGATGGTACGAACGCTTCGGAAGTGGCCGTGAGTCGGTCGAGGATGACGAACACATTGGTAGGCCATCGACGTCGAAAACCGCTAATTGACCATCAGAGAGCTGGCAGAGGACTTGAACATCACTTATGGATCCGCTCAAGACATTTTCGTTAGTAATTTAGACCTCAGACGTGTCACTGCAAAACTGGTTCAGAAAGACCCATATTTCGTGCAAAAAAAGGACCACGTTGAAATCGCGAAAGACATGATTTCCAAGGCCGAATCCGACCCAACATTTATGAAACGGATCATCACTGGAGACAAGGCGTGGATTTATGAGTATGACACGGAATCCAGACATCAAGCCAGTGAATGGCGTGCACCAAATGAGCCGAGAACGAAAAAACCACGTCGTTTTCAGTCAGAAAAGAAGATGATGCTCACGGTTTTCATGGATTACAACGGTGTTGTGCATAATAGTTTCTTGCCAGAAAAGCAGACAGTCAATAAAGAGTATTATTCGGGCGTTATGAGACGTTTGCGTAACGCAATTCACCAGAAAAGACCGGATTTGTGGGAAAACAACTCGTGGATTTTGCACCTTGATAACGCACCGTCGCACAATGCGATCCTTATCCGTGAGTTTTTGAGAAAAAACAACACGAATACTATCCAGCAGCCTTCAAATTCACCTGATCTGGCTCCCGCGACTTTTTTCTGTTCAACCAACTTAAAAAACCGCTTTGTGGAACGCGTTACAGCATCCGAGAGGATGTCATGAAAAAATCGAAGATGGCTCTGATGGACATACCGAAAATTGAGTATCAGTGGTGTTTCGAGGATTGGATTAAGCGCTGGCGTAAGTGCGTAGCAGTCGATGGGGAGTACTTTGAAGGGGATCATATCGATTTTGATTAATAAATTTGTATTTTCGATTTTATGAGTAAAGTCCTAAAACTTTTTGATCAAGGTGGTAAACCGTACTTTTACCTCTTACAGAAGTCTCAATTAGTTTCCTCACTATTCGAGTCCGAATTCTAGCCCTGTAGATAAATAAGTTTAATGTCAACGAGTTGATGCCATTACAAAATATTTACAAATTCGTACAACGTTTAAAATATGCAATCATTGTTTTGCGAAAAAAAAGGAAAGATGCAACACTTGGAATGTGTTGTTCTGGTGGTAATGTTTCGTTTCCTACACTTAATGAGTCGTCAGGACCTCGTAAAAGTTTATTTTTAGGACCTCACCTTTTGACAAAATTGTTGCAAATTTACTTTATTTCTGATGCAGAACAAATTTCACTTTGTACTAATATTGTTCCAAACTTAAGGGAAGAATTAATAAGAGTACTGCAACAAATTTAACTAAAAAATAATAATTTGATCACAGATTTTAAATACAATGTTGAAAATAGATTGTTGTGTAACAGAGAAGATTTGAAATTTATGCTGATCGTGCACCTGTTAATTAGTACAGAAGTCGTTATAATGCCCCAACTACTAATGAAGAAGCTGTTTAAATACATCTTCGAGATGCTGTGTAACAAGACGCCAATATTAATAATAATAATATGGGTCAATGTGTAATACTCCCCTTTTCTTTCACTGGGTCACCATGATATATGCATGAGAAATCTCAGGATGCTATGACATATGTGCATAAATATGGGCGTTCAAATTTATTTATAACTTTAAGCGCAATATAGAATGGCCGCAAATAAAAAACAAATTATCTCCTGGTCAAAAAACTATTAATAGACAGGACCGTGTACTCAAAGTTTTTTATAAGAAAATGAAAAAACTTCTAGACCTCATTAACAAAAAAGAAATATTCGGTCAGGTTACCTGCTATTCTTTTAGTGTTGAGTGACAAAATCAAGGCTTACCTCATTGTCACTTATTGATATGGTTACACTCTAAAATATGACCTGATGAAATTGATCTCATCATGTCTGCTAAGCTCCCAGACAAAAATGTTCACCCATTATTATATGAAATTGGTTGTAAAAATATGTGTCACGGCCCATGTAGTGATATTAATAGGTCATCGCCATGCATCATAAATGGAAAATGTTGAAAAAAATATGCTCGAGCATTCATTTCACATACTCAAACTGCAGATGACGGTTATCCGACTTATCGTAGGAGAAGTCCAGAGGACGGAGGTCATACAGCAACATTAAAAAGGCGAGGTAACATGATTGATGTTACTTTTGTAACTCCGTGCAAACGATTCGATATATCTGCAAATATATTACCAAAGGATCAAATCAAGCTACTTTTTCGGTGGGAAATCGAACAGATGAGGTGAACCACTATACTAATGGTCAATATATATCAACATCTGAGGCAACTTGGCGATTTTTTTGAATTTCCAATACATCCATGATATCCCACTATTGTTCACTTAGCCGCTCACTTAGAAAACCGCCAACGCATTTTTTTAACCGAAAAAAATCGACCAGTTCTTGATAGTCCACAAAAAACCACACTTCTCGCTTCTTTGAGCATTGTCCGTCGGATGACTTCGCTAAGACACCGTTATATTCCGAAGTTCCTAGCTACTATACTTGGAATAATAACAAGTTAAGCAGAAGAAATCGTTAAATTGACGTCGAAGGATTTTATGTAATTAGAAAGAATGTCGCTTTGGGTAGAGTATACACAATTCATCCAAACTAAAGTGAATGCTATCATCTGCGGATGTTATTGCATAACGTTAAAGGACCCACGTCTTTTAGTGACTTAAAAAGTGTTGATGGTGTGCTCCATCCAACATTTCACGCTGCTTACGCTGCACTTGGCTTATTGGAAAACGAAAACCACTGTAAGGACACTCTTGCTGATGCTTCCCTGTATCAGTCTTAACCGAAATTGAGAGAATATTACCTGCAATTATATTGGTTTTTTGTTATCCTGCTCAACCTCATGTATTGTGGGAAACATTTTTTTTTTAATTTGGTCAAGATACGACAGAAATGTTGTCTCGTATTCTATATCAAATCCGACGTCAAACTAATAATTTGGACATCACATTTTCAGATGAAATATTTAATAGAGATGTTAGGACGTTCGACGCGTATTTTGTGATAATACGGTTGGAGGGATAATATTTTATTTTTAAAGTTGTATTTGAGATCGATTACCGTTAAAGAGTTGGTACTCGCGTGAACGAGAGTGAACGCGAAGATAGTATTAAACAACGAAATTAATTTTATTATCATTCGCGGTCAATAGCTGTCAAATTATTTTAAACGTAAATACTGTGAATAATTCTTGACAATAAATTTTGAGTCCTTCACGAGGAACCAATCTCTCAGTTTGACTTTTAGAATTTGACTGATGTCGTGGATACAGTTACTTACAGCATTCGCCGAAATTGTTGAGTGGCATTTTAATATGGGTGAACCAAACGTGACCTACTACGCGCGTCAGCACATTCTTCTTACTTGCAATATAACAATAAACAATAATGGAATTTCATTGCATTCCTCGATCATTCACAATTCTGTATATATTCGGTAACTTTTTTAGCGTGTGTTAGGGTATGCGAATCTGACTCGGCTGCGGTGGTGTGTTGCACAGGCCCTCGATAACTTCGACCGTAGCTCCTACTGTGATGCGGGCATATCGAGGTTTATGTTTACCTTAGCCCCCGGGGTCGATGTTTTGTCTGGCCTTGCTGGTGTCGGGTGTTACCTGCGCCTGTAACATTTATAAAGCGCATAGCCGACTAACCTTATCGGTGCTATTGCATCTAGAGTATACAATCCAAGCTTATGATCCAAGCTGCTGACCGTTATAATTTGTTTCTTTATCTAAATTGTCTTTAATATTGTCCACGCGAGTCTCGAGTTTCCACAACCCTCGGGATTTCGCAACACACTCGTTAGTGGGATTTTTCCTACTCTGTTCTTAATTGATAGCAATTTTCCTTCAATCTTTGTTCCGCCGAATGGTTTTAAAGCATAAACTTTAGTTACCAAATATACACCTAACAAAGCCAGTATGCCGGCATTTTTAAATACCTCATGTTTAACGGAGTATTTCCCGCATGCTATACTTATCGACTCTTCTGCGGGGGTTACATAGAGCCATTTCCCCAGCTGCTGCATGGTTACGAGTAATGTACCGGTCAGATGCATTACTCTCTTAGCACAGCGCCGGCCGTAGACGATTTTTGCGTAGATTAGGAATTCACAGGGGGCATCCTTTGTTAGGGCCATCAAAGGGTGTGTAGGCGAACAGATGTGAAAGTTGTACAACCCTCTTACATTGTTTTAGATCGTTAGTGGTTAAGTGCAAGTAATTCTGATTTTTATTATCGATAATTACATAGTCTTCTGTTGCGTGAGTTGTATGTCTTGACGTCGGCCAGACGCATTAATATTGTCACTTGGCCAAGCTCTATAGCGACTGGAAAACTGCTGCCGGTCGATAGATGTGGTAAGGCGTCGGTGAGGCATCGTGTGAGTGTACGCGGCGACAATACTGCTGCGCTCACTTCGCCATTCATGATGTCCGCAACGAACCACGCTAATTCCTTCGCGTCGCTGAGTAGGGTCTCCAGCGCTATACTTATAGTGTTCAAACTTTCGTCTAAGTGTTGACGTTTTTCCACCCAGCGCTCGTTGCCGTTCATTGTCACATTGACCTGGTTTACGAGTGTCAACAGGACCTCCTTGTTAGCCTGTAAATGAAGTGCATTCTCGTTAAACAGGTCCAAGGCCGATGTTATCACATGGAGCTGAGTTTTTTATCCCTCCTTCAGTGCCTGATGAGAAGCGTGTATAGTAAAGATTTGCTCATGTAACTTGCTTGCATCTGAGACATCTATGTAACCTCTGATAGCCTTGATTATGGATCCAAGACTGTTGATGAGGCCTCTGCGTGCTCCCAGGGGGCGAATACCAAGGAGGTCGTAAATTGAGAGCAATCCTCCCTCGATTTTTCTCGCCATCCGGGTCACTGAGTCAGTCACGACGGGGCAGAGGCTGTCAACGGTGGTCTCCGTTTCGCATATTTCCATCAGACGTAGTAGATTTACGCTGACGGCTGTTTCTCGTTCCAATAGGGCGAGGTCCATTATTATGGCTAGCCGCCAATTTTATCTCGTTTCAGTAAGGGATCCAATCTTTTCGTAATAAACGCCCGGATTTTCGGCGAAGGTGACCACCTCGTAGTCGTGTTGGAATTGCGTTCCTCCGATTATGCTAAAATGTTGCCACGACGTATCTGCAACCATAAGGAATGCGTTTACAGATTCGTACTACCGTGGGAATGCTCAATTGTCTATACCGGGTATAATTTTCTATGTGCAACCCGCGAACTAAATTATAAAAATAAAACCATTTTCTTTTTTTACCAATGTACCACTTATTGAATTTCTCAACCCTGTGCTCTGCCGAGCTCCTCAACCAGCAATTACTTTAGTCTAAGGCAGGGGTCTCCAAACTTTCCAGCCTTAGGGCCATACTGATTACTCCAGTAAGTTCCGAGGGCCAAAACCATATTATCATTGTTGCCGGTGGTAAAAAGTGAAATAGTCCAAAATCTGTCCGCGGGCCGAATGTGGCCTGCGGGCCGTAGTTTGGAGACCCCTGGTCTAAGGTAAGCTTAGTGCTCTATAAAGAGCTTCAGACGGTTAGCGTGTACCGTCTGTGTTATTTGTCTTCTTTGGACTACATAGTTGACGGGGGACCTCTTCTTTAAGACTTCGTGAGGTCCTGTCGACTTGGGGCTCAACTTGGCCGACCTTACCTGGCGCATCGTCTCGTCGCGCTGCAGCACGCGTTCGCCCACGCGGTACTCCTGTATCTATGCGTCGTGGTCGTACACGAGCTTTGATTTCCTTTTAGTATCTTGCAGGTTGTCACGTGCTGGAGTCCATGTAGCACGCAATCGTTCACGTAGCTCATGGACGTAGTCGTCGTATGCATAGGAGCTGCACGGCTCCTGTTTTACGGCAGTCGGCAGCTCCGCCTCACACACATACGCCAACACGTGAGAGGACAGTCCGGACCCCGTGTATGGAGTGATGTTGTATATGAACATCGCATACAGCAGCAACTCGTCCAAATTACCTTGATCCTCATTTATAAAATTTTTCAGGTATTTAGCGAGGGTGCGATGCTATCGCTCTAGGGCGCCATTTGACTCCAGATGATAAGCTGTTTGGATTTTCTTAATTTTCAGTAAACGACACATTTCTTTAAAGGTCAGACTTAGGAAATTCGTGCCGTGGTCCGACAGTATCGTTTCCGGTGTACCATGCCGGGAAATAAGCTCCTCTACCAATGTCCTTGCTACTGCTGAAGCTTCTTGGTTTGGCAGTGGCATTACCGCACTATACTTGGTAAGGGCGTCCTGGAACATAAGTATATACTTTTTGCCAGTCACACTCTCCGCTAGCGGCCCTACGATATCAACTGCTACCTTTTCGAACGACCTTGGTGGGGTGTCCGTCATGACCATGGGCTCTCGTTCCCTTTTCCTGATTTCATTTTTCTGACAGCTTTCGCAGATGGCGATGTGGTGTTTGATATTCTTCCACCTGCCGAGCTAATCATATTTGGTGCGGATCCTTTGCAGGGTGCGTTTGAGACTCTGGTGTCCGCCCAACGGCGCGTCATGATACTCCTTCATGATTCCAAGACGTTCCTTGTATTCCGGGCAGGCTACGCCAGTGCGGCAGCCACAACTCTCTTTTGTATGCTCGCCACTGAGGATGTCTGCCTTGTGCTTCCGTATGAATTCCGTTCCGAGCAGCCCATGAAACCATAGCGGCACGTCGTTTGATAACGACGTAAAACCAATGCTGTATAAACAGAGCTGGTGTCGCCAGCAAACCTTGACCTTACACAAGGAGGCAACACCCCCCCCCCCCCCCCCCCCCCGAACTGCAATACCACGACACTGTCCTCGACGATCGTTTCGGGTTTCAGGCAACCCACCTTTATTACGCTGCACTGGGCTCCCGTACCCGCCTTCAGTGTCAGGACCCAGTGGACCAACAGCGGTGAAGCGATGCCGGAATCGCTTGCAGTGGCATCGCAGTGAATCGCTTGCTTGGCGCAGGCAGCATTACCTGCATTATTCGCAGCGTTGACTTAGCTGCTGCAGACTTCTGTGAGTTTTCCGGTATGTGTTGCAAGGTGAGGGTGTACAGCTGCATCGCAGCCAGCGTACATTGGCCTGGGTTGGCACTGCCCGAAGCTGCTTCAGTAGCATTCTTCGTGATGCTCTTGCGGGTGTCCTTCGCTTGGTGACGCGACGTAGCAGGCTACGTCTCACCCTCCTTTCCTTGCTGTAATCTGTTTCGGCAATCCTTCTACAGGTGCCCCTTTCGTTTGCAAAAATTGCATACAATGGCCACGTCGTTTATGGTCTTCGGTTGTCTTGGCATCGGGAGATACGGTCAACCCGACTTTTGAGTGCAGTCCCGTGTCATGTGCCCTGCCTTCCCGCAGACGAAACAGTTCTTGTCCTGTTGCCTTGAGACACCCTGTGATATCCAGTTGTGGTTACCTTGGGTTACACCATATTTGTTATCCCGATAACCCCCGTTACGGACTCATGGAGAGTGATGTAATTACGTGACCTCATCAGGATTTGGACCTGCCCATGCAGTCCATTTTCAAAGTTGGCCTGAGCACTCTTCCCCGTTATCCTCTCGATAGGTTTTATCTCCGCTTCCAATGTGGCATCTTCGGTGAACTTCTCGATGATATCGACGGTGATACGTTTCATCCTTGTGTGACTTCTGCTTCTCATACAGGGGTTCCATCTCGGTCTTGAGCTGCGCCACCGAGAGGATGGTCTTATGCCTCATTTCGCGTGCCGCTCTACCCTTGAGCATGCTCCTGAGCAACTCCAGCAGTATCTCACAATACCCATACGCGGCTCTCTTGAAAATAGTCTCGCAGGATCGTATGAAGGTGTTAAACTGGTTAGCGTCGCTTCCATCGAAGTGCTTAATATTTTTCAAGGCCACCCCGAGGTCCAATGATCGTCCACGAGAATTCTGCGATCACGTCTGTTTCCCTCGAGACGTGTAATTTACCAAAGGGTAATCCTACTCCTCGAATCGGGCTCGTCTCGGTGATCGCAGTGGTGGCACTGTATCGTTCAGACCCGACCCCCCTAGTCGGTGCGCCATCCTCGCGACACTGTCCTTAAGGGTCCAGATGAGGTCAATCTCATCCGCACTCACCGCATCCAGTCAATCTGCGAGTTTCCTCCTGGCTGACGGTGTCTCCTCGGCCTGGAGCCGGAGCTCCAGCTCGAGCTTACGCTGATTCTGTTCATAGTCACGGCGACTCTGATCAAGCTCGCGCTGACTCTGTTCAAGCTCACGCCACCTCCTAGCGATCTCGAGCTGGTTTCTGTCGACCGTCTCGTACCGTTCCCGCACCCGTTCCGGCAGCAGGCGCGTAACTGTACCACGGCCATCGGGTGACCCACGCGGTCTATGGTTCGCAGGTTATTTATTTTCCGATCCACCATTTCCGCGGTGACGTTTGTTGGGGTTTGCTCACCGGCCATATCGTTGGATCAAATTCCCTCGAACTCGGTGAACGACGTACCTCTGACTCGGTTAACCCCGAATTGCCCGTCCAATTGGTCAGCAATCACAGCTTGCCTATTGACGGGAATATTTTTCGTCGGCGAGAGCCCCTGTAACGCCCTACGCGTACGGTACGAGATCTCGCCTATTGCCGCCTCTAGGCCTTGTCGAGACGCTAACTCCTTCGCTGGGTAGGGTCGACTCGAGCGAATTTTTTCGGCGTACCCGTCCTGCGTCCCTATTTCTCGGTATATAACAGTAGCGTCTATCTTTTCCCAGCACGAATGTTAAACAGACACTTACGAGAAAATTTTTTCAATGGTGTATCCCACGAAAAGAATTTCGGCAAACAATTTTTCCCCGGTTAAACTAACGCAACCTACTGGCTTTGGCTCACAGGTTACGTATAATGTATTTAGGTAACTGTCACTTACAGGATGAGGTTCTGGTGGTGACACCTGCCCATGGCACTGTCGTTCCTCGGCTAAAGAATTCTTGTTGCCGTGTTGTCCTCCGGGGTTGGTCGTCGACGTCCTTCTACACCGTTGACCTCCTGAATAGGCTGTCATTGGTCCCTTATCCTTGCGTCGTCAACACATACACGACGGCTTCAATAATTGCACTCGCAGCACTAGCTCGTGCACTTGTGCGGTTTTGTTCTCGTTTCGACCCACTACGCCGTACTGAACTATGATCAATTTGTGTTTTACCGACCAAATTGCACTTGACTGTCAATGTCCGTAGAACCTCACGTCCAATGTCTAATATCACTTGTTGCACTATCTCTCGCGGCGTGTCACGTTCAGTTGGGCAGTATCCCACCGCCGCCACCAAAATGTTATGCCGTTCGACGCGTATTTTGTGATAATTCGGTTGACGAGATTATATTTCATTTTTAAAGTTGTATTAGGGATTAATTGCTGTTAAGAAGTTGTTACCAGTGTTTATGAGAGTAAAACGCAAATATAGTATTTATTCACGCATATGTGTAAGTGTAAGTGAGAACTACTGTATTACGAATGCGGTCGCACCTGTGTCTGACAAGGAAGGATAGTTTGGTGTCACCCTCCGATTTTGATGAAACTCACGTATGTTGTAGAGCATCGAAAACTAAAAGACACGTATTTTTTTTTATCGGCGGAAAAACATTTCTAACGGGTGAAATCACCCTTCAAAGTTAGGGGTGATTATGCAGTTTCATCCCTGCAAATGAATTTTTTTCTTGAATTTCACGTGGAATTTTTATTGTCTTCAATGAGGAGTATTTTGGTTTTTGTTTCATTAAAATCGGTTGACGCCTTCTGGGTGAAACTGCATTACACCTCGACATGCCTAACTTTGAAGGGCGATTTCACCCCTTAGAAATGTTTTTCTGACGATAAAAAAAATACGTATCTTTTAGTTTTCGATGCTCTACAACATACGTGAGTTTCATTAAAATCGGAGGGGGACACCAAACTATCCTTCCTTGTGAGTACGAGAATTACCGGTACCAGATTTCAACGTTAATTTGACTAACCGAGTGCGTCTGACTGGCAGCGAGCCACCTGTACCGAGACGACTTACAAAGGCTTCGTTTTTCGTCCGACGCTCTTTACTAATACATGTGTCGTCGTCAACGTGAGTCTCCTTTTTCACACGAGCAGTATTTTTTCGATCATCATTTCTCTCCGCGATAAGTCAATAAATAACTACAATTCTCTATTTTAATCCTACGTTCTTGAGTAATTGATATGTTCCGAGTGATCCTAACCACACCTGCTTCGCACCACGGGTTTCTCGTGGTTATTTTATTTATTTGACATTTTTACTTGGTGCGCATAATCGCGAAGGTGCGTAGACAGTATTAAACAACGAAATGAATTTTATTATAATTTGCGGTCGTTAGCCGTCAAATTATTTTAAACGTAAATACAGTAAATAATTTTTTGACAATAATTTTCAGTCCTTGACGAAGAACCAACCTTTCATTTTGACTTTTAGATTTCGACTGATTTCGTGGATTCAATTACTTACTGCATTCAACGAAATTGATGACTGGTATTTGAATGTCGGTGACCCAAACGTGAGCCACTTTGCGCGTCAGCACATCTTCTTACTCGCAAGTAAGCGACCTCGCGATCGAGCGAATAATGGAACAATATAACAATCAACAATAATGGAATTTCAGTGAAAGATAAAAGGTTTAATTCCGCGGCATAACAGAGGTCTCACTGAGATCAAAGATATTGTCGTTTGATTTGATTTGATTATTGATTTTGTAACCGGGTACTCAGTCCTAGGACTATTGTGCCAGAGCCACTTGGGGTCAAACCGTTTAACCTGTCGACCCATGAGCAAGCTGGCGTCCCGCGCGAAATGAAGAAGCCTACTCGCCCCTACGTTCTCCAGGTCGAATTCGTTGATGACAGGGGCCCCGAGGATATTATTCTTGACGCCCTCTAGTTCCCTGCACGGCAATATCAGATAGAGTGGAGAATCCTCTTCATCATTGCTCCTTTGGGTGACCAGTTCCTCAGTAAGACCGTGCTGGTCTCTAGCTTTTTCGAGGGCCCTGAAAACAGTTCCGTAGTGTGCCCTATCCCTGCGCCTTATGACCTTATGTGAGGTCCGTGAAACACGTACCATGGTGACGCTTAGGGGGGAAATGTCTACCTGCTCGTGCCGTGAGGCGCCGAGTCTGGCAATTTATGTGCCCTGTCGTTGCCCTGGATGCCACTGTGACCTGGCCCCCATACCGGTTTTACGCTGTTAACACCAGCAACCTGTGAGAAGAAGTTAATACAGTTCCTAGCCAGCCTAGACTTTACCACAACGTTATGCAGATGTCTGAGCGCGGCACGACGGTCGCTGCATATATAGATATGTTTGCTCCTGTATCCCTTACTTAGGATACTGCAGGCGCAAGGCCGTATAGCAAACATCTCCGTTTGCAGAACCGAAGTGGTGCGGACCAGACCGAAGTATAGCTTCGTCCTAGGTCCTCCACACCATACTCCGGCTCCAGCTTCTGTCTCCCTCTTGGACCCGTCCGTATACCAGACTCGTCCGCCGGGTGACCGCACTCTTTCCTGTTCCTCGCTCCACGACTGCTTGTCGGGGAGGAGGACCCGGTATTTGAAGTTGAAGTGGTGTTCCTGCGGACACCAGGAAGACCGTAGCATACCCGTAAGCAGCCCTTTTCCACTTACCACTGACGAGCAGCCGGATGGCCGAGTTTCTTGTTCCTGCCTCTGTCGTTACTCTTAGTGAGAAATACTTATGCAATTTTGGTTTACCAAAGTCAACGCGTAATAATCAATAAGGTATTAATGCTTATAATACAATGTTATGACATTCTTTCGATGTCAATGAACTGAGAGGATTTGTCAATATTATTCTTGCTAAATTAGTAGCAGATCAACGTCAGGCTTTTGATTATATTATTGATAGTGTTGATAGCAACAATAGTAACGTTTTTTTCTTGGATGCTCCTGCAGGTACTGGAAAAACCAGTTTGAATCATTTTTAATCAATCTGCTTCTTGCTCAAGTTCTATCAACTAATAATGTTGCAATCGGTGTAGCATCATCAGGAATTGCTGCTACACTTATCAATGGTGAAAGAACTGCTCATTCAACTTTCAAGTTACCATTAAGTGTTTTGTGTGGGTAAGAATCTGGTTGTTATATTCGTAAAAATGGTCCACTTGGACAAATGTTGCAAGAAGTTAAACTTGTAGTGTGGGACGAATATACAATAAGACATCGAGCTTATATTGAAGCCATTGATCGAACCCTTCAAGATATTAAATCATGCAATAAATTATGGGTGGTACAACTTTCGTTTTTGCTGGAGATCTTTGACAAATATTACCTATCATCGTTTAGTTCCCTTAGTGTAAAAATAAGCGCGTGCGTTTTTGAATTAGGATATTCGACAGCTGTCTCGCGGTGAAGATATTCAACGACTCTACAAGCCCCTTTTACAAATGCTGAGAGAGAGATATTTTCATTTCTGCAAAAATTATCATGTACATCTTGGAACCATTTTATAGGGATTATTCCGACTCAGCTTAATCAATAAATACAAACACAATGAAAAATATAGGCCCTTATACTCTTTCTTCTTCTTCAGGAGTACACAAGGGAGCTGGAAGGAAATGGAACACTTATAAATACAGCGACATACAACTACTAGGCGTTCGATTCGAAATAATTCAGGACATTGCGTGTTATTTTAAGCGTTTTAAACTTCGTGGTCGCGAGAAGGCTATGCGTACTCGCAAACCGTCTATGGGAACAAATATAATGAACTCGAAGGGGCATTCAACGATCTACTCACATATATAACTAACTCTAAACTAAATGTCGTTTACCGTGAGTACTTTGACACACGATCCCGCATGGCTTTCTTTTCGACCTGCCCGCGATTACGTGTTTCAAGACATATGGCAGCTCATAAGCAGTACTACTCAAAGCGCAGAATCTTTTAATATCGATGACGAGTGTAATATAAAAACATGTTGTGTTGTTAAGGGTGTGGGGTATGGGTCGCCGGAACGTCTCAACAGATGAGGGAGTAGCAGAAATATCTATCTTAAAGATTTGCAATGGCGATAATTTGTGTTTACCTCGTTTGTTGGCAGCAACCCTCGTGCATGTATAACGGGACGAAATACGCACAGGGGACTTGTATACAAAATGGCAGCGGGTGGGACAGATTAACGGATCAAGTAAAAAAATTGCAGCACCTGATCTTACACGGCGTGCAAATATCAGGTTACCGAGAAAAGGATGCCGTGTAAATGAAATCGGTTATTACCAAAATTATTTAGCGCGAGACGGTGTTGCAATGATCGTTTTCGAATTTTTGGACCTATGGTGGCATAATAAAAAATCCATCTTCAATGGTACGCGAAACGTCTTGAATGCTGTAGCAAAGCCCGGCACACGTTGTGTTCTTATATTACGAACGCTCAAATCATTTAGAGCCGATTCTCATCCTGAGCGGAGCGATAGGCAGTACAGGTTTTTACACATCGTGCGATACACTATATCGTAAATTAGATCATCAACGCGGAAGAGACAGATATTCTCGTTATTTGGCGATGCCCCCATGCGTTGCTAACTCGGGAGATACGATGAGATGCGTGGTGTGCAATCGCGTTTTTTTTTCGAGGAGACGTGATTCAAGAATCACAGTATCGCCGAAACGACGCACAAACCGACTGTTTGTGCGACTGTTAAATGCTGCCGTGGTTCTTTTGGCACGATAAGACCGTTAGACAATAAAAAGAAGCACGCGTGCGGTGAAGGGTATTGCAAAACTTGTAAATCCAATAGACCATACAATCATTCATGTTTCATGAGGCCTCTTGTAAAAGACAGAGATTTGAAAAAAAAGCTATTCAACTTTTATGATTTTGAAACCCAGCAGTGTAACACTTTGGAGGGTACCACGGGTACACGCGTAAACGAACCGAGTCTCTGCGGACTGAAGTTGTTCAGGCATGCCGTAAATCATAACCCTTAGGGAAATTTGTTGACACTATTCATTTAAAAACTAATATGAGAGTTCATCTTGGGGGTGGCAATGCTAACGTTTCATTACAATTACTAAACATCGGAAATGGGTTTATTCCTTATAATGATGATAACATTTTTGTCGATAAAAACATATATACCATCGCGCATACTATGCATGAGATTATTTTGAATATTTATGCAGGAATTGGTAATCTTTTACAAAAACCATATCAGTGGGTTTGCGAAAGATCTATTTCAACTCCTCGAAATATTGCTGAATTTGAAATTAATCATATTATTTTAGAAAAAGTTGAAAGACAAAGTAAGGAATATAAGTTTGTAGATTCTGTAATCGATACTGACGATGCGGTCCATTATCCTCAAGAATTTCTGTATTCTCTCAATCCTGCAGGTTTTCCACCACATAGTCTCCACCTTAAACTTGGAGTTTCCATTATTTTGCTGCAAAACCATAACCCTCCAAGGTTATGTAATGGCACGAAGTTGCAAATCAAAAGTATGCGTAATAACATCATCGAGCTACTATTTTAACAGATCCAGCTGCGGGGGAGGTTGCTCTCATACCCCATCACCAATAGTCCCTACAGATTTACTGTTTCAATTTAAGAGGCTGCGATTTCCGATAAAACTTTCTTTTGCAATAACAATCAATAAAGCGCAAGGGCAGACGCTTCAACACATAAGTATTCACTATAAGACTGTTTTTCACATGGACAATTATATGTTGGACTTTCCAGAACTAGGAATTATTATCTCGGGCGAAGCCTAGACGGGAGATGCTAGTAACTGTATAGTATGTGTGAACAACTATTGTAAACTTCATGGGTTATCTGGTATACGTCCGTATTTACTTACACAGTCGGATGATTGGGCCGTCGACACGAAGCCAAATATATACTCATTCGCCACTACTATTAAATACTCGACATCACTGCACGCTCGTGGTTGAACTTTTGCGAAATCAACGACCAACGGGATATCGCTCGGCGACCTCGTAGGTGATCACTTGTCAAAGGATGTGTTCCGAGACATGGCGTGATGCTTCATGTGATTTTCAGTGGTGCTATCATTGAAATCTTTTTCATTACATAAAGCGACATAAGTGTGCCTGCTCGAGGTTAACAAATTCTTGTATTATACTCAAGATCTCATGATCATTCAAACACGGACTCGGTGAAAGGTCAGTACGAGACATCGTCACCTGTTCTTCAGTCGGTATTATTCGCTAGTCAGCGATATTGTACTAAGACGTTATTGCATTGGGTCTGGGAAAAAGTTCGTGGCGATGTTTTAGTAAAATTCAACTGGTTTTTTTATAGTGTGAGAATGAATTTATTTAAACCAAATATGCTCCATTATTATCGACAATGTTTCGCCATTTTTCAGGTATAGCCATGATGCCATCGGTGAAGAACTTCTGTGGTTTCTGGTTGAAAAATTGGATTAAGTGGTTTTCACAGGCTTCTTTTGAAAGCAGCTCAATTCCGTTGAGAGAGTTCTGCAGAGATCGGAATAAGTGATAGTCAGAGGGTGCTATGTCTGGACTATACGGTGGATACATCAAAACGTCCCAAATAAAGCTCTCGCAATTTTTGACGGGTCATTGAAGAAGTGTGTGGTCGGGCGTTGTCATGGTGGAAGACAACACATTTCCTATTAATCAATTCGGGCCGTTTTCTTTCAATTTCTTGGCGTAATCTCTCTAGTTGTCCACAGTAGAGTTGAAAATCAATCGTCTGACCAACTGGAAGCTCATAGTGGACGATTCCCTTCCAATCCCACCACGCACACAGCATCACCTTTTTCGCCGTCAATCCTCGCTTCGCGAACGCTTGTGACGGCTCACCATCCTTTGTCCACGATCTTTGACGCTTCCAATTGTCGTACGTGATCCATTTTTCATCACCGGTTATGACACGTTTCAGAAATGGCTCGATTTCATAGCGTTTCAGCAGCGATCGCAGATGTTAATTCGGTCTATCATGTTTTTCGCGCTCAACTCATGAGGAACCCATACATCGAGTTTCTTTTGTAGCCAGCTTTGTGTAAATGGATCAAAACAGTTTTGTAGTCAATGCGACCAGAGCGTGACTCATCTTTCACATCAAAATTACCAGAACGAAAGCGAGCAAACCATTTTCGCACAGCAGATTTGATAAAGTACCTTCACCGTACACAGCACAAATTTTTTCACAAGCCTGCGCAGCGTTCTTCCCTTTGTCGTAATAATGTTGTAAAATATAGCGCAATTTTTCATTACTTTTCTTTATTTTCAAACGCAAACAACTTTCGAACCACTGCACCAATTTCGATGTTAATACACTCAAAGTAACGCTCGAAGTGTCACCTTTCCAACGAGCGTTTAGTGATGTCGCTGCGATCTGTGTTTCCTGTCTTATTTGCAATTGATGCCATCTATCGGAAAAAACGCCACGAACTTTTTCCCAGACCCAATACTATGTGCGAGACGGAGAATGTTCATAACCGATTCTGTTTATGGTTATGTATTGAACGCCACAAATAATGTTTATATCCGTCAATGAGAGAATCGCGTGTATTTTTGTCTAATAATAGTAGAAAATTATTTGGAGCATAATTTAATTTGCACATTATTATTTATATTATAATTATATTATAATATTCCTTATTAGAGGGAAATACTCCTCGGTCGTTATGATAAATCGCCAGGCGATACGGGTATTGAACTAAATTGTACGTTGCAATGTGTGATATGGGTAGAAAGTTAAGGGGTTATACGCAGTTATGATTTTCGAAAAATCGATTTTTTTATTGCATTTTTGTAATGTACATATATTTAAAAGTATACACACAAAATTTCAAGTCGATCCGAGCAAAACTTTCGGAGTTATACCTATATATGTAGAGACGCCTCGGCGCGTTTGAAAGTAGGTGGGGCAGAGGCTCAAGCGGCAACTGTTTACCTGGACCGTTGCTCCTTTTATATACCTGTGTATTGTATTCTTATACATTGTGTGAGAGTGTAGTAGTGTTTTCCAAATTACGAAGACCTCAGCAGCGAGACATTAGTGGAACGATGTGTAGGCGGCTTTACACAAAATAATAACGAGAGTAAGAACCAAATCATCTGGAAAATTACGCCGAAAATCATTCCGAGTGGCTCAAAAATTGTTGAAATGGCCGCAAATATCGCCGCCGGTATGTTTAATGAAGATTCAATTTCACTTTTGTACCATATGAATGCAATGGGACTGTCTTTGGGGCCCAATGCGCATGCATATGTACAAAAGGAGGACAAAGAGCGCGTTACGCTATCCGAGCGCAGAACGCATGAAGCGACATGAGAGGGAAGGATGGCTCGAAGACAGCACCAAATTGAATTGCTGGAGGCTGCTGAAGGAATGGAGGGTTTATTATATGGCCCTGGAATAGACGACACCATGTAAGATGAAAAAAAAAATTTTTTTTCTATGTGTGAACCGGTTTTGGAACTTTAAACGCGTTTTTCTCAAAACAGCATTTTTCAAGTCGGTGTACACGATATCTCAAAAACGGCTTGTTCGATCGGTCTAAAATTTTAACACAATCTTCTTAGATACATTTTCTAGTAATTAATCGTTCCTTTTGTCAATCCGATACTTATTTTCCATTTTATAAACAATTTAAGACGAAATTTTACATAAAAAATCGAAACCATTTTTTTGAGAAGCCGCCATTTTGTGAAAATTCAATATTTTGATTGTCCGACCGATTAATTACTAGATAATCTAATATATTAACGAAATTTGTTTGGTTTTTTGATTTCAGATAATCCAATCTTGAGTTACGATGTACACCGTAAATCGTCTTTTTTTAGAGGAGGTTCCGGAAATCGCCTGCAGCGCCCTCTATAATCAACATTTTTATAAATAAAAAATTTGTTTACGTTCTTGAAGGATGCTTTTATAACCACAAAAATTTTCAAATTAATAAATTCAAAAGTCTCTTCAGGATAAATCCTTGAAAAACCGTCTTTTTTTGCCTCATAACTGCGTATAACCCCTTAAAGCCAGCATAACGAAACTCACTCAATATCGCCTTTCCGCTTGTTACGTTCCAAGCACGGGTCTCTGCAAATATTTCTGAGACCCCGTGACAGACACGCACGCACGTGCATATATCGTCCTCACCTGGATTAACAAGCGGCGCAACCTCATGTTCTCCTTGTCTGGAGACCGGCGCGCGCGAGTCTCTTAAGACTGTCGTGCAGCGGGCTCTGAACAGGATACAGCTCCGCAGAAATTAATATCTTCCCTCTTAGCTGCACCTGGGAATAATATCATCATTGTCAGATAGGGGCGAGAAGGAGATAACTAGACTTTGTACTGAAATAAAGTGCTAACTCCAGATTTAACTGCCCTCTTCTTCTCCTGGCCGGGGTTCGCAAGTCCCCGTCCAGGCGAATAGGACAGCAGTCTCTCTTGGCAATAAAGCGTAACAGCTCAAGCCGAAGCACCATGTTGGTGCGTAACACAGCACTTAATGAACCTTCGGCAACGTTTTTAGGACGCCGTTCCACTATACGAGAGTCCTTGTTACAAACTCTGGAAGTAAAGTGTACCGCTTGTTAGCCCCTCGCCAATTATAAACATATTCATAAAAGACAATTTTATACTGTATATAACTATTGTAAATATATTAATTACTAGAGACAATATTTGCATACTGAGTATTAATAATATCATTGAAGGCAATGCCATATCGTGTAGCATTCCGCTACGTATCAAATGATACAACGAGGAACACCCATAAAAATACAAAGAAATACATAAAACTAATTTCTTGCAAGTATCATGTTTCGCTATCCGCCGCACAAACAATATTGGTTTGAGTCGTACCAAAAAAACAAAATGAAACCAACAAATCAACAATAAAGACGGGCAGAGGCACCCGAAGAACCAGGAAAACAAAAGAGGCAAATAGGCTGAAACAAAGCATCAACTAAGCTCACACTCTCCAAGGATAGTACTCAACCGTAGGCAGGACCGCTAGAGTAAGCGACCACCCAATTAGAGCTACTACCTTACGCGGCAAAGCCGCACCTCCGTGCACAAACTCCACGTGAGGAACTGGCACGGCCTACCAAACTTACTACGCAGGCCAGGTACATGACGAACGAAGAAATATCCACAGTTCCATAAATCCAACCAATCGCGGAAACGCAGGGTCCTGTCGTACATAACCAGATGACAGCAGCCCTCATGCGTTCAACAGCTATTAAAACAACACAAAAAGACCATAAAATGCACTTTCAGTAACAAATGAGAACACAAACTCCTTCCCAGATATAACACTATTACGAGAGAACTAACTAAACACAAAAAAGACGTACAACGAGCCTAAAACAACAAAAAACACCAAAAGTACGAGTTTGAGACAGAAACAATAACTGACTAACAATCACAAAAGAAGTCCTAGAAAAACGAAGAAGAAACAATAAACCTACAACAGGTAGAAAAGTATCACGGGGGCAAGAAGTAAAACTTCGTAGAAACCTGGTTTAAACCTCCCAGATCATTGAAGATAAAAGAACGGGTAAATTCAAGAGGCTAACGGGACATCAACACACCACCCGTGCACCTCTCACCACGACATCGAAGTGCGACAAAAGTTACGTGATTTCCCCGAAAATACCCCTTCAGGGCCCACACCCAAAATTATACAAGACACGACACGATAAGCTCAGGAGTTCTTGTTGAATTCCAAATCCTCAAGACGAAGTGCTGCCCGACAGCCACCTCATAAAATAGTTTTAAGAAAATTTGGCAATTACTTATTACATTAAGTGCTCACTCGATAAACTGATTACCACGCACCGTGTCGTGGCCGTCAGTTGGTCGACCGAGCTAATTAGGTTTACTCTGCGAATAGAAAGGTTCCCTTGCATGGCGTTTGGCCACCCCATATTCACCGCGTTGGGGCATCTCTCATTAACGGGTCCCCACGCATAGCGATATGGCTATCCGTCTCTTAAGAGGTGAAAATATGCGTGTCACAGTACCCTGGGCATAGCATCCTGGCTTGCTGAACCGCGCACGTATCATACGGTTGTGTGTGCCTGCATGCTTCTCGTACGAGGTAGCCAATGGTTCGAATAAACTCTTAGACAGAGTAATTCGTGCGAACACAATATTCCTTGAAGATCGATAGGAAAATATATGCATAAACTCTCAGGAAACATAAGCGTCCAACGATTATACTAGTATTCCTCGATAAATCTCACGATTTATCTTGAAGAGACCACGTATGAGGACATATAGGTGTTAGGAGATAAAAACATCCGGATCGCGTCGCGAAGGTTTGGCATAATTGCCCCGTGTCCTCATTAACGTCCCATTTGTAAATAGAGTGTAAAGCTCCATATGGTGAAATCAGCTGGCCATATGAATAATAGAAATTATTAAAACATCTTTTAACAGGACTCATCCTGCGTACGTAGACATTTAGGGAATCACGCAGAAGCGCGAGGTATTTATTCAAAAGTTGTAATAAATTGAGTATTAGGCTCATGTGGTGATCTGGTATCACCACATGAATATTAAAGTCAGTAAAAACAATCAAAAGCACAGAAAAATATTAAGAAATCCTGGAAAAGAGAGAGGTTTGCATATGTATCGCGAAAGATCGGAGAAACGCAAACCCACGAGCATAGCTACAAGGCAAATTCAGCGATATATAATAGCATCCAACGTAATACTCAATGTCATTAGTATAGACTTTGACTCTTACGCATAGCGCCGCAACCATCAAACGCCTCGTTAAAGCAACAAGCAGATAGGGTCACCACCAACCTTACGGACATATGCTCTCCTCGCAGATTAATGTACACCCGAAAACAAGAAGACCAATGATGAAAGGGTGAAAGAAATACGCTCGTCTACCTCAGACGTATGCGTAATCAAAACCAAACTGAGGTCTCTTCCCAAAAACAAAACAAAAAAAAACAATAAAAATCAAGCAGTAAATAAACCCGTAGATAGAGCCCAGAGTATGAACCTTCTGAAATAATTCCTGATCACTCCATTCCCTCATTAGGAAAAAAGTAAGGAATTATTTTATAAATTAAAAACAAACGAGAATTCGGTAAAGATTTATTAAACTACAGGCGACATAACGAGTAGGTCAGCAAAATAAATCGAAAATAAAAATCCGTCAGACAAGTTAAAGACGTGAAACGTTTCAATACGTATATTGTGGATAGTACCAGTGAATATTATAAGTATGTGTGCGCGAGTGAATTCAGTGAATGTTCTGAATCAATTCCACTATTGTTTTTTCCACATCATAAACTATCTTTCTTATAAGAGATCGGAGCGCGTTTACGGGCGGCGGTATAGCCGCCTGCGCTTCACGCAGGGATTTGCTTACGTTTACACTCTATCAAGCCTTTTGCTTGTAACTTAACATGGACATATCTTTCTCAAATAATTTCTCAATGTGGATAATCGAATTCTAAGCGAAGAGAATGCCTCGGTAACGTAGTGGAAGTTGAGTGATATTATACCACGCTAGAATTCTCATCGCATATGTTATGAATGATACATACTTCGGTAACGAAACTAACTCAGTACTGTCGTCACAAGCTAAACTTATGATTTGTTCTACCGCCTATTTGTTGTATATATCGATACCAGTATTGAATGGCATCTTCGTGACCAAAGAAATAAATGCTCTTTCATAGCTGATGCTTGTCATTCTTCAAATATATTTTTTAATTCACACAACGTCAGCGGAAGAGTCTGATGGTATTGGTGGAACTCAATCCACATTTCACGTAGAAGGTAATGAAGATATAAAAATCATTACATTACTAATAGGGATGGGCGATTCTGAATCGATTCTTTGAAGATCGATCTTTTTTGGTCCAAAGATCGATCTTTTGAATCGATTCTTTCCCTTTCGATTTTGTCGTGAATCGATTCATTTTCCTCAGAATCGTAACGATTCTTTTATTTACTGTACTTTTCGATCCCTTTTTTTATCTTGACCATTTAACGGGACTTTACAACTAAGATCTCGATATAATAAAACTCCTAGTTATTAAGCGTTATTACATTTAACGCTTATAAAAACGTTATTAAAACTAACCAGTTAAATAACGTAAGGGTTACAGTTTCGTGTCAGCGACGCGCGCCTGCGCTTGTCGTGCGTATAACGACAAGCCGGAAGACGGGCCGGAATAGGCCGACGACGTCGACGTAGTAGTTCTAGTTGGTAGACGTAGGACGTAATGTAGTCGTAGTTCGCAGTACCCGCCAAGAGCGGAAATTCAGAAAAGAATTAGATTTATATGTACCTACTAAGATGCAGTAAAGGAATGACAATGAATCGGTAAGCCAATGTCTTAAATTATTTTTATATGTATACTCATAATTCGCATACTTGATATTTTGTTCCATTTACTTAATTTTTTTTAGAATTGCAGAAGTGAGAATCGAGTTGTGGACTTGGACCCAGCTCTAACAGAACCATCGACATCATCAATGTCATCAGCACCATGGACAATATCAGTGGCATCACCGGTATCGATATCGAATGACTCTTGTGACGACAGATCCATTACTCCTTTACCAACTTATGTACTAACGGAATTCGAAGCGTCTGAAGGTGAATCCTTCGTTTCGAATTTCTCGAGTTCGAGTAGAACATCTGGGCCATCCACTCTACAGCCAAGAATCGATCATTCATTCAAAGAAATGAAAACCTTCGAAGGTACAGTAAGCTAAGATATTTTTTTTACTTTAATGTGAATGAAGAGCTAAATTTTTTGAAAAGTTGAAAAAATAAAAAGCATCACGGTAAGAAAGCTTAAATTGCATGAGATTAAAAGTATGAAATGCAAAAAGAAATAGATTGAAATTTTTACTTTTTGTATCCATTTTTATTCTCGGGAATTGAAATTGATACAAAATTTCAATGATCGAATTCCGTTTCCTTCCAAAGGCACTTTTGATCCCATTCAATTCGAGCTTTCATACCGAAATGCTATTGGAAATTATAATATTCTTATTTGCAGAAACGATATATGATTTAGAAAGCATAAGGCATTTTGTTGAATATAAGTTCAGAGTGGTAAAGAAATATACTGTTTCTTGCTATAAAGTAATAAAATATCCTTATAAAAGTTTGCCGAGGTGCCGCCATTTGAGGAATAAAAAAAAAGTATTTTCTAAAGTACTCTATAAGATGCTTTTTCATAAAGCTATTATTGTAATCGGATGTCTGCATTTATTGTTCACTGTGAATTCGCATCTAGTGTACCGAAAACTGAGTGATCGAATTTTAAACAATTAGCTAGTCAATGTCTCACAAATAATCTAGATTTAAATACTAGGTAAACCTTGAACTATTCACCTTGAATTTAAATCTAGATTTAAATACTAGGTAAACCTTGAACTATTCACCTTGAATTTAAATCTAGATTATTATTTAAATAATATTATTTAAAGAAATTAACGTAGAGTGTATACTGCGTTCGTGCTAGTCTGGGTGCTTACGACAACGAGCATAGACACAGACTATGTGAACGCGGTATACACTCTACGTTAATTTATTTTGTGTGATCGAATTTATGACGATATTAAAATGTTCAGAGAACCTTAAAGAATTGAAATCTGTTCGGGTTTGACGGATGTGAGTTCCCGAAACGTTTATATCGTATAAAACAGATACTGTTGACAATTCGAGCGGTCATATTGGATTTCTAAAGGGTCAGTAATATACGATTATTATTTTTTTTGTACGTTTTCAACCGAAATTCGACCAGATCGTGAAGCGTTTATGTTTATACTACAGTCCGGTACAATTTGAAGCATATCCGCAGTGTATTGATGATGCTGGGTGTACATAACGAAATGACTATTTATACCGACCAAAATCGGTAAAAAAAATCGACTCCAGCATCCCCAAAATATTCAATTGATATAAAAGCTACTTCAATAAGCACCCTTACTTATATTATCCATTTTATTAAAAGGAAGCGGTCTTTTCAGACGGAGGCGCAAAATCTGGAAGAATAACAAATGCAATCCTATTTATGACCGCCAAAGACAACATGCCCTTTAATACTGTCGAGAAAGAAGGCTTTAAATACCTTATGATAAACACGGTTCCACTGTATACAATACCTTCAAGAAAATCTATCACGACTTATATGGAAGATAAATACAATTTATTGTCTTCTTCTACAAAAACGAAATTGTCTAAGGTGGATTATTTCTCACTTACGGCTGACTGTTGGACCGACGTACATAACGCTATAAGCTATTTAGGAATGACAGTACATTTCGAATGCGAAGGCGAATTAGTCTCCACGACCCTAGGCGTAACCGAGTTATCGCAGTCACATACGGGCGAATACTTGGGCCAGTGGATGAAAACCATCATGAATCAATGGCGAATTGCTGATGAAAAAGTAATTATGATTGTGACGGACAATGGGGCAAGCATCGTTAAGGCGGTCAACGATTCATTTGGGACTAACCGACAACGTCCATGTTTTGCACATACCATTAATCTGGTCTCTTCAAATACATTAGATTATGTCGAAGCACAGACCGTGTTCACTAAGGTCAAACAGATTGTAACGTTTTTCAAGCAATCCAATCTCGCTGCTGATGCCCTACGGAAGGTCACACACCTTAAACTTATTCAGTTTGTCGACACTCGATGGAACTGAACATATTACATGTTAGTTCGCTTTACTGTGCTTGCACACGAAGTATCCACAATTTTACTAAAATATCCAAACTCCCCTCTGAAAGAAATGGTTAGCGTTTTGCGACCAATCGAAGTCGTGACGAAAGAATTGTGTGGAGAACAATATGTGACGAGTAGCAAATTGATCCCAACGGTGAATTGCATGAGGAAAAAGGTTGAATCACGGCGTTCTAATAGAACGTCTGATTTCTCAAATAATAAAGAGATTTGGACAAATAGAATCTTCACACATCAACACGATTTCAACTATTCTGGATCCCACATTTAAGCGTTTGCATTTCAACGATCGCGTAGCCTGTGCGAATGCAGTAAACCATATCAGTAGGCAAATCAGAAGAATTGCTCAATCAAACGCAGACACAGCCAATGCGACGATCACTCAAGAGAACAACGAAAATGTTGAAGACGATGACAATGATTTGTGGTCATATCACGTGAACCTCGTTTCTCAAGTTCAGGTTGCAGTAGAAGATGCACGAGATGAAAACGAAATGCCAACTGAACTCAAGTACTATTTAAACCAACCGGTGACAAACTTAAAGGACAATCCGATGCATTTTTGGACCGAGCAGTGCGTGACGCTCTATCCGATGCTATGTTCCATTGCAAGAAAATACTTGCCAGTGGTAGCCACCTAAGTACCTTCAGAACGACTCTTTTCAAGAGCTGGAAATATACTCACTGATAACAGAAGCCGACCCTCATCCGAACATCTGCAGCAGCTATTGTTCCTAAATTCGTTACCACTGATAGAATGGCAACTAGAATAATCCGTAACGTCAATATTGAGATGGGGTGCTGTTGTCCACTCTACACTAAACAGCCTTTATAACATATCAAAGAGAAGATAAAATTTCCGGAAATGAACAATTGATCATATCGTAATAATTTTGGTACGAATTTATTCTTTTCTTTAATTACAAGCAATGTTATATCAAAGACGAATAATTTTTACCCAAAAACTTTAACTGTTATAATATATAATAATTACTCTCAATCTAATATCTAATTTATAATGTCATTTTTACATTATTTACTGCAATTAAATTTTATTTTATTTTAAGACCGATTTAAGAATGACAACTACATCCTAGTACGGATTATCCATCTGTAACGCAAATGTAAATACGAAATAAACCAAAAATAAAAACTGATTCTCACTTGAACATGCAATGTCTTTATCAATTTTTAAATTTATTATAAAATAAATATATTATACACCTATCCCCCGATTTACACGGTACTTGTTTTACACGTTTTCGCTTTTACGCGGTTTTCCAAATAAGTTTTTTTTTGTTTTTATCGCACTCTACTAAATGCTACTGTGTTTGAACACGTGCGCTGTGTACACATCTCACGGTGAATCCCGAGCTTATGTGCTGACTTGCTGCACATGCACACTGTGTCTGTATTTCTTCGCATAAAATTAAAGTTTTATCTACGGAAAATTGTATTTGAGTGAAAGTTTCACAGTTTCAGAAAGATTTAATTTTCCATATTCGTAAATTACAAGTGAGTGCATAATTTAGATTATTATAAATTAACATAAATTTAAAAAAATTATAGGTTATAATGTCGAAAGAAGTTAAAAGAAAAGTTATTTCTTTAGAAACTAAAATCGAAATTTTGGATCGCTTACGAAAGGGAGATAGAGTAGTAGATGTTGCAAAATCATATAGCATGAACGAAGATACAATAAGAACTATTAGAACAAATGAAAACACAATTAGAAAGAGTGTTGCAGCTGGCAATACCACGAGTATGGGCACAACATCATACACCAGAAATATCGCAATGGAAAAAATGGAGAAAGCGTTAATGCTTTGGATAGAAGATCAAACACAAAAAAGAGTACCCATTGATACGGCCGCTATAACAAATAAAGCAGTACGAATTTACGAAAAAATTGTAGAGCAATTACCATCTTCTTCTTCAACTGAAAAGAAGCCAAATTTTTTGGCAAGTCATGGCTGGTTTGAAAGATTTAAAATAAGACATTCTTTACACAGCTTAAAATTAAAAGGTGAACTGGCTTCTGGCGACGTAGATGCAGCCCAAGAATATCCAGCAAATTTTGCAGAAATTATTAACGACAATTCATACACCCCTGATCAGGTTTTCAATGCTGATGAGTCAGGGTTATTCTGGAAAAAAATGCCTGAAAGGACTTATGTCTCAAAATTTTATAAATCGGCTAGTGGTCATAAAGCAGCAAAAGATCGCATAACAATTCTTTTCTGTAGCAATGCTTCAGGAGATTATATTATGAAACCATTAGTGATTAACAAATCAAAAATGCCCCGTGCCTTTAAAGGAGTAAACATCAATAATCTTCCCGTTTATTGGAGGGCTAATAAGAAAGCGTGGGTTACTGCTGCAATGTTTACTGAATGGTTTCATGAATGTTTTATCCCAGATGCCAAAAAATATTTAAGTTCAAAGGGATTGCCTTTTAAAGTGCTTTTGTTAATTGACAATGCGCCGGGTCACCCACAAGATCTAGAATATGAGAACGTTGAAGTAAAATTTTTACCAAAAAATACAACTTCATTATAACAACCATTGGACCAAGGCATAATTTCTACTTTTAAAGCTTTGTACATAAAACGAGCCTTTACATATATTTTGGAACAAATGGAGAACAATGAATCTTTAACAGTTATTAGTGCTTGGAAAAATTTTACAATATTAGACTGTGTGAAGCATATCGCCTTATCATACACTGCGATTAAGCAAACAACGCTCAATAGCTGTTGGAAAAAATTGTGGCCAAATGTAGTCAAAAATGAACATTCCATTTCAACGTTAAATGATGAATATTCGCAGATAGTACAGATGGCGCATTCATTGGGCGGAGAAGGTTTTGATGATTTTACTGATGATGATATCGCAGAGTTAATGGCTGATAAAGAACTAAGTGAGGATGAGTTAGTTAACTTAGTTTGCGAAAGTGAGTCTGACAAATCTGATGAAGAGGAATTAGTACCAGTAACATTTACTGCTAAAGTCATCCGCGAAGGACTCGCATTGGGAAGAAAGCTGGGTAATCATTTTATACAAAATGACACAAACGTTGAAAGGGCTTTACGATTCCAACGTGACATAAATCGCTGCTTGGCTCAATATGAAGAAGTTTACAAAGATCTTACAAAAAATTCGAAGCAATTGTTAATAACCGATTTTATTACCACCTCTCAGAATGTAAATATTTCTGCTTCAAACATCGAATCGGCACAAATAACTTCGAGTGATGAAAGTGAATTCCAACCTTCGATTCCGAAAAGAAGAATGAGAATAATTTCTGATAGTGATGAAGGATAATAAAACACCTTTGGTTTTATTTTTTGTTCTTCTGTTTAATGTATTGTAATTAAATAAAAAAACAGTGTTTCCGTAATATATTACATATTTTAACCTGTCAATGCATTTTATTTTTATTTCTGTGTACACCTAAAAATATTTAAAAAAATCACAACTGTTAAATAGCAAAATTATGCATTTTCTGCAAGCTTTTCGATTTACACGGTTTTGACTTGAAAATTTTTAATTTTCGATTTACACGTTTTTCTCAGGAACGTATCTACCGTGTAAATCGGGGGATAGGTGTATTATGTATTTTGTTCCTATATTTCACAGAACAGCTTACACTTAATCAATTTTTGCATTTTTCAAATTTTTCATTTATTTAAAGCCTTTAGTTATTATAGTTAATAATGATTATTCTCAATGTAATCTATAATGTAATTTTTACATTACTTTCTGCAATTTAATTTAATTTAATTTGATTCAATTTTAAGATCGATTCTTCGAAGATCGATTCTTTGGAAGCCGATCTTTCAAGGAATCGATTCTCGTCAATCCGATTCTAGATTGATCCGAGAATCGATTTTTTCCAGAGAATCGCGCATCCCTAATTACTAATAATTGTTACTATATGGATCATGAAATACCACCTTCATCAAAAAGTTTTAGAACTTTATTCACAAAATCGAAAATACAAATTTTTTCCTCAAAATCGATATGGTCCCCTTCAAAGTACTCCCCATCGACTGCAACGCACTTATGCCAGCGTTTGATCCAATTCTCGAAACACCGCTCGTACTCAATTTTCGGTATGTCTATCAGAGCTGTCTTCGATTTTTTCATGACATCGTCTCGGGTACTCTAACGCGTTCCGCAAAGCGGTTTTTTAAGTCGGTTGAACAGGAAAAAGTCGCAGGGAGCCAGAGCAGATGAATTCGAAGGCTGCTGGATAGTGTTCGTGTTGTTTTTGGTAAAAAACTTACGAATAAGGATCCCATTGGGCGACGGTGCGTTATCGTGGTGCAGAATCCACGGGATGTTTTCCCACAAATCCGGTCTTTTTTGGCGAATTGCTTCACGCAAACGTCTCATAACGCCCAACTAATACTCTTTGTTGACTGTCTGTGTTTCTGGCAAGAATTCATGATGCACAACACAGTTGTGATCGATGAAAACCGTGAGCATCGCCTTCTTTTTTGACTGAAAACGACGTGGTTTTTTCGGTATTCGGTGCACGCCATTCACTCGCGTGATGTCTGCATTGCGTGTAATACTCATAAATCCACGTCTCGTCTCCAGTGATGATCCGCTTGATAAATGTTGGGCCGGATTCGGTCTTGGAAGTCACGTCTTTCGCGATTTGAACGCGGTGCTTTTTTTGCATGAAATTGAGGTCTTTCGGAACCAGTTTTGCAGTGACACGTCTGAGGCCGAAATCACTAACCGAAATGTCTTGAACGGATCCATAAGCGATGTTCAAGTCGTCTGCCGGCTCTCTGATGGGCAATTTGCGATTTTCGGCCAACATTTCTTTTATTTTATCGATGTTTTCATCGGTTTTCGATGTCGACGGCCTGCCACTGCGGTCGTCATCCTCGACCGACTCATGGCCACTTCTGAAGCGTTCGTGCCACTGAAAAACGTTTGACGTTCTCCAAGATTTCCAAGGTCTGCGGACCATTAAATCCGCTTTTGACACAAATTGTAATGCAAACTTATTGATGCACAGTTGATACCATTTTCAAACTTGTAAAAAATCGAAAACACGCACAAAGGTAGATGTATTCAGTACAGCGTAACTTTTACAAATGTCAAGCTGTTCAGTTTTCACGCCTACCAAGTACACACTCAGCTCATGCACACGCTACACTCACAATCATCTGACGCCTCGCGTCATATGGTATAGCTCGCAGGTATGCTATATCGATTTATCGACCGCGCACTCATGCATATTGTCCATCTGCTCACATCCTCGATCGAAGCTCACTCAAGCGGCCAACGCTGTTAGCGTGGCCCCATCAGCAAGACCACTCACAAGGCTCGCCTTCCATCGCTGACAGCGAATCACAAGCAAGCTGTGACGCACCTCCGTCTTCTTGATACTCTGCCTCGTGGTCGACGGATGTGGCCATTGTTCTCACTCGAGTCGCTCTCTGTACACGTTCCCGCGTAAACTCATAGAGATATTCACTCGTTCTAATCACTTTAGTGCGCATTCATTACTATAGTGTAGTACATTCTTGGTCAAATCACCCGTGTTTCAACTCAGTGTTAGTGAAAATCACAGCAGATCACCAGAACTATAGAACCATTCACATAAAAGTCAACGGCGTAGTTCGCTCGTTGGCTGCATAGACGCCATTCTGCCTAGCACCGATCATCGGCGTCAGGACTCTCATCAGCCTGCCGTGTGGCATTACTCGAGCTCTACAACCAGACCTTATCACCAGGATCAACCACACGGAATCAACAAGGCAACTCAGAGGCCTGAGAACCCACTCACCAACAGTACATCAACACGCAGGCCAGACCAATCACAGTATATATTTGTTATAATCAACAGATATTTTTCATGCAACCAATGTTATATAATTTAAATAAACATTGAATTTATTATTGTTAATTACTAAGTGCATTTAATTATTTATACTTGTCACCAGGATCCTTAATCTTACTATTCGCATCTGTCACTCGACATGCTACGTGTGAATGTGTCGACTTGCTACCTGTCGATAGATTAGATATAATGTACTCATACTCAATATCATACTCAATTATCATACACAAGCTATGATGCTCAATTTGGAGGAAAGTGTCAATGACAGATGTGGTAACCTTATAAAAAAAATCCAATCGGGTGACTAACAGCGCCACACGGTGGCCGGTCCTTAAACTTTTTGATCAAGGTAGTACTCTTACGCTTACGATAAAAAATGTATTATTGACATAATAATGAAACAAAAATGATAAGTATAAACAAATGAAGTAATATATTTACCAATACTATAATAAGAAAGACACAAGTGCGAGGGACGACCACGAGAGGCGTGCCGGGGACTCTGTAGAAGTGTAGCACTACGATACCTTATCGCGCAGTTTACTGGCGGAAATCAGAATTACGTTTTTTTAGGTAAGTCCAACAATTAATTCAACATTAATCAGACAATGAAATAGCTAAATTCCGATCGTTACTATCACTTGATATCCAAGTTCCTTGGTTTGGATTGTATTTATGTGATTATGGGTTTTTTTTCCTTTTTTCACTTTAAGGCTACTGTTGGATAATCAGCTGGCGCACGGCGATCGATATTCGCCGTGCGTCGACCTGTTGCTGTGCTCAAGCACACGTCGTTCGGTTGAGCCGAAGATAGCCGAGGCAGGGCTTCGCGAAGCCGAGGATGTGCCTCGTTGGCACGCCGCGTCGAGCGAGAGGATGTCTCTCTCGCTTGACTTCGGTTTCGCTCACCGGCTATCTCGCTCAACTGACTTCAGCGCTCAACGTTAAATTCATATTCCGCAGCCATATTGAAAAGTCAGTCAACTTTTGCGACGACATCGAGGAACAGCGCACCATCATCTTCGACTTTTCTCGTTGGCTTTTCGCTCAGGACTCGCTCATCATGCTCACCAGGACTCAAAACTCAGGTAAGAGTACACCGTTACAATTTAACGTAATTCAATGACGGTGAGGAGTGAACTACACATCGGTACATCCTCATAAAGGTCTCACACTGTGGCGTGCTCTGCAGCGCGGGCTGCACCACGTTTTCACTCAATTGTTAGCATGCTCGATTAATATAATTGTGTATGTTTTACCAATTCACTGCACTTTCCCCCAATTAAACTTGCTGGGAAAGTGTTGTGAATTCAGTCTAATCATTTGTGCATCCTCAAGCTCACACTTCAGTGCTCTGCAGCGTAGATAGCTGTTCTCACATCCTTTCACAGCACTCAAGCAATTCAATTGCAAGTGCTCTCATCTATTCACTGCAACTTCTCTTCGACAAAACTGCTGAGAGCTTGCAGTGAATAATTTCCACATTCTACGCACTCATTTTTCTCTTAGCGTGGTGTGCTACGCAGCACTGACTGCTGTACGTGCACCACTCTCAATACTCACAGCACACAATTAGTATAATTGTGTGCTGGTTCTCAGTTCCGACATTAAATTCAATTCAGGCATTTTTGGTTATAATTGTAATTCTCAGTTTTTTGGTGTATTTATTTTTTATATCAATTTTGTATTTTTTCTAAATCTATTTTAATGCAAATATTTTCTAAAATTTGACATTTTTCTTGTAAGAAGTGGAAGGTAGAATAAACCACTTTCTCCAAATTCCATCTATGCGTCTGGTTTTATTTCACCCTGTCGTGAGTGAAGACTCATTATTTTCAATATATTTCAGATCTGTCAAATAACACCATCGGACGGATTTCTCAAACATTTGGTCCTTCGAGCCGGATCTTCGACTCAAGCATACAGGGTAGAACCAGGGTGTAACTACCTTCCGCTCGCATCTCTTGACTCATCTTGACGTGGGATTCTGCAGATATTCCTCGTAGTCTCACCTCATCAACTCATCCTGGTACTCGTCAGCCAAGCAGTTTGGTAAAGTAGCGCTTTGCGAAGTATCTTCGTTCTTTTGTATCGTTCCTGTGTCACACTATCATCCTTGCTCACCATGTCTAAGCGCAATCTACCAAACAATGGGACCTTAACGATAAATGTTCATTGCAAGTGTCAGATGGAACGGCACCGGGCACCATCACCAAACGAACGAGTACCACCAGCTAACCTCGTCGGAGGACAACCCGACAGCTCAACGAGCTCTAGCACTCACAGCGGAGCCCTCCAGCCTAGCTCTGCAGTATAACCGCTACACGTTGATCGACTCGTCGCAGTACTACATTTACATCTTGGGGTATCGTACAGCTCTGCGGAGTTTTATTTTGCTTCTTTCTGTATGTTAGCATTAACAGTGCTCAAATGTGTATCGGCTATTTGCAAGAATGTAGAGTTTGCACATATTAATTAGTGCACTCTCTCGTAGTATCATAGCAGACAGAGGCAAGCGAGCTCAGGTCGGTGACGGAGTCGAGTGAGCTTCTGGTAAGAAGCTCCTGGTGTCACAGCCTACGCAATCAACTCCTCGCTCACCAGTGAATCGTCCACCAAACCTGGTGACTTCCGCTTATTGGCCTGATCGACAGTGTATTTTGCGCCTGTCGTATTCTTGGATCGTCTCCTCGTGTAACATGATCGTTACGCCACTCTAACGCAATCAACCAGCTCTACGCGGTCATCGTCAGCGAATCTTGCCCTGGCAAAGGTTGGCATTCACCAATAAAATGTGCACTATGCGACAGCAAGCTCCGACACCGTTCAATCACACAATACACAGTTGTCAACACACTAGGGTGTTGACGCAGTCGTTCTCTCATCGATTCAACTCACAAACACATGCGCAACCTTATTAGCAACTGCACTTACACATTTACACATCGGCATTGACTCACCAGGCACGACTTCACGTCGATCCTGGATCGGAATTGACAATTATTACGGAAGAACTCTTCCATAAACTCAACACCACACACAAGCACTCATCAATTTCGATCACAGGGATCGGTGAAAGGCACTCGACGCAGACACATGGCTCGGTTCAACTCACACTGTGTTTACATACTCCAGGGAGAAAGTCACGGTACTGGCTCACATTCTCAACACGGTTACTACTCACTTGCCGTCTTTTGAGTCACCAGCTCGTACATGGCCTCACATAGTGAAGCTGAAGCTGGCGTACCCTGACTTTCTCACACCACAACCGATCGATATCATGGTTGGAGCAGATATTTATGGACTGGTTATCAAACCCAATATTCTCAAGGGCACATCATCTGCGCCTGTTGCACAATTATCGATATTCGGGTGGCTCATCATTGGACCATCTAACTCATGTCAATCTGACGCACTCACTGTTTTTCATGCTGCCATGCAACATGATGATCAGAAATTACAGAACGTGCTAACGAAATTTTGGATTCACGAAGAGCCACCAAAGGACACAGTTGATCAACTCACACCAGAGGTGCAGGCATGCGAGGATCAGTTTTGCAACACGCATCAGTGTGTTACTACAGGCCGATACATCATTCAGCTTTCTCTCACATTTTTGCCTGTAAACCTGGAAACTGAGACTCAAACGCACATCGGTGTCTGCAGCACATTATACGCAAATTCTCAAAGGATGCTGAATACTGTCAGCTCTACTCACAATTCATGGTCGAATACGAACAACTTGGTCACATGGTGAAGGCTTCGAAATCATCTACAAGTGAAATTCAATACTATCTGCCTCACCACGGTGTGCTGAGACCAGACAGCATTTCCACCAAATTAAGGGTGGTATTCAATGGTTCTAGCTCAACATCTTCTGGAAAGTCTCTGAATGACATCATGCACACTGGACCTAATTTGTTGCTCAATATTTCGGACGTTCTCATTTGGATCCGGCCACATAGACACATCTTTGCCTCTGACATTACAAAATGTATCGTCAGATCCGCGTTCATCATGAGGACTGGTATCTTCAAAGGATTTTATGGAAAGATGATCAACTTAACCCTGTGCCGTATAAATTAACAACCGTGACACATGGTACAACAGCATTAACAGGCGGGTTCAACTCATCAACTTATTGAAATAGCTCAACAACTCAAGGACTTGTGCATGGCGGGCGGTTTTCCACTCGCCAAGTAACACTCGTCGGACCTCAAGGTACTTGCTAATATCTCATCATCACCGTCAAGCTCAGTTATCTCAACGGACGACTGCGAGACAAAATTCTTGGTTTGACTTGGCTTCCTCATGAAGACAAGTTCACATTCTCATCACGGTTCAACTCACCTCAGGAAATTTTCACCAAACACCTCGTTCTTTCCGAGGTGGCTCAACCCTTTGATCCACTTGGTTTCGTCTCATCAGTTGTGATAAGAGTCAGGAGACTCTTGTAAGAGCCTTGGCGTCACAAGCTCAACTGGGATGGTCCACTGCCATCCCAGGTCTCAACACGAAGAATTGCAATCAGAGAAAATCTCACTTATCCGGCCGGAATCTCAATTCCTCGGTGGTTCAACACATGGAGCAACTCAACAGTGGAATTGCATGGTTTCTCTGATGCATCTCAATTAGCCATGGCAGCAGTGATCTACATCACTGTCGACTCAATGTCCACAGGAAAGGTGGCTTCACTTGTCTGCTCAAAAACACGCGTGGCACCACTCAAGAAGCTCACCATACCACGGCTTGAACTGACAGCGGCACTGTTACTCGCAAAATTGGTTGCATACGTTCAAGCCACGCTCAAGGTCAAGGTCTCATCTACTCACCTGTGGACGGACTCATCGGTAACTCTCACCTGGATCAAAGCACATCCTGCTCGGTGGAAAGACTATGTCCGAAACCGAGTATCACAGATACAAGAACTCACACCTACTGCTCATTGGCGTCATGTCGCAGGCACAAGCAATCCTGCAGATTGTGCATCACGAGGTATCTCAACAGCTCAATTGGCCTCTCATCAGTTGTGGTGGTCGGGTCCACCGTGGATGGTGAAACCGATTGAATTTTGGCCGAAAGCCTCAACTGATTCTGAGGATTTGTACAATATGGAAGCCAGGCCGGGGTTGGCTCTGCTCGCGGCGACTGTGACGCCAGAGTACCATTGGGAACTCATTTATCGCTGTTCCTTACTCACAAAATTGTGTCGTCTCACCTCGTTTTGCGTCAGAGTAGTGGCCAGAATGAGGAAGAGGTTAGAAACGGCAGGAAATGCTCCTCTCACAGCAGAAGAGATAGCTGCAGCAAATGGTTTTTGGACACGAGCTACACAAGCCGTGTTTTTCAAACACGAGTTACAAGTACTGCAGTCAGGCTCTTCTCTTCCTTCCTCTCACCTCTTCAGTCGACTAACAGCATTCATTGACCAAGAGGGTGTACTCAGAGTAGGAGGTCGCCTTGCTCAATCAGCACTCACATATGAAGGAAGACATCCTGCCATTCTACCTCGTCACTCTCGATTCTCAACTCTCATCATTGATCAGGCTCACGTGCGGACACTGCACGGAGGCACTCAGCTCACATTAGCCCAAATAAGGCTAACACATTGGATCGTCGGCGGAAGAGCCCCTGTAAAATCTCACATTTTACATTGCGTCGTGTGTGCTCGGCAAAGGGGAGTTCGGGCTCAACAATTGATGGGTCAGCTTCCTCTAGCACGAGTCACTCCAACACGCGCATTCGCTCACACAGGAGTTGATTACGCCGGCCCTCTCACACTCACAACTTGGAAGGGGCGAGGAAGTAAAACACACAAAGGCTGGATCTGTGTTTTTGTGTGCCTCACCACTTCAGCTTTACATCTCGAAGTCGTTAGTGACTACTCAGCTGATGGCTTCCTCTCAGTGTTCAGGCGTTTCTCAGCTCGGCATGGCATTCGTCAAACGCTATATTCTGACTGTGGCACAAAATTCATTGGTGCTCATAAATCAATACGTCAGATGTTCAGGAAGGCCTCTCAAGAACATCAAATCATTGCTTTTTTTCTCGCAAATCAGCAAATTGCGTGGAGGTTCAATCCGCCTGCGGCACCACATATGGGTGGAAAATGGGAAGCAGCTGTGAAATCTGTTAAATTCCATCTGCGGCGAACGGTGGGTGGTACAGCACTCACGTTCGAAGAACTCGCAACGCTGCTGGCCCAGATCGAGGCCATACTCAACTCAAGACCTCTGGAACCACTCAGCGATGATCCTGATGACTCATCAGCACTCACGCCTGGACACTTTCTCATCGGTGAAGCTCATACCACAGTCCCAGAGCCAACGCTAGAGGATTTATCACTTTCATGGCTCTCAAGGTGGCAATTGTTGCAGCAAAAGTACAACAATTTTGGCGACAATGGTCCGCTCATTATATACAGCGGCAGCAGTCCATATCAAAGTAGCATCACCCTAATAATAACATAAAGGTTGGTTCTTTGGTTCTGCTCACGGATGAGCGCTTTCCACCGTGCAAGTGGCTACTTGCACGAGTCACGGCGTTGCATCCGGGCAAAGACGGGCTCACCAGGGTGGTGACACTTCGAACTGCTACGACCACGCTCACCAGGCCAATCTCAAAACTGGCTGTGCTGCCTGTTTCTTCTGACTAACAAAACCATAACTAATCATCAACCCCGTTGCTGATGGCGGGCGGAAATGTTGGATAATCAGCTGGCGCACGGCGATCGATATTCGCCGTGCGTCGACCTGTTGCTGTGCTCAAGCACACGTCGTTCGGTTGAGCCGAAGATAGCCGAGGCAGGGCTTCGCGAAGTCGAGGATGTGCCTCGTTGGCACGCCGCGTCGAGCGAGAGGATGTCTCTCTCGCTTGACTTCGGTTTCGCTCACCGGCTATCTCGCTCAACTGACTTCAGCGCTCAACGTTAAATTCATATTCCGCAGCCATATTGAAAAGTCAGTCAACTTTTGCGACGACATCGAGGAACAGCGCACCATCATCTTCGACTTTTCTCGTTGGCTTTTCGCTCAGGACTCGCTCATCATGCTCACCAGGACTCAAAACTCAGGTAAGAGTACACCGTTATAATTTAACGTAATTCAATGACGGTGAGGAGTGAACTACACATCGGTACATCCTCATAAAGGTCTCACACTGTGGCGTGCTCTGCAGCGCGGGCTGCACCACGTTTTCACTCAATTGTTAGCATGCTCGATTAATATAATTGTGTATGTTTTACCAATTCACTGCACTTTCCCCCAATTAAACTTGCTGGGAAAGTGTTGTGAATTCAGTCTAATCATTTGTGCATCCTCAAGCTCACACTTCAGTGCTCTGCAGCGTAGATAGCTGTTCTCACATCCTTTCACAGCACTCAAGCAATTCAATTGCAAGTGCTCTCATCTATTCACTGCAACTTCTCTTCGACAAAACTGCTGAGAGCTTGCAGTGAATAATTTCCACATTCTACGCACTCATTTTTCTCTTAGCGTGGTATGCTACGCAGCACTGACTGCTGTACGTGCACCACTCTCAATACTCACAGCACACAATTATACTAATTGTGTGCTGGTTCTCAGTTCCGACATTAAATTCAATTCAGGCATTTTTGGTTATAATTGTAATTCTCAGTTTTTTGGTGTATTTATTTTTTATATCAATTTTGTATTTTTTCTAAATCTATTTTAATGCAAATATTTTCTAAAATTTGACATTTTTCTTGTAAGAAGTGGAAGGTAGAATAAACCACTTTCTCCGAATTCCATCTATGCGTCTGGTTTTATTTCACCCTGTCGTGAGTGAAGACTCATTATTTTCAATATATTTCAGATCTGTCAAATAACACCATCGGACGGATTTCTCAAACAGCTACATATATTGTGTTTTAATTTTTTCATTAGGCGTAAAACTGGTCATCTTTTGAAACGATCCACGAATCGATCCACTTTTTTACTTCTTCAGAAGACCGGAAGTACTGGTCAGCCAGGTGGTGTATCATTGGTAGAAACCAGTGATAGTCAGAGGGAGTATCGTCTGGAGAATACAGCGGGTGGGGTAGGACTTCTCATTTCAACGTTTCCAAATATGTCTTGATCACATTCGCAATATGGGGTCGAGCATTGTCACGCTACAAAATCACTTTATCGTGTCTCTCGTTGCATTGCGGCCGTTTGTCTTTCAATGCTCGGCTCAAACACATTAATTGCATTCGATAACGATCGTCTGTGATTGTTTCAGTCGGTTTTAACAGCTCATAATACACTACGCCGAGCTGGTCCTACCAAATACAGAGCATGACCTTGGAGCCGTGAATATTCAGTTTGGCCGTCGACGTGGAAGCATGGCCGGGAAATCCCCATGATTGTCTGCGCTTGGGATTATCGTAATGAATCCATTTTTCGTCCCCAGTCACAATGCGATGCAGAAATCCAGGAAAGACGGAAGACTCTACCTTTCAAGCAACTGTTCACAAGCAAACAAACGCCGTTCAACATCTCTTGGTTTCAACTCGTACTTCACCCAATTTCCTTGCTTCTGAATAATTCCCATGGCTTTGAGGCATTTTGAAATTGCTTGTTGAGTCACTCCGAATGATCATGCTAATTCTTCTTGACTTTGACATGAGTCGTGATCAAATAATGCCTCCAATTCTGCATCTTCGAAAACCTTCTCTCTTCCACCACTATGCCGGTCTTCGACGTCGAAATCACCGTTCTTGAAGCGTTAAAAGCACTCACGACACGTTCTTTCACTAATAGCAGCATCACCAAAAATATTTGAGAGCATTCGATGAGCCTCAGCCGCAGATTTCTTCATATTGAAGCAAAAAATTTCAACCGTCCGCAAATGACGAGAATTTGGCTCGTATACTGACATTTTTAATCAAGAATAACTTTCTGATGCAGACACAAAGCGACTAATATTTCTATGTTGACAGATGCGTAAGTTTATTGCATGACGTCTGTGATCTATTTATTTCGACCACTACTTACTGCTAAAGCCATCCATATGAAAACGGTGGAAGCAAAGTTGTATACCAAATATTATAACCTAACAGGTGAGAAATATATTCTGAGTCTTAAAACACGTGATCGAAACGTAAAACTCTTAAGAAATCTATTTTTCGCCCATCACTAATTTCCATCTAGGAGCTGACCAAGCCGTAGCTACTGACACTCCATTGCTATTATTCATCCACGGGAGCCTGCACACATGCGATTGTGAAAGATGTCTATTTTCAAAAATTATTCTTCTGACTCAAATATTACTGTATACAATCAGTCTTTTTCAACAGACACTTCAATATACAGACTAAATGATAGTATCGACATTTTTTATGTAGATGCATTCTATTGAGGATTCCCTGGTGATCTTGAATCTGTAATATATTGAAAGAGGATGAGTTTTCACCACGTCAGGTGCGAAATAACCAGACCAAAGATGTTGGTAGAGAAAGTAGCCTTTATTCCACCTTGACTCGCTTTACTACAAAAAAATATATAAAATAAATAAACTAATGAATTTAGAGTGAATTTACTGAGCTGTACATACAATTATATTAATTGCGTGCCGAGATATGTGCTGGAAAATCAGCTGACGCACGGCGATCGATAATCGTGCGTCGATCTGTTGCTACTCGGTAATGTGCTGCGCTCGGCTGTCGCGAATAAAACCACTTTCTCAACCTACATTTTTGGTCTGGTTATTTCACACCTGTCGTGAGTGAAAACTCGTTATTTTTCAATATCTTGCAGATTCGACAACATTAGGAATTCTCAACAATATGTGAGGTGAAACGTGATGCAGCCCGTGAGACTTTTAAGGATGCACAAATTGTGATTTCTCCACTTCACCAACATGGAATTTAGTTAAATTGTGACGGTGCACGCGTACCGAGTATTTTGAGTCCTGTTGAGCACTTCTGAGTTGAGTAGATCCTGAGTAAAGCGGTGAAAAAATCCGAGGTGAGAGCCGAGGTTGAAGCTGTCTATGCGGTTTTCACGAGAGGTGTCAAAATTTTCAAGATAGTTGAGCTACATGAAACCGCCGTTATGAGACGCTGAAGTCAAGCGAGAGATCGTGGTCTCTCGCTTGAGTAGCATGCCTACGAAGCGCTGCCTTGGCTCTTCGCACGACAGTCAACCGCAGCACAACACCAGTAGCAACAGGTCGATGCACAGCGATTATCGATCGCCGTGCGTCAGCTCATTTCCGAACACATTCATAGCTGCGTATAAAAATCGGAACTTTTCGGCTCACTATGCACCATCAATGGAGCATGTGACGAACAGTTTGCGGTAGGTTACTAAATAAATAGCTGAATGATGATAATGTCTCTATACATAATTTCATGAAAAAGGTATACTATATAATAGGTTTACTAAATTTTGTGGATGTTGAAGTCTATTTAAATTTCGTTTTCAGTTCCAAGTAGTAGACTTATAAAAAAAGTGGCTCACTGTACAACACTCTCCCCTATGTCATGTGCCCTCAATACCATATCTGACAAGCATGTATTAATGTAGGAAATACGATTGAATAACAAGTAAAATTATGCGAGAATTAGAGAAGTCAACTCTCTACAACAACTGAATCTATGATTATTTTTTATTTGTGAAATTGAAAATTCGGAATAAATAAAAGCCAAATAGCGTTTGAAATTGTAACAAATAATTAACAACGATCCAAAACTAGAAATAGAGAACTCGATAATAAGTATAACATTATCTGCAAAAGAACTTACAATAGTTCGTTACAAAAAAATTCTATTGCACAATATATACTGAAAATTGTTGTTTATTAATACGAAACAAATTCTTTGACACACCACAAGAAGTCTTTTCCATTAGGCATGTTCGATTCCGATTTGATTGTTTTGGTAAAAAAATCGATATTTTGAATCGATTTTCGGTTACTCGATTTTTTTTGTTAATCGATTCTCCACCCCAAGAATCGACAATCGATTTTTTATTTCTCTGTTTTATTCTGTGGTCTGTTCTGTTACCGTTCTTTCTACAGATCGAGAAACTATAGTGGTGGGGGTGGTCTCCTTATTGGTTCACCGGTTATTTCGGCTCATCGCAATTCTTTAATAAAGAAACTGTAAAAAAAGAATTGTCGAACCTGGTTGCTTAATCAATTTTTGCTTCAATAAAGAAACTGTGAAAAAAGAATTGTCGAATGTGGTTGCTTAATCTATTTTAATTATGTTTTGTTGTTGTTAATTGTTTCAAGCAATTAGACCCGACATCTATATTGATTTGCAAATGCGGAATTTGAATTAGACTTCCCGTTCCCGCGCTTAGAATCGCGATCACGCATCTCGCACCCTGAGTTGTGCGTCTATATAAATGTTTAAATTTACACGGTCGCTAGCCTAACAATTACTATGGTCAACATTCTTAAGAACAACAAAGCTCGGACTTTATCGCACCTGTGCACGAAAATGCATGATATTTATTTTTTTCCGATGGAGGTACACGAGCAGGAGAAATCACTAATGCCATTCTCTTCATGGTTGCAAAGGATAACTTACCTCTTCGGATAGTGGACAATGAAGGTTTCAAAAACTTGATGAAAACCATTGTACCTCTTTATTCTACTCCTCGAAGGAAGCCGATCACAAAACAAATGGAGGAAAAATATGAGTACGTTTCGATGTGTGAAAAACGGAAATTGGAAAAAATAGATCATTACTCAGTAACGACAGATATCTGAACCGAAGTTCTCAACACTGTTGGGTATTTAGGGATGACTGTTCATTACGAATTCGAAGGCGAATTGCAATCCACCACGATTGGTGTCACAGAATTAACAGAGCGACACGTTTCGACAGTCATCGGAAAATGGATGAAGAATATTCTGGAGAATTGGCATATCGCTGATGAAAAAATAGTCGTTTTCGTAACTGACAATGGATCGGATATGAAGAAAGCAGTAAAAAACACCTTCGGACTGACCAGACATATTTCGTACTTTGCACATTCAATTAATTTGGTTGCTGAGGATACAATGACGTTTCCAGATGCGATTACATTATGCGCCAAAATAAAAAGAATTGTCACCTATTTGAAACAGTCGTCTACGGTTGCTGATGCTTTACGGAAGGTCACTCACCTCAAGTTAATTCAAAGCATAGATACACGTTGAAACTCAACCTTCCACATGTTACAACGATTCATTTTGCTTTCACAAGAAGTTGGATCAATATTATTAAATATCCCGGATTCACCTACAATGCTGACTGCATCCGAACTACAGTTGGCAAACGAAATAATGGAGGTACTGCAACCACTTGAAAAAGTTACAAGCGAATTATGTGGAGAACAATTTGTCACGGTCAGCAAAATAATTCCACTAATCAATTGCTTGAAAAATAAAAATAAAAAACTTCGCGAGAAACTGAAAACGCAAACTGCGCTTTTTTTAATTGACCGTCTTCAACAATCGATTTCGTCGAGATTTGGACAAATAGAGAGCAATTCTATCATGGCAATCTCAACAATTCTAGATCCGAGGTTCAAAAAATTACATTTTAATCACCCTTTACCATGTTCAAATGCAATCGGCCGTATTTCTAAATTCATAAGAGAAATTGATCATACGATTACGAATTCATCTACTGATACTGTGACATAAGTCACACTTGGTATCCCAGCAGAATATTTTTCTTTACAATAAGTAGCGGGATCGCGTTCAAACGATTGCTCAACGATTGCGGTGACAAAAACCTGCTACGTCACGCCTCCGGAATTCTCTCGTTGCTGTAAACAGCGGATCAGCAACCGGCTGGCCTTGTTTGGTGGCGAGAGGAAGACGGGTGGCGCGGTAGCGGCCACCCGCAAAATGATAAAATCTCGGTAGATTTAAAATAAAATCCGAAAAATGATGTAGAGGGGACGGAAGCGAGGGAGCAGGGTATAAGAAAGCCGGGAGAAAAGGAATGGAGACAGTTTTTTTTGGCTTGACACGTCCATGTATTTGAAAAGAATAAGAAAGATTCGAGAACATCAAATTCGGGATCCAAATCGGGCTGTTAATTTCTCCCGCAAGGAATAAGATCTTTGAATTACAGTTAAGTGGAGTTAGTGACAAAAAGTTTAACATCCATGTAATGCCAACTGAAGGAGGAGTGAAAAAAATAACAAGAAGGAAAAAGACAGGCGAGTGCCGAGAGTTATAACAGGAGAAATAACTGAGGTTGGATTAGGAACTAAGTATAAGATTGTATTTCACAAAATAACATTTAAGCGAATAGGATATAAGAAGTTAACACTTAGGTCTGAGTACTTAAATCGGTAGAATAAGGAAATAGTCCATAAGTGAGTAGATATAGAACAGATATAGAGAGTGAGGCGAGCAGCTGATAGCAGGTGCTAGGAAGAAGTGAAGGTCTGCTAGACACCAGCTGATCAGAACGGTCCCGCGTACAAGCTACGCAGCTAGCTGCGTGTGTATCGAGTGACAGGCTACCACGAATGCACAGAACGATAGTAGCAGGCCGAGCAAGGCACGCAAGAAGATCCACATGAACACGAATTGTAAACAATCGGCCAAGACATAAAACCTGTTTGCACCATACTGGCTAATCAGTGCCACGAAATCGAATTTTTGACATTTATATATAAATATTGCTTGTATAAATAAAACCTATCTCAACTTACCACGAAGTCTAAAATTAATTATTCTGATGTCGGGCCCGAATCTCCCACGATAAATAAAAATGTTAACGATAAAAAATAACCGTTACAATACAGTTACCGAAAGTGACATGGACATTTCTGAAACAGCTGATGATCTATGGTCCTATCACGATGACCTGAAAGTCAGAGAAGTAAATGCTACGCAACAGCACCAAGATGAAATTCCAACGGATCTCCAACACTACTTGGATCAATCATTGGTGATCGCAAAGATAACCCAATGTTCTATTGGCTAAAACAATACGGATCAATATATCCCACTCTAAGTAAGATCGCCAAAAAACACTTGGCAATCGCTGCTACATCCGTACCGTCTGAACGACTGTCTTTAAGGGCTGGAAATATTTTAACGGATCACAGAAGCCGCCTTCCGCCTGACCATCTACAACAGCTACTGTTCCTTTACATATATGGCCTTGACATATGTAAACCATAAAAGTCATTCTGAACATTACTTTGTCCTTAGCATTCTTCCAAAGTTGTCAGCTGACATTGTCTGTCAACAATGGAGAAAATTGAGTACCGCGCAGTAATAAAATTCCTTCATTTAAAAGGGAAAAAAATCAGAAAATAAAAGATAAGTTAGACTTTGTATACGGTGAAGCCTTCCCTTCATTTACAACGGTCAAACATTGGGTGGCCGAGTAAAAACGTGGTCGTACGAGCATTTTGGACGAGGAACGTTTCGAGTGCCCGAAAACCACAATAACTGATGAAATGGTCGATTTAGTGCATCAAACTGTGATGGAAGATCGTCGATCGACTGTTAAGGTATTACTGAGGCTTGTGGGATATCATTTGAACGGGTACACAAGATTTTACACGAACATTTGGATATGAGAAAATTACCCGCGCGCTGGGTGCCGCGCTTGTTGATGATGACCCAAAAGCGCATACGGACGGACCTGTCGCGCGAGTGTCTTAGCCTGTATAAGAAAAATTCAGCCGAATTTTTGCGGTGAATGATAATCGTTGATGAAACCTGGGTACACCACCATACGCCTGAGACCAAACAACAGTCAATGCATTGGATTGCGGTGGGGGAACCAACTCCGAAGAAGGTAAAGGTTCTCTCTGCAGGAAAAGTGATGGCGACAGTTTTTTGGGATAGCTGTGGAATAATTCTTATCGATTACCTTGCAAAGGGTGAAACAATCAACGGGCAGTACTACGCTGCATTGCTGGATAAATTGGAGGCCACAATTAAGAAAAAAAGTCCGCGTTTGGCCGAGAAAAATTTTTCGTTTAACCAGGATAACATTCGGGTTCACACGTGCATGGTCGCAGTGTCAAAATTAAATGAATTAAAGTTTGAATTACTTCCGCACCTACCCTATTTGCCAGATCTAACTCCCAGCGACTTTTTTCTGTTTCCTAATTTGAATAAATTTCTCAGGGGAAAAAAATATAAGTCCAATGCTGAGGTGGAAAACGCTGTAAACAAGTATTTTTTAGGTTTAGACAATCATTTTTTTCTGACGGTTCAAAAGGATAGGAGAAACGTTGGACCAAATGTATCGAGTTGCATGGAGACTACGTAGAGAAATAAATTTTATTTTGCTTCAAAATATGTTTATTTCTTAAAAAGGCCGGAAACTTTTCAAATAGCCCTGTGAACTTATCGACCCTTATCGGCGAACGATCCCAAATAATAACTTTTTTAATTTAGTTGATCTTCGCTTGATAGCTATGTACAACGATGGGAATGCATATCTGATTATTGTTATCGATGTGTTGAGCAAATAGGCGTGGGTCCAGGCTTTGCGTGACAAAACGAGGGCAAACGTGGCACGTGGTCCCACACGCATATTCGCACGCAGTCGCAGCTGTCACCCGCAGACTGATCGAGGCAAACAATTTATCGCGGCCCCATGCAAACAAATCCTAAAGAAAAATAATATCGCTCTACGAGTTGCTCGTAATTCCGGTATAAAAACCTCAATTGCCGGGCGCTGGAATCGCACGGTAAAGTAGCTGAAGTGGCGTTAATTTCCGTACACGCGATATAAGCGTTACATCGATATTTACAAAAATTGTTATATGCTTATAATCCTACTAGACACAGGGGAACGCATATTCTCCGGAGTGAAGTGACCCTAGAAAACGCCTCTATAGCCCGAGATATTCTAATTCGAGAGCAACTAGAAAAAATATATATAAAGTCTTCATACAGTGTCGGTAACTTGGTGCGTATCAGCAGCTATCGGGACAAGATATGAACGCGATTGTAATAACGAGTTATTCCAGATTCAACTAATATCTGTGAATCGAGAACCAGTCGTGAATATTTTATGCCATCTGAATAAAGAGGCTTGAGATAGTATTTTCTACGAGGCATAATTACCGCGAGTTCGAGGGCCTTCGCCACCTGAGGAATCGAAAAATAAGAAAAGGAAGATAGCTCCTTTCTTGTCATACTGCCGAGCAAAAGAAGTATGCAGTATTTTCCAGATAATACGACGATGAAATTTATTGCAAAATTACCGTGTTTAATACGTTACCATAGAGAACGGTGTATTTTTCTTGACAAAATTGCATATCTGATGACTTACTTACATGTTCCTGCTGCAGGAAACGTCATATCTTTTGAGGATGGTGACAATGATATATCGGGTTTTAATCTTTTAACACAGAGACCCGTAGATAGGGACGAAGTACCATTTGGTGTATATCGCCCTATAGGCGCTCTTTTGGAGAGTATAAATAAGTTACCTCACGTGGCCGGTCATCTGAGCTTTAAATTGCCTCACAGCGGCGAGGTCGAAGTGGCACGCGTATGCGGCGATCTACGATATCTCGACTTTCGCGTATCGCCCGCTGTCGCAAGGCAACTCGGGATCGAAGAAGAGGCATGTGGGTCTGTAATGATGGAACCGCATTGCGAATACACGGGGTCGAGGCCTTTACGTCTCACCGGTACCAGGCAGCATGTATGTATACACCAATATCTGCGAGACCTATATTACGATCGATGTACAACCCCCCCCCTCCCCCCGTTCGAATCGTCGCAATTGATGCTGACAACTTTCAGTACGGTTCGATAAAAATTAATTCATTTTTGGCGCCGCGATAAATGCGCCTCTCTTGGGCAACAATGCACACACTATCGAGATCGATATAAGAAACGAGTTTAGTAATCCTATACCAGTTGAACAGAGGAGGTTGACTGTGACACTACATTTCAAAAGGCTCCACAATTGATTACTTCGCTATGGATGATATTGATGGCATGCCGCACATATACGGCCATCAAGGGGACAGCAGTATTAGCCATGTTTATATCGAAACGCCTAGTCAACGAGGACAAGGCATCGGTAACTTTCTCGGGGGGCTTGTTTCGTCAAGTATTACGACTTTTAGAGAAAGGTGCCAAATCAGTTAAAAAAGAGACATTGCGTGCCGGTGTAAAGGCCGTGTATAGCTGTAAAAGATGCTAATCGCGAAAGAGTGCGAGAATCCTGCAGTAATCTCGAACGCACGGCTTCTGAAAAAAGTTGCACTCTCACGCAGGGGTCCAGTTAAAACAAGCGTAAATTTTCGTGAACTGCTCATTCACGGACCGAACGTATACCACGACGTATCTCCCATAAAAAGAAAAGCGTGATAAAGAGAAAAGTAATAAAGAAGAAGAAGAGGAAGACCCGTCAACGAACGGTTGCAGATATTTTTGGATAGCTGAAACAAGATAGCTTTTCTACACGCACACTCGTGCGAGTACCTTCAATCGGAGCTTGAATTATTGTCACTTATGCGGTACGATGCGTATTCAATGATAATACGATCGCAGGTATAATATTATATTTAATAAAAAGTCAGTATTTGGGATCGTTTGCCGTTGAAGAGTTAGAGCTCGCGTGAACGAGAGTGAAAACGCCGAGGTAGCAGTAACAAATAATACGGTTCTTTGTCATAATTTACGGTTATAAGCCGTAATATTATTATACGTTTGCAAGTTCTACAGTTAAATTAATAGCGTGATATATAATCTCGAGTCTTCAACGGGAACCAACCGATCTGTCTCGTATGTCAGTTAAGACTATCTTCGATAAAGTTGTTATTCTTTACCTTTTGACGAAATTGATGAATTGCACTAAGCGGTTGTTGATCGCAATTTGTTTCGTGAATCAGTATATTCCTCCTAGTTGTGAATGAGCGGCCTCGCGGCTGAGTGAAGGAGGAATAATGTCGCAATTAATTAATGGAATTTTGGTGAGAATTAGTTAAAAATTCTGCGGCATAACAACATGCGAAGCCATCTCCATTGCGATATATTCAATCTGAAGCACTTTCTGATAAACAGTGTAAACGGTGTCACGGGTTAAAAAGTGAGTATTTGAGATCGTTTGCCGTTGAAGAGTTAGAGCTCGCGTGAACGAGAGTGAAAACGCCGAGGTAGCAGTAACAAACAATACGGTTCTTTGTCATAATTTACGGTTATAAGCCGTAATATTATTATACGTTTGCAAGTTCTACAGTTAAATTAATAGCGTGATATATAGTCTCGAGTCTTTAACGGGAACCAACCGATCTGTCTCGTATGTCAGTTAAGACTATCCTCGGTAAAGTTGTTATTCTTTACCTTTTGACGAAATTGATGAATTGCACTAAGCGGTTGTTGATCGTAATTTGTTTCGTGAATCAGTATATTCCTCCTAGTTGTGAATGAGCGGCCTCGCGGCTGAGTGAAGGAGGAATAATGTCGCAATTAATTAATGGAATTTTGGTGAGAATTAGTTAAAAATTCCGCGGCATAACAACATGCTAAGCCATCTCCATTGCGATATATTCAATCTGAAGCACTTTCTATTAAACGGTGTCGAGATGCGTATATGGCTGGTACGGGCTAGAAATTCAGATTGTCTTGTGGGGGATACGAAGAATGGTCAATGCGGCTTAAAAACTCTCGAAGCCTTGCTCCCCGTTCGTAGAACAAAAATAGCTCTTGGTGTGTTGCTCTCGCATACTAGAACTTTCGCGAAATTTACGGCAAAATATCCTCTTACGAGAGTCGAGGTCATGGTCGTTTCAATACACTCCGGTGTTCATGGAGAGACGATAAAAATATCGTACTAGGTCAGGATAAAATTGTCGCGTCGTCGAAACGTCTTTGTAAGTAGCAAATCAGTCGAACTTGAGCATCTGCACGGATTAGACGTGAAAATGGATATCGTCGGAGATATACAGGGCGTGTGTGGTAAAGACTCGTAATTTATTCCGAAGGAAAATGCCGTGGTAGCAGTGGGCAGACCGTACTCTGCTCACTGGATCGTCGCACCACCATGCCACTTTGCAAAATTATCTCAGAATTCGAAAGGCCAGAATAATTTTCTTTGAAAATTTTTTCACGGTCTTGAATGGTACGCGGACGATGTGAGCTGCGAACAAGTATAGCTAACTTGCGTGAAACTTCGCGAAAATCAAGACGTATCTATACACGCGGTCACGAAAAAACTATATTTCTTCGCGATATTACTAGTCGTGGAATTTCCAACCTGGAGGATGAGGAGGGCGCACCATCATACATATTTATGCCGAAATCTTTCAGAAAATGCTTCAGGCACGCTATGATAAGCGATACACCGTCTTCGCACTGTGCAATACGTCAGACTTTCCAAATGAAAAATTGGCTTCCCAAGCACTCATTTAAAGGAGAATCGTACATGGATGTTTGGTCGGCAGACGAAGAGGAAGAGAATAAGGAAGAGGAGAAATAATCACTATGCAGTCGTGACACGATCGTTGTTGTGAAATCCATCCAGATGTGGTGAAATGAATCTGCGAAGATATTGAAAATCATGAAACCTCACTCAAGACAGGGAGAGAAGAAGACAGAAACGAAGATGGTATACCGAGAAAATGGTTTATTCTCGTTCCACAATACAAAAAAAATTCAGATGAATATAAAGTGAATTTAAATAATAGCAATTGAGAAGCACATAATTATATTAATTGTTATATTAATTATATTAATTATATTAATTGTGTGCTGTGTTTGCCTTGTGCAGTGAACGTGATTCAGTCAGCGCTGCAAAGCACGCTACGGAATGAGAAACACGAGAGCGTAGACTGCGTCACTTATTCCCAATAAATTCTCAGCATGTTTGTATGAGAGAAATTACAGAGAATGAGTGAGAGCACTTGCAATTTTATTGCTTGAGTGCTGGAAGGGAGATGTGAGAGAACGTGACGCAGTCAGCACTGCGGATCACGGTACAGAGATATTTTAAGGATGCACAAATGAGAGGAATAAATTCACAGTACTTTCCCAGCAAGCCTGGTTGGGGGAAAGCACAGTAAATTAATAAAAACACACGCAATTATATTAATTAAGTGTGCAACAAGTGATGTAAAAACGTTGTGCAGCTCAAGCTGCAGAAATCGTCAATCGCCGTGCGCCAGCTGATTATCCAACAATCGTCGATGCTCTGAAATAAATTTTGCATATATCCGTCATCATTAGCATACATTGAAGCATATAGGTTATCATTTACTCATTGACTGTATTATCAACATGAACACTAGAAAAATCTACGAGAGTCTACAGTATCTACCACTTTCAACGGTTGGAGTACCCTACTGACAGAATTCATCGTGCATAGTTACCGGCCGGACTCGTTGTTAACGCGGATAACCACGACGGACCTAGAGAGCACGGGATCGCCATGTACGTTGACCGCCATGGATAAATAATGTACTTCGATAGCTACGGGCTACCACCGATTACACCGCAACATCTCGCACGGCTACGAAGAAACTACAAGTTCTATCGGTACGGTCTCAAGCAACTACAGAGTAATACGTCGGATTTGTGTGCACAATTTTGTATGGTATTCCTGCATCTTATGACGTGCGTATTCACCATGTCGCGATTTAATAATCTCTTTAGCGAGAATGTAATGAAAAACGATAGAATTATATGTTATGCCGGTACCGCATTATTCGATAACTCGGTAATCGGTATAATATTAAAAAGTTATTTTTTGGGATCGTTTGCCGATTAGGAGTAGAAACTCGAGAAATTCGTGTAAACGTGAATTTATGTAAAAAATGGAAATGTTTATTATAGGCAACTGCTACTTCCCGTTGTCTATTTAAAAGTAAAAGGGTTTAATACAATAAAATGTGGTTACGAGCCCGTACGAGGAACCAACCGCTCGCGTTGAATCTACTGTCAGAATTTAATATTTCGGGCGAGTCCGACCCGCGATCAACCGTTCAGGTTGATGTAAAACTTTAGACTGATTTCGGCAAAGCAGTTAATTTGCCCCATTGACCGAAATCGAGTGTCGAATGGATTTCATAATAACCTTTGCTTGCAAATTCCAAGCTCGAGCTCATTGCAGTCATTGCGGGCAGCTCGATGCTTACGTTTGCATATTGTTCTACTTTAGTGAGCGGTCCTCACGAAAAGGAGAACAATGGCGAAATAATGTACAAAGAATTAGTTCACGGTACAACAAATTCGTGAATATTACAATGATTTTACCTCTCGACAATGGGACAGTGATAGAAATAAATTTAACTGTGGAGGAATCTCCGAGCGAAGATTACCGTGTTTGCAGGGATGTTGCATGCGACGGTACATATGTAAAAGTGATTTCAATAAAATATTGATTCATTAAAGTACTCGAAATAAAATAATTTCATAATATATAAATAATAGAATTTCAATGTAATATTGATTAATTAAAGAACTCGATAAAAAAAATTGTTTTATTTTTCCTGCAATAGAATTACTAGTGATGATAGTAGAAGGGGCCCGTTATAGAAAGACAGAGCGTGGCCGGCTGGCGCCAGAGCGTGTCTAGACTAGCCCCGCCCCCTCCACACCACTACCACCTGCCCTGCTGCTTCCTCATTGATTGTTCCAGGGGGCGTGTCTACCCCCACTACCCCCACCACCGCTGCCTCCATCCCTGATTGGTCCCCACCCCAGTCCACATATCTCAGTGTTCTGATTGGTGCAGCGTCGCAGCGCCATCTGCCAGATTTTGACCCGTACTTAATTGCCGATGCGCCATCTAATGTCGGTAAACGTGTTACCGATCGTCGGAAAAAAAAATTGTATGTCGGCAGTCGGACCCGCAGAAAATAAATTACCGATACGCCATCTACAATCGGAAATCGTGTTACCGATTGTCGGTAAAGAAAATTGAATGTTGGCAGCCGGTCCCGTAGAAAATCGATTACCGACGCGCCATCTCTGTCGATAATCGTGTTACCGACAGTCGGTAAAGAAGATAGTATGTTGGCAGCCGGTCCCGTAGAAAATTAATTACCGATGCGCCATCTACTGTCAGTAATCGTGTTACCGACAGGTGGTAAAGAAGATGGAATGTTAGCAGTCGGTCTAGCAGAAAATGTATCGGCGATCAGTAGTCGACCGTCGGTATGTAGCCGACCATCGCTACAGCAAATTTGGGACTTACGGAAGATAAGTAGACTGGGTCTCGCGGTAAATAATATTATGCACCCCATCATCAACCGGTTTTCCCCAGTCGACGATAACCGAGACCCCTCCGTAGCTTTTTCAAAATTTGTGTTAATTAAAAAAATTTATTACTTTAAACCACTATTTACAACAACGGTAAATAAAAACGCTCGTTATTTTTTAGTTTCATAAAAAACTGTTTTATTTTAACATTCTCGTCCAACAAACATGTATTGTTCATCCGTAATTTTCAATAACATCCGCGGCAATCACGGCGAGCTGATGGTCGACCGTCAATTTCCAGTTTCGGACCCGGTTTGATGTAATGTACATAGCACGGCATGTACGAGGAGACCTCGCGGTCAACCTTCAGATGCGCCAGTAGTTTGTCATACCGAATTTCTATTTTTTCGCCCCAATGTTTCAACAGCAGCGGTTTCGGTATGTACGCGAGCTCAGCTTTGGTGAAGTCTCGGGGATCCTTGCAGCAGTCGATCACGAGTATACTGTCAATAGAATCCATTGTGGTTGGAAAGAGAGGCAAAGATACTTTCACAACGACGTTTCCTTTTCAACTAACTTTTTTTCACAGCTGTTGGTAACAGCTGTGAAAAAAATATATACATCTCGCGTCAATGGCCAGCATAGTTAAATATGAAAATGTGTATGGTGGGAGTACTTTCGAATAATAAGACAGGAAACTCAAAAGTTTCGAATTTATTCATAGTAATTCACAAGTAGCATCCAAATCGATCTGTACAAGTTTGTATACATGTGTTTTTATTACAACCGTAGCCCTTAATATTATTGTGTTTTACATTTTTCACAGGTTTCTTTCTGCGATTTAAATATTTTACGCGTTTGTAGTATTGTGCAGCTATGCGATCGTTTTTCACTTTGTTAGTCGTAAAATTCTTATGAAAATTATCTAGAGTATAACCACGAGCCATAAAATCAAGAAACATAATACAGTATTCACCGCATACTTTAGACTTGAGTGATTGAAGGGGCTGCGTGTTCCACTCGTAGCTTCGACAGTTTCTGCGTAGACGGTTATGGTGTTGGTTGATGAGTGGGGGCAATCCATAACTATCGAAAAAGATTCCATGTCCATTTTTATCAACGCAAGTGGCAACCCGGTGTCGTCCAGGTAGATTATGCTCGTCTGTGTTTAGAACCAATGCTGCGAGTCTAGACCAGCGACTCGGGATGCGATCGGCCGGAAATACTCCTTTCGTCTGAGCAGATATTCGTTGTAGAGCATCTAATATCTGTAGGCTGTTCATGCTGTTTACACAACTGGTGGTGACGCTTAGAGTGTGATTGACGCTGTCTCTGCTGATGATAATGATTGTTGCGCGGTGGTTGCTCTGGCTGGTGTTTGTTACGTGGGGGTGGTGATGGTTGTTTAGCACTCGGTGAAACTACTTGCTTTTCTCTGCCACGGAAAAGTACAGTTATTTCATCATTAGCCGGTACAGTTCCTCCTCGCAGCGCCGACTTATCACTGTTGCACGATAGTGTAATACCGTGGAATATATACTCTACGCTTTTTGATATATCTCGAGTATTTTCCTCATTTGATGCCTCGTTATTCGGTTGGCTTTGTTGATTTTTAATAGGTGTTGATTTATCGACAGGTTGTGAATAAATGTGACTAACCGCGTCGAGCTCTTTGAACAGGAGCCACGAACGTATTTTTGCCACGTTATTTAGAGCACATTCTACATTGTCTTCTTTCGAAATACCATGGTGAATAAAGTAAACGTTGTTGATTAGCATATTTTTTAACGATGGACCCTCGTATTCTTCCAGATTGATGATTTCGCGGCCCAGAACGTCACGTAAAAGCTCGGCTTTTTGCAAGCCTCTTGTGTAAATACGCAAGGCATAACGACACAGTAAGCGTAGATTGGTGTAGATTTTTTTCAACGGTGTATCACCGTCAAGCTATTCCAATCCATGATGAAAACACGTTGGTTTATTGTTGCTCGTACGTATACTCCTTGGTAGTTCACCAAAGTCATATGGTGGTTCGACAAGCCAATGACCATAATGTTCTTCCTAAAGAGTCGTCACAGCAATCTCCTTTGGTAGAAAACGGTTGTTTGCATCGTAGAGCGCTTGAATATCCACTATAACGTCCATTATGAGGGTTTGATGTAGACTGATACCAGGTGTGGTTGCGTAGACGAGTTTAAATATTACAGCGTCGTGTGTGGCGCCCCCTCACGCACTAAAATCTGTAATGACCTGACGTGTGGAATCTATCTCTATTACATTATCATACTCGGCGTATACCACACAATTTAATGTAGATGTCAGAGCCGTTGCAAACCGTACTTCGATCCTTACACTACCGTGTCTTACGAGATTCCAGTGACCGAAGCAACTTGCTGATGAGTCCGGTGTCAAATCAAATATATACAGACAGTAGCCTTTGGGATAGTCGCTCCTGGTAATATCTAGACCCTCATTCTGAAAGTGTATACCTGTACCGCTAAAGAGCGTGTGATAACTGTGTATCCACTTTTCGTTACCATCAAACAACGGTTGAAGAGGCTTGCTCGGTATTTGTTGACCATCGACATACAGAGAGAAGAAATTTATCGAATGATTATTAAAGTTGAACGGATTTAACGTTCTACTACCATTGAATGCTCGATTATTCACAAAACCAAGAATTATTCGTTTAGGTAATTGGCCCAGAATAACGTTATCCAGAGTATCGCCAATGATACCGCTATGCATCGTAAAAGCTTTAACCTCAACCCTTGTTATAGGATACTTGGCGGTTGTTTTTGCAACCATTTTGGCGTGAGATATCAGCACGCCTGGTGCGATTTTTGCTCGACGGACGAGTAATGTAGCCTCCGTGATAGGTAGTTTATGTGTCACACCGGCCGTAGGAGTCTCCATAAGACAAAAATCGTCTTTTGAGCGTACAAGCCGTAACCGTACTTCCACACCGTTCAGCAGAAATTTATCCTGATTAAAAACATCGCAATGCAAATGGCCAATCATATCTAAATTCCGACCATTCTTTATGTACTTTTCACGATTATTCAGACCGATATTAGGGCTATTCGATGCACCTGGTAGACTGTCAAACGTACCGGGTGTGTCAGCGTACCATAGCGCGGTCGTTAAGTGAGAATTTTTAGCAGCCGGTCCATAATTGAGTAACGTCTCAATATATGCTCTGTACGGGTATGCACTGTTTGGCGGTGCCACGAGTTTCTGGTTAAAATATACATCCACCTGATTGAAAAGGCTATGCAGAAAGTTATTAACAGGTGCTACGTTGTACTGTGATTCAGCTGTTGGAATAGCCCTAACATTTACAATAATCATTGTATGAGCTAGGTCCAGGTATTCTTCACCGTGACCAGGTATGACAAATTCCAGGGGTCTGTCATCCGTGCGGGACGACACAGGCTTGTAGTGTATCCATTGTGATGCTTCTATAGCCGTCTGCGTTGGAGGTATGGTGAATAAAGTCGAGCTCCGACTTCATGCACTCGGAGGAGTGTGAGTGTAAGAACGACATTGTTAAACACCTCCAAAAATATCGTTGGTCTTTGCTCGTTTGCGCCTACTACTTTCGATACCTCTTCTCTTTCTCTTTGTTATCCTTTTCTTTTTATTCTTTGCGACACCGCGATGTTTCCTTGCTGCAATGCGTCTACGGCTTGTTGAGTTTTTTTTCTTCTGCTTCTTCTTCTTTATTCCTAACGATTTTTTCGAAATACCAGTACGCCTTTTCCTTGTCCTCGTAGGCACACGTCCCGATAACGACTGTATCATGCGAGTGGTACCCACAGCATTATATCCTGAACCATTCATGAGAAGACCGATTTTTTCATTGGCTTTTCGTTGTAAATTATCTCAAGATTTAGCTGCGCGTTGACGCAATGGCTCCTTGAATGGCATTTTGCGAATGCTCACATCATCGATAACGTGTAAACCCGTGCGAATAGCTTCTTTCCCTATAGCTTTAGCACCTCTGGTCAACAGTGGTAAAACACTCCGAAATAGACCACCGAGAAAACTACCGATGCCGTGACCGCGAGATGCGGGGAACCCGCAAACACGTTACCTATATAACCACCTCCGCCACCTATTTGATTCTCATAATACGTCGTATAATGAGCACACATATTGTCTAATTGAGTCGTTTGAAATGAAGTGTGAGCGTTAACGTTCCATACTCGAATGCAATAGGATTACCCAGATGATCTCTTATATCCACCTCGATCGTTCTGAAGCAATTGTTAAGTAAACCTATGTAATTTGACGATGAGAAACATTTTACTTGCATTGTACTATACGTGTAGTTTTTCGTATTTAAATTTACAATTCTGAGTAGTGCTGTCTGTGTATCACCTACCGTATACGGTACACAAATATCGCTGTAGACAAAAAGCTGAACGGGCAGAGCCCTATTTATACACGCGGGTACGCGTCCTACGCGTGGAACGCCTCGCATAAGCTGCAGGTAAAGACCCCCTGGGGTTTCTCGGTCAAGCAGCAGCAGTTCTTCGTGTATCTCAAAGCCCAATACGTGCTATTTTACTACTCATTCGTAATACTCCAGGGTAGCCTAGAGGTTCAGGGCACGACGCTATTACCTCAGACTCGAAGGCAACGTACCCTTTAGCCCTTTCAACATTTACAATTTTTATGCCGGCTTCTCGCAGCCCCGGTAAATCATTGATATTTTCCACAATTTCTTCGTGATTTTTGTACAAACCTCGAGGTATTCGGTTTGTAGTAACTTCTTTATTCTCACAAGCCATCCAGCCGATTATCGTATCTGCTTCTTGTAAATGCGTCATTGTACAGGGTATATGAATTTCCGATAAGCCCACAACCCAGCGGCCCTTTAACGATATTTCACGCGGCAATTGAGTTATAAAATGTGTTGTTGTATTTTCGGGAAAATACTTCATACTGCTGTTGCTCGGTAGAACAAGAAAAAAATTATCCTCGTCATGCATCGTTTGGACAAAATTTCGTTTATTCGAGACCGTGAACGTTTGACGCTGGTATCCACGAGTTAAATTTCGCCGGGTATCCCACCCAACTCACGAAAATTTGTTTTTTCGCACCTTGTCCTTTTGTCCGTAAAACTTGATCAATCTTGAATTCTTTATTCTTCTCCATACGCTTCTCATGAACGCTCGTTAATTCTTCGGGGTAAAAGAAACTATCGATAGTTTCGTCTTGAAGATCGCACAACTGTCTATGTAAAACTTTTTTGATACGAAAAATTTCTTCACTCCAATTTTTCTCGTAACCTTTTTCGAAGGTGCCTTTAGTTCTACTGATTCGAACGTAATCGCCGGGTTTGTATTTATACGTTGTGAAACGTCTCTTTTCACGTCGGTTTATCGCGCTAATTGTCATATTGCGCACCGCTGTATCAGCATTTTATAGCGTTACGGCGGCCGGTTGCATTTTAATGCTCGAGTGTACAGCATGATTGTACGCATAAACCAATTGTTGTAGTATATCGATATAACGATGAGTATTACGATGTGTGAAGTAGCGCCACATCCGTTCCTTGAGAGTGCGATTGAAACGCTCGACAATCGAGGCTTTTACACCAGGATTACGAGCAACGCGAAATTTTATGTTTTCATCTTTGAGAAATTTTTGAAGTTGACCACCGAGGAATTCTTTTCCACGGTCGGTTTGTAGTGAAACAGGTGTACGACCATCGTTACGCTCGAGAATACGTTTAAATGCCTTCATTACTTTGCGCACAGTGTTGTCCTGCAAGGGTTCGACTCAGGCGTATTTGCTGACAACGTCAATTACCATAAGCAGATAGGAGACGTTGTCGTTATAGCTGCTCAATGAACGTAGATCCACGAGATCGGCCTCCCAGACATCGTCAATATTTGTAACATTGTAATACAGTCGTGGAAAGACACGGTGCACGGGTCTATGAATGGTATAACTATCCTGTTGAGTGAGCCAGTCATATACGGTGTCTGCTTTATTTTTGCTACTGTTTAAACGTCGCGCACCAGCGTTCCCAGCTGGATGCGAAGGATCATAGTACACTTTTTCGAAAGTCATCTTTCACTGCTCGTTGTACAACTTGTTCTAAATCTTTATCCACTTTTCAAACACTTTTATTACTTTAGTTTTACGACGTTTTGAAGAAGTATTCCCAGGGTGTATATCGCCGCCGCCGTCGTCGTAGTCGTCGTTGGAATTATCGCCGACCGCATCCACATTCATAGAATGCGAGTCGTTATGTTGCAATATCTGAACATTTTTTCTTGGTCGTTTAGTACCTCTAGATATGACTAAATCCCACAATCGACTGTTGCCTATAAATTCACTCGGAACACTCTTTGTTCGTAGCCTAACGATAAACTAGTGTCTGCCTGTTGCTTTCAAGTTTTTTTTACCTCGTACTGCATCGTTTATAAGGTCCACAATATTAGAATTTGGAATGAGGATACTGTCTATTGTTACACATCCTTTTTTGTCCCATCTTATGCTTTTTGATTCATCACTCGTGGGTTTGCGTAGAAACTTTAATAGCGCAGTCGCTCGGCGTTTATACATATTTGGAACGCTATTAACGATGTCAGCATCGCTCGTGGCTTCTGCATTATCTATCTCAGACGATGTTTCAGGTAGTGCTGGAAGTGCTGGTGAAAACGATGCATTTTTCGTACCAACGAGATATAGATAGCGCTGCAGCACTTGTAAATACTCTTTCCATTTACTCCCGTCGTCTTTACCATACTTGTTTGATTAAAAAATTTTGTATAGCTCAGTGTCTAGTCTTGAAACAGGATCACCCTGGGTCTGTACTGTTTTCTCGTTTGCCGCTGGTGCATGATTATTCCCAGAACCGACCATAAGTATTTCGTCGTAACGACGGTCTGCATCACTATTTCCGTCCTTTACCTCGGACATTCGCACTAAAAACATTTTTTTCGCATGCTCCATTACGAGGATGAATTTTTATCCTTAACACAGCATTGTTTTGTCAATCGTCACTACCACTGAAAAATTTACTAAATAAAATTGTGATTATGGGAGCCAGTAAAAGTGGTAAAAAAGCACCACGCCCTTTTTGAATTATAAAGCGTTTCTTCGCTCTCCAATTATATTTCCGCTGCTTACGAGTGACTGTACAAACACCACCACCACCACGTTGTTTTGTCACACATCCTGCGACAAGCTGTCGAAGTATATTTTTATATTTTTTTAAACGTTTTTTAACACTTGACTTGACACAAACAACGCCTTGTAAAATGTTTAACGCGCATTCACAGATACAATTGATTAGAGGCTTATCAGCATTACACAATATTGATTTTCGCTGTTTTTTATTTGAATGACAAATAGCGTTAAGTAGGGCTATACAACGTTCATCGAATGGAATGTAATGTGTATTTTTCTTCTTCTTTTTCTTCGCACTGGTGCTACCCCTCATTATTACAGTTTCACAGTAGATGTATTATGATGCGTGATGCGTACACGACTCATATCCATTAGCGACTGATGTGGTGTATTCTTGTGCTTCCAATCAAATACGTTGACGAGTGTTTTTCGGCATGTAGACCAGCATTCGTGGATCATCGGGAAATATCATTGTACGACATCGACAATAATCGGGTGTCGATTGTTTAAGATCCAAGAGTAGATAACCGCGTGGCTGTGCGGTAGCATCGTAATATGACTCGGTTAGAAATCGTGGATTCTCGGGGTATACTTGTCTCGCTAGATGTGTAATTTGTGCTCGATCACGTGGATTTTTAATTATCACCATATAATTGGCGTTTAATGATATATCACGTTGTCCGTGTCCCTGATGGAAAATATTTTGTGTGATAAAAATCACACTAATATTTTTATGATGGCTACCTTTTGTGAAAAGGTCGACAATAATATTATTTGAGGATTCGCGCATTAAATCATCGATAATAACCAATTTTTTCAAGTTATTGTCGCTCGAATAATCCTCCTGTTGCGGTAGACCCTCGTTGAATTAAATTTTTGGGATTTTGGATTTTTTATTACTCCCAGTCTTAGTAATTAACGACGACGGTTGTTGTTGTTCACATGTGTTATTCAGAGCAGTGCTATCAGAATCGAGAGTATCTCCATAATAAAATATAATTCGGTCAAATTAAACGTTACTCATTGCATTGAGAAACTTTAGAAATTTTCTCACGAAAACTGTTTTCCCACATCCAGTGGGGCCACAAATCAGCGACGTCCAAGGATGTTTCCAGCGTACATCCATTATTTTAACTTATAAAGCGTGACAAATCCACGATACTATTGATGATGATGATGATGATGATGATGATGATGATGATGATGATGACGGTTAATATCGTAGAGCAACGAGATGCAAAATCGCATACACCGAGTGCACAATAAGCATGTTACCCAGCCGGGCGGCGGCGGCGGCGGCGGCGCGTACCCACACGTCGTTATTAGCTTATCAGGCGTGTGCGCGGGCGCGGTTCAGCTTATACAGATACACGCTCGCCTGGTCATAAGTTTATGAGCGAGCGTGTGTCACCGCGGCACATGCGCACAATTTAGCTTTTTAAAGCGCATGTGTATTCAGAAGATTGTGTTTTTTTTGTTTTTCACTATTTGACTTACATTTTTAATAAAATTTTCAAAGCAACTATTAATGCTGATGATGCTGAGTAAAAAACACGTTTAAATAGCATACATGTTTCTTTATTGTAGAGAGAGAGTATTATACATTAAAATATTAATAATTTCAATTTATACTGAGGCGAGACATGGGTGGGAAGGGTTATCGACGACGAGCCACGTGTGTATTTAAGAAAAGTAACGCAATAATTATCTTAACATCTACAACTGGTAAAATTTATTATTATTATCATAATCATGTGTTATCGCGTGAATTATGAAAAATTAATTCTTGCGTAACCGAGGGCAATCGTTCTCCGATCATTCTTCAAACGGTTTTGAAGCCACCAGAGAAATGTCTGTGATTAATTTTTTCACCTCCTGTGTTATGAACGGAACACAAAATATCTGCAACTCCAGGAACAATATATCGAAATGTTCAAGGAATGAGGGATCCACTCGATGACGTACAGCTTCACACAGATTAGAGCTATTCTGTGTTAAAAGAGTTTTAATACCCACTTGGTCCACATTCTCGACTAGTTCTTTAGCGGGAATATGTATAACTAATTCAGCACATAGAATATCGATACAGTTTTTCACATGAACGACGTAGCGCTGGAGCCGCCTGAAGCGCTCATCGACACACGGTGTCACGATGCATAGTCTGTGAAAAGATTTCTTTTGCATAACTACACTCGGTGAATAGATGTTTTTCTTCTTCTTCTTCTGTGGCGGTGGTTCCAGCTGTGTATTTTCATCGTTAGGGTTAACGTCCTCGGCGACCACATTGTCCTTGGCTTGGTCGAAAACAATGGATTTAGAGCCAAACGAGGACGCAAAGTGAATCTCGCAGTCATCGATGTTGAGTGTTTTACGGATGCGTTGATCAGCTTTCCAGCCATAATTCGTACAGGCCCCGAAATATAATACTATCTCGGTCAAGGCATCTCGTAGTTTACACCGCTTTGTAGATTCAAAGGTAAAACCACCCGACGAGTTATTATGCTGCAGCTTAACGACCGGTGTAACGTCACCGCTTGCACGTACCTGAAAATTCAGTTATCCTCTTTGTTTCCGAGTAGTTCAAATTGTGTGTTGTAGCAAGCAACAATGGTGCTTCAAAATGTTCCATGGTTGATAGAAAATACAACAGAGCGACACGGAAAAATGGATAAATGATAAGAAAAACGAAGCTACGATAACTGTATTTCGTAGCTTGTCACGGGTCGGACTGCCACCCGATCCTCTCTACAAATGTTTTTATAGACAGGTGTGAATCGTCTCATATGTTGGAATGCTGGGGGCAAGCGTTTACCCCCACCAACGTAACCTTAGTAGAGCATATAGAGAAGTTATACTTCTGTATACTACAAATTATTGTAGTGTAAAAATTGTTTATTTCATCACAAATAGATATTTCATAGCGTAAAATTTGAAACATTATAGCAAACCCCCCTCTGGCTTGATGTAGTTACGTTTCAGCGATGGTCGAAAGAATTTTGCATTTTAATGAGTCTAGGGTAGATGGAAAACACTTGAACGTTATACGTATAATAATAAATATACGAATTTTCATATTGTGGGTCTAACTGTACGAGAAAGTATCTATGCCCCCACCCCCTCGAGGGTCAGCGCAGTCAGTACGACCGGCTGTAAATATGTATAAACAGGCGCCGTATTGCATTGACCATATACAAATTCAATAGCTAGCGTCTGTACATTGGAACATAATTTATTACGTCGCTCGAGGGTTTTCAGTTTTCCACCAAAGTCTGATAATTATCTGATAATTATCAGACTTTGGTGCCGGGTGGTTTGGTGGATGGTTTGCCGGGTATACCATTTTTGAATAAGTAAATATGATTATAATTAAATGTAAAGAGAGTAGCGAAAACGAAAAATGTCTCGTAATATATTTTTGAGAATGAATTTATTCTAAGAATGTATACTGTAACGATTCAATTTAATGAGCCGTGGATCGGTCTCATACCCGTTCCGAATAATAGCGAGCGGTGTGTTTATCCCGTCGTTTGTATGTTTCATTAGAATTACCATGGTTTTGTTTTTGTGTGGACGGTTGCTAAGGGAGTCTAAAAAGAGAGCCGAGAAAAAAGCATGTTAAGTCGGTTCGTAACCACCATCGCCGATACACTGAATTGATATAATCACCTACCAATGTTTGTTATTTCATATCCATATCAAATACACGTATATCCATAAATATCTAATATATAAAATTCTCGTGTCACAGTTTTCGTTGCCATACTCCTCCGAAACGGCTTGACCGATTTTGATGAAATTTTTTGTGCTTATCCGGTATCTATGAGAATCGGCCAACATCTATTTTTCATCCCCCTAAATGTTAGGGGTAGTCCACCCCTAAATTTATTTTTTTATTTTTTAGACAAAATTTTTAATTTCTATTTTTTTATGATACAACATACAAAAATACATACAATCCTCAATTTTCACCCTTCTACGATCAACCCTTATTTTTTAATAGCCATTTTAGTAATTTAATCATTTTTCCTCTCCGGTCGAAAACTGATCAATCGTCATTTAATTAGTTATCCCCGCCAGATGTCTACAGGTGTCACTTCTGACCCAGTAAACAGCACGGAGTAGGGATGAGAACGAAGCCGGTCTCCTTTCTTTCTCACTCCCTACACAGTTGTCGGCCATCATTATTGTTTATGCATCAAGTGTAGTAGTAACGTTGACAATTATTATTTTGCTATCTCAGTGTAACTCTCATATTAACTTTTAATCATTCCTATTTTATCAATAATAATTAAATTATCAATTTTGAGTGTATTTTGCACGATTAGTTAATCAAGTGATTTTATAACCTCAAAAGTACTCAACACGTGACACGAGCTTCCAATAACAACGGATTTTGTGTTGTAAGTATACTTTTTTTTATTAATATCGAAAATGTTGTTGATCTTATAAAAATGTAATTTTTATTTAATTTTATTAAAAAAATGCAATTGAACAATTAAGATTTTCATAGTTTCCAAAAAATCAATCATTATGAATCTTTATTTTGAAATGTCAATGGAAATATTGGTTGTATGAAAAAATTATAAGAGACAATGTTTTCATAAAATTTAATTTTTTACTTTTGTTTGAAAAATTTTTCCATAAAACTTATATTTTTGTTATAATTTCATAAATTAAAACTAATCATTTCAAAACTGCGGCAAAAATCCTGGCCCTAATTATACTTTTAACATTTTTCATCATTAAATAATTTCATTAATTCTATTTATGTATGTTTTGTACAGTGAGCAATGCCAAGAAAACGCAAAGGAGCTGATTTGAGCCGCAGTACAAGTAAAGCTCGAAACTTGCGAAATAGCAGATCCGAAAGAACAGAAGAACAAATCCAGCAACAAAGTACTGATGCACGTGTCAGAATGGCGCAATTGCATCAAGAAGAGCCAGAAGATACACGAGCTGAACGCAATGAAGTCAGAAGATTAGAACAACGACAATCACGCCGTTTCACAGTCAATAGACGAAGAACAAATGACCAACAACGACAACAGGTACATCGAGCATTTATATCTGATTCATTCCTGCGTCTAGCATTCCAGTATGAGCCCGATATTGAATATTATGCTCATTCAAAAGTGGTAATTGGTGCTATGGACAAGGAATGTCCGCATTGTCATGCTCTGAAATTCAAAAATGAGCCAGCTGGGATGTGTTGCGCGTCAGGAAAAGTGCAACTACCTGAAATTGAAACACCACCTGAACCATTGAACGGCTTACTTATCGGCACGGATCCAGATTCTAACGTGTTCCTGAAGTCAATTCGAAGATTCAATTCATGCTTTCAAATGACATCGTTCGGAGCAACAGAAATAGTTCGAAATACTAATGCAAATGGTCAACAATTCAATTCTACATTCAAAATCAGAGGCCAAGTTTATCATAAAATGGGCTCACTGCTGCCAATGCCAAACGAACCACATAAATTCTTACAAATCTACTTTATGGGCGGCGAGGATTCCGGAAGCGCACTTGCCAATCGCGTGAATGCACGTTGTGATTATAATAACCTTGATTCACTTTATGCCAGGCGCATCGTCAGCGAGCTAGATGCTCTTTTGAACGAGCACAACGAGTTGTTGAAAATATTCAAATCACATATGCACCAATTACAAAGCGATAATCACGCTATCGTCATTAATCCTGATAAAACACCAGCTGGAGAGCATATTCGTAGATTCAATGCACCCGTTGTTGATGATGTTGCTGGAATCATGGTTGGCGATTGTACAGCTGCACGAGAAATTGTGATTCGTAGAAGAAATAATAATCTTCAGTTCATTGCTGACACACATCGTTCATATGACGCTCTCCAATATCCGCTAATATTCTGGAAGGGACAAGACGGATATTGCATAAACATAAAACAACGAGATCCCGTATCAGGTACTTTATTGATTATTAATTTGATCATTAATCATTTAACAAAACAATTAAATTATTGAACGTAATAAATTTAAATTAATTTTTATGAACAAATATTACAGGAGCTGAAATAAACAAGAACGTTAGCTCAAAGGATTATTATGCGTACCGATTAATGATTAGACGTGGCCTGGACAACGTCATTTTACGATGTCGTGAGCTTTGTCAACAATTCATGGTCGACATGTACGCGAAGATTGAGAGCGAACGACTACGATACTTACGATATAATCAACAAAAGCTGCGCGCGGAAGAGTACATTCATTTGCGAGACGCTATCAACAACAACGCCGACGTCGCCGAAATTGGTAACCATGTCATTTTACCATCATCGTACGTAGGCAGTCCACGTCATATGCAAGAATATATACAGGATGCTCTGACTTTCGTGCGCGAATATGGACGACCATGTTTATTTATCACGTTCACATGTAATCCAAAATGGCCAGAGATTACATCTTTCCTACTGCCTGGCCAAAATGCAATACATCGCCATGACATTACAGCACGTGTGTTCAGACAAAAGTTGAAGTCTTTAATAAGTTTCATTACTACATCACATGTATTTGGTCCCACACGTTGCTGGATGTATTCGGTTGAGTGGCAAAAGCGAGGATTACCTCATGCACACATTTTGGTTTGGTTCATCGACAAAATCCGTCCTGAAGAAATCGATAGTATCATTTCTGCGGAAATTCCAGATCCATCCACTGACCAACTGCTGTTTGATATTGTTACAACAAACATGATTCATGGTCCATGTGGTACTCTTAATAGTTCATCGCCTTGCATGGCTGATGGAAAATGTACTAAAAATTTCCCTAAAGATTTTACCAATGATACGGTCACAAATGTCGACGGATACCCAATATATCGTCGAAGAAATCCTGAAAATGGCGGACAATCATTTATTAAAAATATCATCAACACAGACATTGATATTGACAATCGTTGGGTGGTGCCATATTCGCCTCTGCTGAGCAAGACATATAATGCTCATATTAATGTTGAGTTCTGCAGTTCTGTGAAGAGCATCAAATACATTTGCAAGTATGTCCATAAAGGCAGTGATATGGCTGTGTTTAGAGTGGAAAATACTAATGTGAATGCTCCTCCAGTGAATAAAAACGATGAAAAAACGCTCTACCAAATTGGTCGGTACATCAGCTCCAATGAAGCTGCTTGGCGTATCTTTGGTTTTCCAATTCATGAACGGGATCCAGCAGTTGTTCAGTTAGCCATCCATCTTGAAAACGGTCAGCGTGTATTTTTCACGAACGAGACAGCGATTGATCGTGCAATAAATCCACCTAAAACTACACTCACTGCATTTTTTGAATTGTGTAATCGTGCGGATGATTTTGGTGCCTTCGCACGAACATTACTCTATTCACAAGTACCACGCTATTTCACATGGACTCAAACAAAAACATGGATGCCCCGCAAGCAAGGCTCACCAGTTGCTGCATGTCTCAATTTATTTAAATCAAACGCCTTGGGGCGATTATTTACAGTCAATCCAAGACACACGGAGTGCTTTATCTTCGACTGTTGTTGGTTAATGTTACTGGCCCATTATCATTTCAAGATATACGTAAAGTGAATGGGCAACAATATCCAACGTATAAAGATGCATGCCTTGCACTCGGCTTGCTGGAAGACGACAACCAGTGGGAATGCATGCTTGCTGAAGCTGCATTGAACTGTACAGCAATACAAATTCGTCTACTATTCGCTATAGTGTTGACTACATGTTTCCCAGCCCGAGCACAGATATTATGGGAAAATCACAAAGATTCAATGACTGATGATATATTGCATCAACATCGTATACGGTGCCACGATCTAACCATAACATTCAGCGACGAAATGTTAAATGAAGCATTGATTGCTATTGAGGATCTTTGCATTGTCATTGCCAACTTACCACTTAGTAATTTCGGTATGAATTCGCCAAATCGAACTGCATCTGATTTAATGAATACTGAAATGAATCGTGAACTGCAGTACAGTACTGTAGAAATGGCAGCGATTGTTGCCCGCAATGTCCCACTAATGAATGAGGAACAAAGAACCATTTATGATCGCATTATGCTCGCTGTTTCAGCTGGACAAGGTGGGTTCTTCTTTTTGGATGCACCGGGTGGAACTGGCAAAACATTCGTTATTTCGCTAATTCTTGCTGAAATACGATCAAATAATGGCATCGCATTGGCCGTTGCATCATCGGGCATTGCAGCAACTTTATTGGATGGAGGTAGAACAGCTCATTTAGTATTTAAGCTGCCACTAAATATTCAGAATAACCCTGACGCAGTATGCAACATTAAGAAACAATCGTCCATGGCCACTGTGCTGAAACGGTGTAAAATTATTATTTGGGATGAATGTACTATGGCACACAAACATTCACTTGAGGCGTTGAACAGGACATTGAAAGATATTAAAAACAGTGACAAACTATTTGGCGGAACTCTGTTGGTCCTTTCAGGTGATTTCAGACAAACACTTCCAGTCATTCCACGTTCAACATACGCTGATGAGATCAACGCTTGCTTAAAATCATCTCCATTGTGGCGTAATGTTGAAAAATTACAGCTAAAAATAAATATGCGCGTTCAAATGCTTCAAGATCCATCCGCTGAAACATTTTCAAAACAACTCTTAGATATCGGTGATGGAAAAGTTGCTATAGATGAAACTGGATACGTAAAATTACCGACCGATTTCTGCACAATCGCTGATTCGCAAGATACTCTCATTGAACAAATATTTCCCGATGTACACACACAGTACATAAATCATGAGTGGCTTGCAGAAAGAGCGATTTTAGCGGCAAAAAATGTAAACGTTGACAATTTAAATCTGAAGATACAAATGTTGTTGCCAGGGAACTTGGTATCATATAAATCTATTGATACAGTTTGCGACGACAGCGACGCAGTAAATTTTCCCACAGAGTTTTTGAACTCACTGGATTTGCCAGGCATGCCACCGCATAATTTACAATTAAAGGTTGGATCTCCAATTATCTTGCTTCGTAATTTGAACCCGCGACGGCTGTGCAACGGTACGCGATTAGTCATTCAAAAATTAATGAAAAACGTGATCGAAGCCAGGATTTTAAATGGCAAGTTCAGAGGTGAAAATATACTCATACCACGGATTCCTATTATACCTACAGATGTGCCAATTCAATTCAAACGTATTCAGTTTCCGATTAGATTGGCATTTGCAATGACTATCAACAAATCCCAAGGTCAAACGATGTCTGTTTGTGGATTAGATTTGAGAACACCATGTTTTTCACACGGACAATTATACGTGGCATGCTCTCGAGTGGGTAAACCATCCAGTTTGTTTGTGTTAGCTAAAGATGGACTAACAAAAAATATTGTTCACGCTATAGCATTAAGAGATTGATATTGTTTAATAGTGTTACTGTCGTAATTGTTTAATTAATGATATATAATTTTAAGGAATAAATTATAATAACTTAAAAATAATGTTTGCCTTTTGTTATTTTTATATTCCCTCATCGTTCACAGCGCTCCATGCTTATTTCACGCATATACCACATTCTTACATACATACAATATACACATTCTAACATACATACATACTTACAATAAGTAAGCTATTTTTTGTCTACACTAGAAATTACTAGGAAATTATTTATATGGCAAAACAACGTTTGCCGGGTCAGCTAGTATATATATAGATATATTATTCGCGATATTCGATCGATCTTGTAAAAGAAATATACCATTGCTGAATCATATAAAATACAACGAAACGCCTGAATGCCACGGGACTTCGACCATCAACCTTACAAGAAGTTGAAATAATCAAGATTCAACCAATGACATAGCTGAATTATTCATCAATGTAACATCAGAAGCATCGTTGGAGATTTCACCGTCAAGCCCTAACATTATAGAGATCCGGTACTTATGTATCTAACATCGGGAAACTCAGAAGATAAGTCCCAACTTCATACCACAATATATGTAAATCAATTGCCATAAATAACTATTGCGTGTAAAGAGTGTGAGATTTTGTGTGTTCGATAGAAAGAATTGTTAACATGTTAGTGAAAGATTTATGAAATTGATGTAATATTTTTTGAAATTGAAGAAGATAACAATAGAATCATTAATAATCATATTTTCAATAATTAAAAATAACGCCCATTCAATTTTATATCCTGTTTCTATTGAATCTCTTCCCCCTCGAGTTCCATATAAAGAAACAACGAACTAAGAAGTAAATGAAATCAAAAATATATTGATACAATACTAAATATAATTATGTAAAATAAGCTAGTTCACAAGCGTTTATGTAAATGTTGGGTATTTTTTTTTTTTGTTTGTTTGTGTAAATACACAGCCCCTGATGGAAAAGCTATCGTAGAATTTGCGTTTATTGTCTTGCGTATACACGTGTTACGCAAGCTGTATATATAAATGGAGCTTGTCTATTTTGTCAATGCAGTCTAGTATAAAAACGGCAGACGTTTCGTATTACCGTATGGTAAATAGATACCAAAAGTGCATATATAAATGTAAATTAAGAATGTCTGTTTCACACAATACAGCTTTCTTAGAAAAACGGGCGGAGTGTAGCGCTTCATGTTTACACTCTAGAAAAAGTGCTAGTACGAATTAAATCATCTTTAAGAAATAGTAGGCGCCTACGCTAGTTGACACTGGAGCAGCGTTATCGTTGTGAGAATGTCTGTTTAGACAATGCAGCTTTCTAGAGAAAACGGTAGGCTTGCATGGGTTCATGTTTACAACCTTTCCAAAGAGGTAGTACGAAATAAATTATCTTTAAGAAATAGTGCACGACTGTGTGTAGCCCTCAACCCCTTGTGAAGACGCTCTGTCACTGTACAGGGACTCAAGGTTGCTATCTTTCAAAATTTTCCTCGATTTCTGCATTTATGGTGAAGACGAAATATATATATAGAGGGTAGTGGAGGTATTCGAGTTAAGGTATAAAATTGCGTGAAACCGTAGTTCTCGTATTATTCAACGTTCAAACGTTCTACGACTATCATCCTGACAGTGTAGCATCGTTATTTCGCGTTTTTAAAAAAATGGATTCACGTAGACGTGTCCTTCTGTCCATAGTGCGCGCAACGGTTCGCGTATTCATACGTCGGGAACCGCGATTGGTGCGGCGCTTTACACGGCGTTGGTTCGTAAATATCGCGAACTTCACGTTCCAACGTCTCCGCGCAGAGTTCAGTGAAGTGTTGCTGCGTGGTGATACAGAATTGATTATCGCTGCTTATGTGAGTGGCACGTTACGGCGAGCACCCGGTTTTGTGCATTAATATGTGGTCGAACATCTTACCAATCACGGTGAACTCTTACACAGGCCGCTAAACGAATTGATTATGGCCCCTGAAAATCGCCATGGGGAGTACAATTTGAAAAAATTTATTTGTCGTCTTAAAAGAAAAAGGTTTTGTTATGTGTTCTTTTTTACTTTCATTTTGTAATGTTTATTTCATTGAAATAATTTTTATTATTTAAATATTTATCAATCTTAAAATGATTGAACGAGTGTAATATAAAAACTAATTTTTTATAATTCAATAATATTATTATTGTTGTCAAAAATGTAATAAAAATACATTGTGAGCGTCATATCGTCGAGAACCAAGTTTTATTTTAACTGGTTGACGAAAAGTGGCTTAATTTTTAATCCACTTTCGCTTTGCTGCGCGAAAATTAATACACTTTCATCAATCAATGTAAAACTTGGTTCGTTAAACTCGTCGGTGTCGGCAATGTATTTATTCAATTTTTGAAAAATAGTAAATTTTTTTTTACGTAATTAACAAATTTTAATAAAAACAAAACGTTTTTCTTTAAAGAGGATACATTTTTATTTTTACTCGCTCATTTATTTTAAGATACTGACACATGTAAAATCACCCCCTTACAGTGTTCAGCTATAGAGTATTTGTGTAGAAAATTTGGAGTTTTTATCGTCTTTTTGTTATTTGCTCTTTTGTATTTTACTTTTTTAATCTAGAAAAATATTTTTTATTATTTAAAATCGTATTATAGTTTTTACTTTGATCGCTAGACTGAAAGTGGTTTAATTTTGTACTTTTTTAGAACAGTAAAAATAATTTTTATTAAAATTTTTTTTTGTATTATTTTTCAAAAAATTTAATAAAATACATTATCGACACCAGTGAGGGTATGGACCAAGTTTAACTGTGATTGATTGGTTGACGAAAAGTGAATTAATTTTTAATCCACTTTCACTCTATCTCGCAATAATTAATACACTTTCCGTCAATCAATCAATCACAGTTAAACTTGCTTCGTAGACTCGTTAGCGGTGGCAATGTATTTTATTCAATTTTTGAAAACTAATAAAAATATTTTATCAGCTAGATTAAAAAATAAAAAAACAATAGAGTGAAAAACAGAATGTTTTTCTTTAAAGACATGGTAAATTTTTATTTTCCCTTACAGCTATACGCTCGCTACTTGCGTCAAGTAGCAGCGAAAACGACGCTGGACCTCCCAGCGCCGACTCATGCTTGGGGTCACCGTCGTCGTGCACGGCTTCACCCAGCCTCAACGATGACGACAACGCCTCAATGTCGGCCGTGTCGACAGACGACGGTGACGAGGTTGATATGTTCTTCATCGCTGATGATAACGACAACCAGGAACCCGAGCATTTGGGAGACGCCGATGATGAGGCCATGGAGGAGGATGAGGAGGAAGACGACAGCGACAGCTCCACCGACGATGTTGTCCCCAGCAGTCCGGCTAGCCCGGATCCTGAGCAGCCGGGGATAGAGGAAAACGAAGAACCAGTGATGGTTGCGCAGAGGCCTGTAAATATAGACGAAGCAACTACAGAGTCCGCGGATGACTCGTATGATGGTACGTAAAAATAATTAAAAAATATTTAGTATTAGATTATTTTATGAAGATGACTTAATGAAATTCATTTTCTCATAGATGATGAGCCGCAAGATGTTGCACATGTTGTCGTGCGCGAGGTCGCGGACATCCCCGATAGTCCCGAGTCACCACCGCCTCACATGCAAGGTATTGCCCTGCACGAAGAGGCGGTGTTTATTCGCACCCGCGTGATACCTTACTATCACGCGGACGGTACGGTCGGGGATCACTCCGACTTCTGCGACGAGGACGATGATCTTGTTGCAGTGCGGTTGTACGAGGCATGGCTTGGCCCCCCTGATGAGTGAGCGTAAAATAAATCCTTAAATCTGGATATTTTATAGCTCACTGGCCTCTGCTGCTGTCGCCAATACCGTCACTGGCTTCCACCGTGTCCTCTTCGTTGTCGTCGTCGTCGTCACCATCATCATCATCATCATCATCATCATCATCATCATCATCATCATCATCGTCGGGGTCATCAATGTGCTCGTCGTTGGATGAAGCGGAATCATCGTCATCGGCATCGTCAGCGCCCCCAGCCTCTACAGCGTCGTCATCAGCATCGTCATCGCTGGAGGTATGTCCCGAAATTCAAATAGGTAGAGGTTTAACTGGTGCCGGGGGTAATAGCGTTAATCGCGTAGTAGCAGGCGTAGTTAATATTGGAAATCATAGCCCAGGTACAGAGATCCGAGACACCGCGGTTAGCATCGATGATACGGACGATATTTTACCGCCGGGTAATCGTTTTGTTGTCGCGGGTGCGGAGCAATATAAATATTTACGGCGTTTCGCGGTTTCAGCGCGACAGATCAATCTAGCGTTAGTACAACCACCCGTATCTATAAATCCGGTCATGTGGATCCGTAACTCCATCCGAGATATTCAAGATTATTTCGTAAAGGATCGCGATGACACAGATTTGATAGGTGTGGGTTTTGTCACTGACGGGATGGCAGACGGCAAAGCGGGTATATTATTGAGGCCTATTTTACGGTTCACTGATGAAGCCCTATGGGCTTTGATGTGTGCCGTGGATCAGAGCTCGAGGGTTCTCGCGGCCTCTGACACGTTGCGATTCACCGTTACGTATGTAGCGGTGCCTACTGGTCAGGGGCTCCGTGTGTCAATGGTGAAGAGTCGATCCGTGGTTTGTATAATACAAAACGGTGATAATTTGTGTTTTCCTCGCTCGATCGTTGTAGCTCTTGCAAACAACGTACATAAACGCGAACGTAGCAAAGACTCGCAAATAGCTTGGACGCGTATACGACAAGGGGCGTCGCTCGACTAACGTGAAAAAGCGCAATCTCTTGTTCAGCTGGCTGGTGTGCAAATACCTCTCGAAGGCTGTGGTATTCCGGAAATAACAAATTTCCAAAGATACCTCATGCCTTTGAGGATTGCTATCACAGTATACGATTAGGAGTCACTCGGTACAGGTGTACCCCCGCTTTTTGATGGACAAACGTCTTTCGTAATGCAGGGGCCATCTGAGGTTGTTAATATAGCGTATAATGCTATTTTAAAAAACTATTCGCCAATCATCAAGCTAATGGGCGCAGGAGGTGGTAAGAATTATTGTATACCGTGCAATAAATCTTACCGTCATCAATTCGAGCATCGTTGTACGAGGAAGTGTCCACGATGCTTCAGTGTGCCGCCCTGTATCAAAGAGTTAGTCCCAACGGCTGATAAAGAGCTCGTGCCCGGTCCGGTGGCGGGTACTAGTCAAACAGTGCCCCCCGCTGTGAATAGCGAGAAGTCGTGCGACGATTGTGGACGAATGTTCTACAACCCCTTGCGTTTCGCTAACCATTTAAAACCGTTGGTTAACCGCTATAAGCTGCAACAGCTTCAAAAATTTATTTGCGAGACTTACCGTATTTGTAAATCTTGTGATAAAGTTATGAGTAATCATCACAAGATTCACGAATGCGTTTTTGTCGTTTGTGTCGTAGTTTGCATGGCTACAATGATCGTTGCTATATGCAAATTGTCAAACCACGGAAAGAATTGGAACCGGTCGCGGGACACCCTGAAACGCTATTTATATTTTACGATTTTGAAACGCGCCAGGATAAACCGTATATTACTCCAAATACGGGAGACGACTCGTTCGAGCACATAGTCACTCATTGTGTAGCGCAACAGCTGTGTGAGCTTTGTTTTTCAGCGGGAGAGCATCTACCCTTGAGCAGTTGCTCGTGGTGCGGTGTACGAGAGTTTTTATTCAAAAATAATCCAGTAGATGAATTTGTAGATTTGGCCGTGCGACCTTCTACGAAATTTCGCAATATAGTGTGTATTGCACACAACGTCAAGGCATTTGACAGCCAATTTGTATTGCGAAGTATTGTAGAACGTTCCACGGATATGCCCACACCCAGTATAATCTTGACCGGTAATTCAATAGTTTCAATGCGAGTGGGCCGCACGACTTTTATAGACAGCATAAATTATTTTCATATGCGACTCAGTGCACTACCCAAAGCCTTTGGATTTAGCGAGCAACTGACCAAGGGTTACTTCCCGCACCTCTTCAACACTGAAGATGCACGAGGCTATAACGGTGTTCTCCCCGCAGCTACGTATTATTACTCGCCCGACACAATGAGTAAACCAGACCGCGCGGAATTTTACGAATGGTACGCTGAGCAAGTCGATAAAGCCGTAACATTTGATTTTGAATAAGAAATTTTTAAGTATTGCAAGATGGATGTTGACATACTCCGTCGAGCTTGCTTCGAATTTCGGAAAAAATTTTTATCCGTAGACAAGACATGCCCATACACCGAGGCCAATACGATAGTATCGGCTTGCTCGGTCGTGTACCGTCGTAATTTTCTAAGACCCGATACAATTGGTCTTATACCTGCCGGTGGTTATATGCGTGCGGAAAATCACTCACAGCAGGCCGTCGACTGGCTCTTATGGGTCGAGCATGAGCTCGGTCATGCGGTTATTCACGCGGCTCGCACCCGTGAATATAAGCTACCCAAAGGGCCACGCGTCAACGGCTAACTAGAGGTAAACAATCGTCGTATTGTTTATCAATACCATGATTGTTACTTGCACGGATGCCGTGAGTGTTTTCCAAACGATCGCGCGAGAAAGTCTCACGCTGGTAACGAGAGTATGGACACTCGATATGAGCGTACTGTGGCAATGAGTTTAAAATATCGTTCGCATGGTTACGAATTGGTAGAGATGTGGGAGTGTAACTTCAATATACTCCGCAAAGTCGAGCCACGCGTAAGCGAATTTTTAAAAAATCATCCACGGCGCACCACAGAGAGTTTGAACCCTCGTGCAGCGTTTTATAGTGGTCGCACAGGTAATATCGTCACCTCCTACGATGTCGCACCAGGGGAGAAGATATCGTACATCGATATCTGCTCGCTGTATCCTTATATATGTAAGACAGGTCGCTTCCTGGTGGGGCACCCGAAAATATATATCGGTACCGAGTGCGACGATTTGTTGGGGGGTTCACTCGATGCTCTCGGTGTAACGGTCAACGGTTTGGTCGAGTGTACCGTATTGCCTCCGTGCCACCTCTTTCACCCCGTGCTACCTGTTCGAATGCACGAGAGACTGCAATTTGCTCTGTGCCGTAAGTGTACAGAGTCTATGGCTCAAGCCTCGTGCATTCATGAGAACCCTGACGACAGGGCTTTCACCGGTACCTGGGTGACGGATGAGGTGCGGAAGGCAATAGACATGGGCTATGAAATCTTAAAAATTTCGATGATTTGGGCGTACAAAACAACAATATACAATCCGGTTACACGCGAGGGTGGACTGTTTGCCTCTTATGTAAATACATTTTTGAAAATTAAACAGGAGGCGAGCCGTTAGCCCAAGCACTGTATCGACGAAGCGTCTCGCGAGGAATATATAGATTATTACGAACGCGTGGAGAGTATCCGGCTGAACGCTAACAACATTACGCGTAATCAGGGCTTACGCTCAGTTGCTAAGCTTTGCTTAAATTCGTTCTGGGGTAAGTTCGGTCAGCGGGATAACCTGACGCGCACGGAAATAATTAAGATTCGCGAGAAGCTATTGTTGTATTTGTACGACAATGAGAAAGAAATTCAACGCCTGCTACCGGTTAACGACGATTTATTATATTTAAACTGGATATCTTGCGAGGAGGCTATTACCCCTAGCCCCTTAACTAGTGTGGTTATAGCTGCATTTACAACGGCCTTGGCCCGTTTGAAACTTTATAGCTACCTCGAGCTATTGGACAGACGGGTTTTGTATTACGACACGGACTCTCTTATTTACGTGAGTACTGGTGATTATGTTTGGGAACCCTCGGTAGGTAATCTCCTCGGCGAAATGACCAACGAGTTGATATCGGTAGCTCCAAACGCTTATATCAACTCGTTCCTCTCCGGTGGTCCGAAATTTTATGGTTATACGGTTACGACTACCGAGGATCCTGAAACGGTGGTGGACACTGTTTGTAAAGTGAAGGGGATAAGTTTGAATTATAAAAACTCGGAAACAATTAATTTTTATTCAATAAGTGAACTCATAAAATCGGAATTACCGTCGTTTAGTAATACAGTATTTAATTAAAAATTTCATTCAATTCAAAGAACGCCCCTCCACAACGTCATCACCCGTACAATGTACAAAACTTATCGTGTCGTATGTCGTAAACGTCGCCATATTACACACCGGTTATCACTACCGTTTGGTTTTAAAGATAACGATGCTGATGATGGCTAGTAACATCTATTTGTAATATAAACTTTTGTAAATATGTAAATATGTATCAACATGTAAATAGAATGCGCTCGCCTCTGCGTGTGCGTGTGTGTGCGTGTGTGTGTGTGGTCATTTATGTATATTGTTTGTAGATAATTTTTCACAATTGTTTTGCACTTGTAACTTTGTATATATATGTGTGTGTGTGTGTGTGTGTTTACGTGTGTTTTATGTACATATAGATACAGTACGTGTATGTGTGTGTGTAAACGCGTACATTTATCTGTACAGCCCTGTAAATTTTTTATTCTTTATGAATATTATTGTATATATGTATATGTGTAAAAACGATAAAAATATATGGCTTTATTTATATAATTTTGTAAAATGATAATAAAAACACGTATATACAAACGTGTGCAGAACCATTTGAAATTCGTATGAATAAATTCGAAACTTTCAATTTCCTGTCTTATTATTCGAAAGTACTCCCACCATACACATTTTCATATTTAACTATGCTGGCCATCGACGCGAGATGTATATATCTAATAGTAACAGCTGTAAAAAAAGTTAGTTGAAAAGGAAACGTCGTTGTGAAAGTATCTCTGCCTCTCTTTCCACAATGAATACTATTGGTAGTATACTCATGATCGACTGCTGCAAGGATCCCTGAGACTTCACCAAAGCTGAGCTCGCGTACATACCGAAACCACTGCTATTGAAACATTGGGGCGGAAAAATAAAAATTCTGTACGACAAACTGCCAGAGGAGCTAAAGGTTGACCGTGAGGTCTCCTTGTACATGCCGTGCTATGTACATTACAAAAAATCGGGTACGAAAACACAAATTGACGGTCGACCACCAGCTTGCCGTGACTGCCACGAATGCCATTGAAAATTACAGATGAACAATACATGTTTGTTGGACGAGAATGTTAAAATAAAACAGTTTTTTATGAAACTAAAAAATAACGAGCGTTTTCATTCACCGTTGTTGTAAATAGTCGTTTGAATTAATAAATTTTTTTAATTAAAAAAAATTTTTTTAAAGCTACGGAGGGGTCTCGGTTATCGACGACTGGGGGAAACCGGTTGATGTTGGGGTGCAGAATATGATTGACCGCGAGACCCAGTCTACTTATCTTCCGTAAGTCCCAAATTTGCTGTAGCGATGGTCGGCTACATACCGACGGTTGACAACCAATCCGCTTTACTGATCGCCGATACATTTTCTGCTAGACCGACTGCCAACATTCAATCTTCTTTACCACCTGTCGGTAACACGATTACCGACCGTAGATGGCGCATCGGTAATTGATGTTCTACTAGACCGGCTGCCAACGTTCGATCTTCTTTACCGACGATCGGTAACACGATCACCGACAGTACATGGCGCATCGGTAATTGATTTTCTACTGGACCGGCTGCCAACGTTCGATCTTCTTTACCGGCTGTCGGTAACACGTTTACCGATATAAGATGGCGAATCGGCAATCAAGTACGGGTCAACATCCGGCAGATGGCGCTACGACGCTGCACCAATCAGAACACTCGGATAGGTGGACTGGGGGTGAGGACTGGTTGGGACCAATAAAGGATGGGGGGTAGGGGTGGTGGTCAGGACCAATCAGGAACGAGGGTGGGGTAGTCGGGGTAGACATGCCCCCTGGAACAACCTATGAGGAAGCAGCAGGGGAGGGGGTAGTAGTGGGGAGGGGGTGTGGCTAGTCTAGACACGCCCTGGCGCCAGCCGGCCACGCCGTCTTTCTATAACGGGCCCCTTCTCCTGATGATAGAGTGTAGAATATGAATTTTGATAATTTGGTCACCCATGGTAAAATAGTTTTCGCGGTCAATAATAAAGTCGTTGATAGCGCTTGTTTAAATAATTATTTTTGTAATAGGAGTATTATTAGTGATGGTAGAATCTAAAATATCTATTTTAGTTCTATTCTCACCCATTAAAAAAAAAACATCGTGGAATCTAACCGATAGCAAAAAAAAATTTGTTTAATTCGTTGCTTTCGTTATGCCGGTACCGCGTAATTGGATTATTCGGTACTCGGTATAATATTAAAAAGTTATTATTTTTGGGATCGTTTGCCGATTAGGATATGGATCTCCAGTAATAGATGAAAACGCGAATTTATATAAAAGGAAGTATTTATTATAGGCAACGGTAACTTTCCGTTGTCTATTTAAATGTCAATGTAAGAATGTATTATACAATAATACGTTGTTTCGAGTATTTGACGAGGAACCAACCGTTCTCTGTTGAGTCTAATTTAATACTGATTTTAGTAAAGCAGTTAGCAACTGCGTTTGCTAAAATCCCTTAGTTGGCAGTTTTAGCTTTAGCCAATCGTAGATTACCTAGTGAGTCGCCTCATGCTGCATCGGCGTCTACCTCGCATCCTGTCTTGAACGAATTCTATATTTTAGAATTCTGTATCTTGCTGTGTCGGCGTCTACCTTGTTTCCTGTCTTGACTTGAATATGCCGCGACACAACACTTTAAAGAAAAATTTCAACTACATAAAATCGAATAATAACACGATTTTCGATAGGCCCGAGAACTAATGGGACTACTAATGGGAGAACTAATGAGCGGATCCCGCACGGCCATTTTCTACTGCCTACTTTGAACTAAATTCTACAACATGTTTCGATGACGTTTCCATAGTGTACAAAAAAAAGAAGCAATGCATAAACCTACAATAAGTAAAATGAAAATTTGTATCTTCAAGAGATATGGGATAGCATTGCGTACGGACATTGCTACTAAATGTAAGAGGTATTGAGTCTTTCAAAGATTAAAGAACTCATAATGGTGTAACATATGAAACATTCACTGAAGCAACCCGTGTTTGGAAAATTATTAAAGTTAACAATGAATAGGATAGATTTCTTAAAAAGGCTGTGACTTTTTGCGGATCTGATATGTCCACAGAAATCAGAGAAAAAATTTGATTGATTTAAATACAAGAACATTCAATTTAACATTATTAAAAAAACACATTTAATGCAAAAACTGTTAAAAAGGTGTTAATCATTACAAGGTGTAACGAGGTCACTCAAAAATACTGTGGAGAAAATCAGTTAGGTTGAGAAAAGCCGAAGAGATTTACTTTGGTAGAATGTTTGAAAGTCGTTTATTTTCGCAATACAGTTTTGGAGGCCGATGTCAATGGTTCGAACATTTTCGTGCCATTGACAAGTGCTTATCGTTTCGGATTAGTATCGGAATGTGAATGTATGTACAGGTGTATGAGTATCGGAAAACATCTATTGTCTTAGTGAAGTAAACACGAGCTCTTGCAAATTGACGGACCGCTGAAAAGTGAGAAGAGTTCGAGCAATATAGAATCTCGTATAATGTAGGGATATCGAAGATTTGTCGAAATGTTCCACTCGCCTTGGCAAGCTCTTAGATTTTCCAAAACGTGCTGATGAATCTTCGATGGCGTTGTCGACTTGTAATCTTTGTTCGTTAATACCGACGACAAAACGAGTTTGACAATCGGTCGCTAGATTACCGACTACTGAATCTGAACGGTCGATACGCGCACGAGATTGCCCTTGTCGGGATGAACATAGATAACTTTGCCAACAGCCCATTTCGTTGGTGGATAGCATTCGTCCTTCACGAGAACTAGTGATCCGATTTTTAATGAGTTGAATCGATGATACCACTTTGTTACCGTCTGAAGATGTTGGAGGTATTCAGTACGTCAGCGTTACCAAAATTGCTCCAGCATTTGGTGTATGAATTGACATCGAGACAGGCGACAGCGTTAGCAGATCAATGATTGCTGGTTCCGGAATGATATTTAATGCTGAACCGATGTGTTCAGTTTTCACGCTTACCAAGTACACACTCAACTCATGCACACGCTACAGTCACAATCATCTGACGCCTCGCGTCATATGGTATAGCTCGCAGGTATGCTATATCGATTTATCGACCGCGCACTCATGCATATTGTCCATCTGCTCACATCCTCGATCGAAGCTCACTCAAGCGGCCAACGCTGTTAGCGTGGCCCCATCGGCAAGACCAGTCATAAGTCTCGCCTTCCATCGCTGACAGCAAATCACAAGCAAGCTGTGACGCACGTCCGTCTTCTTGATACTCTGCCGCGTGGTCGACGGATGTGGCCATTGTTCTCACTCGAGTCGCTCGCAGTACACGTTCCCGCGTAAAACTCACAGAGATATTCACTCGTTCTAATCACTTTAGTGCGCATTCATTTCTATAGTGTAATACATTCTTGGTCAAATCACCCGTGTTTCAACTCAGTGTTAGTGAAAATCACAGCAGATCATCAGAACCACAGAACCAATCACATAAACGTCAACGGCGTGGTTCGCTCGTTGGCTGCACCGACGCCATTCTGCTCAGCACCGATCATCGGCGTCCGGACTCTCATAGACTGCCATGTGGCACTATTCGAGCTCTACAATCAGACCTTATCACCAGGATCAACCACACGGAATCACCAAGGCAACTCAGAGGCCTGAGACCCAATCACCAACAGTACATCAACACGCAGGCCAGACCAATCACAGTAATATATTAAACACAATCAACAGGTATTTTTTCATGCAGCCAATGTTACATACGTTCAATAAACGTTGAATTTATTATTGTTAAATTACTGAGTTCATTTAATTAGTTATACTTGTCACCAGGATCCTTAACCTTAATATTCGCATCTGTCACTCGACATGCTACGTGCGAATGCATCAACCCGCTATCCACCAACAGCGTAGTAATACTCAAGTGATACAGGTTCACTGTGCAGAGCACTATATTCATTGTTATTTATTATGTTTTACTCAGTCTAAATAGGCGCTTACTCTGCGCACTTGTTAATTTCTCTCATAGTGCTTTGCCGCATCAGTTAGTGTCTATCTTAGAGGTCTTAATACTTTTGTTGGAACATTATCAAATATTTACAATGTACTCACACTCATTATCATACATTTTTTGGTCCTTCGAGCCGGATATAATGTACTCATACTCATTAACATACATTTTTTGGTCCTTCGAGCCGGATCCTGGTCAAGTATATAATTTTATGCCTCGATACTCACATGAATCACCAATCAACACATGTAATACACTACAGATTGCGCAACTCAGCATGCATCGATACAAGACAATGCTCAATAATAATAAAATACTCACCCAAGTGCACTAATCATTTTTTGTAAACCATTCAACAGGCTCAACTAGTTCAAATCATGGCTGACGATAAGAAAGCGCAGTCAGACCAAAGCAAATCCTCGCAGGAAGGCGACTCACATGATGGTGATGTGGAAGCAATCGATGAAGCAACAGTCGTTACCGAGACACTCAATGTACCACCCACGGTACAGAGACCACGCACCAGATCACCATCACCAAACACCAATCAAGCTAACCTCATGGAGTATAAGGTCGCATCACAGCATGCGAGGATAGCAATGATCAACCAGCTACACGATCACCTGCAAAACTCACCAGGCAGCGTTTCCGAAGAACTCAACGGCCAGTTAGAGATTTTAAGTCGCACTTGGGACTATTTTTGTAACGAGCATGATCAAATGGGAGAAACATGTAAACGTGCTTTTCTCACTCACCCGTATGTTACAGAGAAGGTGTACCAATCAGGCTTTGATAGTTACTTCAAGGCACTCACAATCATCCTGCGAAAGAAGGCAATCGCAAAAACTCAAGAGACCATATCAAGCAGAACTGATCAACAGAGTCAACCAAGTCAGCACCGATCAACATTGCCGAAAATAGCGTTGCCGGAATTTGACGGTGATTTTACAAAATGGCCGGCATTTAGAGACTTGTTTGCCTCAATGGTGGTCGACAATGACCAAATCAGTGATGTAGAGAAACTACACTATTTAAAGATCAGCCTTAAAGGATCAGCCGCTCAACTGATCTCCAATGTGCCGATCAACAATGATTCGTTCAATTCATCATGGCAAATAATCAAGGACAGATTCAACAACAAGGAAAGACTCATCCTGTCTTATGTTGAGAAACTCCTTAGTAACACTCGACCAGTGGCAAAATCTGCAGCCGCACTCAACACATTAGTTAGCTCAACGAAGGAAATTATCAACGCACTCAACGTTCTCGGAATTGATACAGAATCGTGGAATTATGTATTAATTTTCGTAGTTGCTCAACGCCTTGATACATCCATGCGTGAAGCATGGGAATACAAACGGAGTGCGCACAAGCAGCCAACCTCGTTTGAAGATTTGATGGGATTCATCGAATCCAGAGCGAGAGCTTTAGAAGTCATCCCAATCAACCCTGATCAATCGGCTGACAGAGCCAGCAACATCTCAAAACACCATGGCTCACCATGCGTCCACTCAACCGAGGACACACCAGTATCCATGCGATCACTGTGGTGGTTCGCATTACATAGTGAGCTGTGCTAAATTCAGAGAGCTACAACCTGCAGATCGCCACAAAGTTGTGACTGAACACCGACTGTGTTTCAACTGCTTTGGTCATCACAACCTCCACTCGTGCCAATCAACCATCAACTGCAAGACGTGCGGTGCCAAACACCACACGATGATTCATTTGCCATCCACCGCAAGAACCACACCAAAGTCAAATCAACCAAGCACCTCAGCTACACCTGCCACAGCTCATCCAAGCACCAGTTCACGTCAATGAGAAATTGACGTGCCATTTTGCCAACTCATCAACTCACACGGTAGAACAGCAGTTCTACTAGCAATGTGTCAAGCATTACTCATCACATCTTTCGGCACTCACCAAGTCAGATTACTCATTGATCCAGGATCAGAGCTCACCTTCGTCTCAGAACAACTTGTATCGGATCATGGGCTTACTCGTCAACACTCATCAATTCCAGTCATTGGCATCGGAAACACGAGATCAACACACACCAGAGGTACTACCACATTAACATTACGATCAATTCATTCATCATGTGGTGTTACCATCGCAGCTCAAATACTCAATAAATTAACGAGTACATTGCCTTCAGTCCACACTCAACCACAGCAGTGGCCACACATTTCATCACTGCAATTGGCAGACCCTGACTTCTTAACACCACGGCCAGTAGATATCATCGTCGGGGCTGATTCATACGGGCTTATCATCCAGCCTGGCATCAAGAAACACTCGGACTTCTTACCGATTGCACAATCAACAATCTTTGGGTGGATTATTCTTGGTCCAGTCCCAGAGAATTATTCAACACCAAGCAACTCATACCACATCGCAGTAGAATCATCAAACAAGGAAATTCAAGATCTTCTCACGCAGTTCTGGGTTCAAGAAGAAACACCATCGACAATAGATCACAAGCTTACCCCAGACGAAGAAGCGTGTGAAAAGCATTTTCAAACGACTCACACTCGAGACGAAGAAGGATGGTACATCGTGCGAATCCCGCTCAAATCATCACCATCGAGTCTAGGAGACTCAAAACTCACTGCTCAACGATGTCTACAACGACTCATGAAGAAACTCTCAACAAATAATTCATACACCAATTTATACAACTCATTCATGAAAGAGTATGAAGAGTGTGGTCACATGATACGTGTACCATCCTACCACCAGTCAACTCAAATGAGCGAATCTGTTCATGACTATTGTGAAACCGAGACGACCTTGGCACATGATGCAGTAGCATCAGGAGGGTTGAGGGTCTCGGAAGATCAATTGTCAGAACACACTTACGCTCATCCTCCATATTATCTTCCTCATCATGGTGTACTGAAAGAAGATCGAATCACAACAAAGTTGAGAGTTGTCTTCAACGGATCCAGCCCAACGACGTCGCAAGTATCACTCAACGACATCCAGCATGTTGGAGCAAAATGTCAACGTGACATCTCAGACGTGCTCTTATGGATCCGACAGCACAAACTCATCTTTTCAACAGACATCACAAAGATGTACAGACAAATCAAAGTCCACCCGGACGATTGGGATTTGCAACGAATCATATGGCGAGATGACCAACTCAATATGGTGCCATATCACCTAACAACAGTGACGTATGGAACTCGCTCAGCACCATTCTTAGCAATCAGATCATTGCTTCAACTAGTTGAAGACGAAGGTCATCGCTTCCCGCTCGCAATTGAACCACTCATGAAAGGCAGATATGTTGATGACATATTTGGAGGAGCTGATCAGCTTGACACACTCATCGAAATCTCAAATCAAGTCACCCAGCTCTGCATGGCGGGCGGGTTGCCTCTAGCAAAATGGCACAGCAACATCGAGCAATTCATCGAGCATATCGACCACCACTCACCATCAAACTCACACTCATTCGAAGATAGCAGTACCAAGTTACTCGGCCTGTCATGGATACCTCGTGAAGACGTATTCAAGTTCCACGCAAAGCCTCCATGCTCAAGTTCCAAGCTCACCAAGAGAATCATCTTGTCTGAAACAGCACAACTCTACGATCCACTCGGGTTTCTCTCACCATTCATCATCAAGGCCAAATCATTATTACAAGAATTATGGCTGGAGAAACTCAGCTGGGACGATCAAGTTTCAGATCAGATACACACCAAGTGGACGTTGCTCAGACAAGAGCTCACTCAAGTCGATGAAATCTCAATTCCACGATGGATTCAACTCACAAGCTCAACACTTGTGGAGTTGCACGGATTCTCCGACGCATCTCAAATAGCAATGGCGGCTGCTATCTATATCAAAACAACAACTCCAGGAGAAGAAACCAAGGTTACACTCATCTGCGCGAAATCAAAAGTAACACCACTCAAGCGACTCTCCATCCCTCGACTCGAGCTCACAGCAGCACTGATCTTAGCAAAGCTCATGAATTACGTGCAAACAACCTTGGAACTCACCAACACTCAAACGTTCCTGTGGACTGATTCCTCAGTAACGCTCACCTGGATTAACTCACACCCATCACGGTGGAAGGACTTTGTCAGGAACAGAGTGTCAGCAATTCAAGAACTAACTCCAAACAGCGTATGGAGATTTGTTCCTGGCAAAGACAACCCAGCCGATTGTGCTTCAAGGGGCATCAGTATCTCCCAGCTCCAGAAGCACCTCCTGTGGTGGACAGGACCACAGTGGCTCACAGGCGATCAATGTTCATGGCCAACTCAACACTATCAACAAGACTCACAGACTCATCAGGAAGAGCGACCGGGGCTCGCATTCACAGTGGCAACAAATCAAGCCGTATATCATTGGGAGATGATATACAGACACTCTTCTCTCACTAGACTACTCAGAGTAACCGCAATATGCTTTCGAGTAAGTCAACTCATCAAGAAATTGCCAAACTCAACGCTCTTTAACCCTCTCTCGCCACAAGATATTGAGAGAGCAAGAGTATTTTGGATCAAAGCAACTCAAGCAGCATATTTCTCAACAGAGCTCAAATTGATCACCATAGCTCAACTACCAACAGCTCATCCCTTCAATCGCCTGACTGCCTATATCGACACTCAAGGCATCATTCGGGTTGGAGGAAGATTGACCAACTCACAACTGGAACTTGAAGCAATTCACCCAGCAATACTCCCACGACATTCTCACTTCACCACACTCATCATAGCAGATGCACATCACAAAACCATGCATGGAGGCACTCAACTCACCCTGAACTACACAAGGCAATCGTACTGGATTATTGGTGGTAGAGCTCCTGTACGGTCGCATATACTCAGCTGCATGACATGTGCTCGACAACGTGGCGTCAGAGCACAACAACTCATGGGTCAATTACCAACCAAGAGAGTCACCCCAGCACGACCATTCTTCTACTCAGGTGTGGACTACGCTGGTCCGCTGACCATCAAAACCTGGAAAGGTAGAGGCGCCAAACAACATAAAGGATGGCTGTGCATTTTCGTGTGCTTCGTCACCTCGGCCTTGCATCTGGAGGCCGTGAGTGACTACTCAACTGACTCATTCATCGCTGCATTCAGACGGTTCACTGGACGCAGAGGCATCTGCAACACTCTCTATAGTGATTGCGGCACAAACTTCATAGGAGCAGATGCCATACTCACCAAACTCTTCACTCAAGGTACAACAGAATCACTCTCACTGCATTGCTCACTCACCAGTGATGGAACTACATGGAAGTTCAACCCACCAGCAGCTCCACATATGGGAGGAAAATGGGAAGCAGCAGTCAAATCAGTAAAATATCACCTGAACCGAACAGTAGGAGACATCGCACTCACGTTCGAGGAATTAACTACGTTGCTCATCCAGATCGAAGCAACGCTCAACTCACGACCATTGGAACCACTCACAGAAGACCCTGAAGATACTTCAGCACTCACACCAGCTCACTTTCTCATAGGAGAGCCGCTCACAGCCATACCAGAGCCATCACTCACAGATCTGAACGTTACTAGACTATCACGATGGCAACTAATACAACAAAGGCTTCAATATTTTTGGTCCAAATGATCAACTCAATATCTCCAGCGCCAACTGTCTACATCGAAATGGCATCATCCATCGAACACCATCAAGGTCGGTTCATTAGTACTGATCACTGATGAGAGGTCTCCACCATCAAAATGGCCTCTCGCCAGAGTCACTCAACTCCATCCAGGAAAGGATGGACTGACCAGGGTAGTGTCACTTAAAACTGCAACATCAACACTCGTTCGACCAATCACCAAGCTCGCCATCCTACCAGCTCAAACTGAATGAAGAACAGATCACATTTAATCATCAACACCGTTGCTGATGGCGGGCGGAATGTTCAGTTTTCACGCTTACCAAGTACACACTCAACTCATGCACACGCTACAGTCACAATCATCTGACGCCTCGCGTCATATGGTATAGCTCGCAGGTATGCTATATCGATTTATCGACCGCGCACTCATGCATATTGTCCATCTGCTCACATCCTCGATCGAAGCTCACTCAAGCGGCCAACGCTGTTAGCGTGGCCCCATCGGCAAGACCACTCATAAGTCTCGCCTTCCATCGCTGACAGCAAATCACAAGCAAGCTGTGACGCACGTCCGTCTTCTTGATACTCTGCCGCGTGGTCGACGGATGTGGCCATTGTTCTCACTCGAGTCGCTCGCAGTACACGTTCCCGCGTAAAACTCACAGAGATATTCACTCGTTCTAATCACTTTAGTGCGCATTCATTTCTATAGTGTAATACATTCTTGGTCAAATCACCCGTGTTTCAACTCAGTGTTAGTGAAAATCACAGCAGATCATCAGAACCACAGAACCAATCACATAAACGTCAACGGCGTGGTTCGCTCGTTGGCTGCACCGACGCCATTCTGCTCAGCACCGATCATCGGCGTCCGGACTCTCATAGACTGCCGTGTGGCACTATTCGAGCTCTACAATCAGACCTTATCACCAGGATCAACCACACGGAATCACCAAGGCAACTCAGAGGCCTGAGACCCAATCACCAACAGTACATCAACACGCAGGCCAGACCAATCACAGTAATATATTAAACACAATCAACAGGTATTTTTTCATGCAGCCAATGTTACATACGTTCAATAAACGTTGAATTTATTATTGTTAAATTACTGAGTTCATTTAATTAGTTATACTTGTCACCAGGATCCTTAACCTTAATATTCGCATCTGTCACTCGACATGCTACGTGCGAATGCATCAACCCGCTATCCACCAACAGCGTAGTAATACTCAAGTGATACAGGTTCACTGTGCAGAGCACTATATTCATTGTTATTTATTATGTTTTACTCAGTCTAAATAGGCGCTTACTCTGCGCACTTGTTAATTTCTCTCATAGTGCTTTGCCGCATCAGTTAGTGTCTATCTTAGAGGTCTTAATACTTTTGTTGGAACATTATCAAATATTTACAATGTACTCACAATCATTATCATACACGATGAGAAAATGACCCAGAGTCAACACTGTTAAATCGGTTGGGTCGTCTGAAAGTGGGCAAAGAGGCTGAGAGTTCAGCACAGCTTCGATTTACTGAACTCTCATAAATGCGCGGATTGGAACTCGGCTGCTAACGATCCAATAACGGCATCTCCAGGTGGCGAGAGTAACTTGAGTTCTTCCGTGTAACGTGCGGAGATAAGTGTTGTTGATGACGAGTGTCGTGAGCACGGATTCTCGTGGTAAGATCAGCAAGTCCTTTTCGTCATCGTCGACAAGCAAATTACGGAGACTTCCGCCGACGCAAAAGAGTCCGGAGACATCGACAAACGGTATAAGACGAATCAGAGGACTCGATCGTGAGAGTTCCATGCCTTGCGATAACTCGTTCAATTCATATTCGAAATACGAACTGTTTTTTTATCCACAACTCTCGAGCGGTATCGAGTTATTCAGGGGTGAGAGACGAGGATACATCTCCGATGCCTTTGATGCGCTTGAATTTCTGAATTGCACGAAAGCACCATAACGCGTAACAGAATCCAGAGAGTCGAGAAACGTTCGACGAGATCTCATATTTCTGGAGGCTCGCCCTTGTTTACGATATTTACTGGCGTTTTGCAAACTTTGAGAGCTACGCCTGGATCAGGCGTCGGGATTGATGAAGGCTATGATGTCGAATGCCTTGATAGCCAGGTTGAACTTTTCCACCAGAGGGTCTCTTCCTTGAGTTGACGAGACAGTCCCCGTGATGCATAGTCTGCTGGATTTTCTTTTCCCGGCACGTGATGCCAGTTAGAATTGAAGAGCTCCAGTATTTCAGTAACACGGTTTGTCATGTAATCGGCTCACCGGCGAGTGTCTCCTCGAATATATGCGAGTGCGCCGATAAAATCCGTCCACAGGTATATCCGAGCTTCATTCAGATCGAGGGTTTTTCGTACGTACGAAATCTGACGTACTAAAAGTAGCACGGCTGATAGCTCAAGGCGAAGGACGGTTACCAGCTAGAGAGGGGTGACTCACGTCTTCGAGGAGTTATTTGGCACCGAGACTCGTTTGCGCGGCAAGTATTGTTCACCATACCACAACGTGCCTTTGAGTAGAGTTGTGGCGAGCAGTACCGGCGTATACTTTATCGACGCTAGAAGTGCGAGATGGGTGGTTGCAGATGTTGACATTGGATAATTGTCACGACGCGGAGGCGCGGACACGATTGCTTGGCTCCCGAAAGTAACGGTAACCGCTTGTTGTGCGTGCGAACTTGAATTTTGAGTGTTCAATGCGACAGAAACTCGCTCATTTGATGAAATCGCCGACTGATGGATCATCGTATGATGCGAATTTCGTCCTGTCGGCAAGAGCTGCTATAAGGCCCTATGCGTTTTAAAAGTCTACTCCTTCGCTAGGCAATGTCGAGTATAACGAGTTTCTCCTGCATATGTGCCTCGCATCGTTATCTCCCAGCATGTAGCATCCAGCGCGAACGGCGTGACTTTACGTTAAGCAAGACAAAATTTTTCATTTGCAGAAACCGCCACTTACAGATAGATGATCTTGTAAACGATGTTATCCATAGCGATGGGCCTTGGGTTGACTCTGGATTCCCGCCACAGCGATATCCATCAACCGACGATGTTCCACAATTCGGCGTCTGCGTACTGAATTGCACCGGGTGTCTACGCAACAACTATATTAGGCTTTAACTGGATTTCATCACTTTCTCAGGTGGCTTCCGCGCGAATTCTTTATCGCTCACTACGGATACGCGTTATTGTTTATAAAACTTCACTGTTCTCAATATCACGTGCTGTTGTTCAAAAACTCGCTTAGCGTGCCACATTGACTTAGGCCACCGCTGCCACCAAAATGTTATAACGGTGGACACGTACTTTGGAATAATACGGTTGTAGGTATAATATTTAAAAGTTAGTATCGGGATCGTTCGCCGGTAAGGAGTTAGAACTCGCGTGAACGAAGTGATTACACAAGAATTTTTATAGAACAAGATATGTAATATTTATTGTAAATGACGGATGAAGACCATTCAATTATTGTAGCGAGAACAAGATTTCTAAATTTACAATAATGATTTTTTCATTCGCGCTCTTGAGTCTTTGGCGAGGAACTAACCGTATTCTCTTCTTTCTAGCTTAAGACTGATTTTCGTAAAGGTGATTACTATCTACATTTGCCGAAAATCGATAAATTGCATTTTTCCTTTTAACCACACGCGGGTCGTTAGTCGCGAGCCGCCTCGTACTGCGCTAGCGCTTTCTTTATCGGTGAGCGGTTTCGCGATCGAGCGACAGCGAAATGTATTCTAAATAAATTAAAAATCGTATAATAGAGTTCTACTGTAGAAAATTCCGGGGGCACAACAGTGATGATAATTCCAATACACGGTGCGATATTTGAATGGTCTCAGACGAAGCGGCAAAAGTTAATTTTACATTTATTGTCTTACATTTAATAGAAAGTTAATAACAAGTAACATTTTATTGAGATTCGTAAACAATTATTATCGAATGGAAAACTTGTAGAAGAAATTGATTAAAAAAAATTAGTAAAACTAACAAGGATATTCATTGGCAGTGTCTCGTTTCTGCACGTTCGCACTAAATGCGGACGCAACTCGATACGAAAATGCTTTCCTGTGTTGACACTTGACGCAGAAAAACTCTCCCAATGCGAAAGTAGACTCAGAAAAACTTGACACATTAATAACTAGATACGGCAATTCTCGTCAACTGGACACGATCAAACTCGATAAATCACCAATTCGTCATGGCAAAACTTAACAACAACACATAGATAGGCGGTTCCGTTGCTCAACTCGACACAGCCAAATTCTTTCATGGCGCAACTGAACACAGATACGCGCCGTATTGGAAGCGTAGGATATAGCAAAATAGAATTACGGGTATAGCAAAATAAAATTACACTTTATTGAAACATAGATTTACCGCAGGGACAACAACGTTTCGAGTTAGTTTCGAGTGGACAGTGTCGTCAGCATCAGCTCCATCCAACTAAGTGATGAATATATAATCACGGGACTAATGCACTCTATAGGAATTTATGACATAAAAGCAATCACGCAGATCCATTTTTGTGACAAAAATTTAACACTTCTCGAAAAAAATCTTAAGGCAGTCCACTAGTAAACATGTAGTAACTCGACCCTACTTTTTTATTTTTGATCTCGTAAATACACTTTTCTGCATCGATTTAGATCAATAAAACAGATTACGACCATAATGTTTGAAAGGACTAAAAGGGATCAAACATAGGATTGAACTTCAAGTTGTCCATTTATTACATTGGCCTTACAGTAAAAGATGTGTCAGCCCACAACTAAATAGAGTTTACGTAAAATCTACCTACTTGAGGGTATATGAATAATACACAGCTGACAATAGAATACTGCAGTGAATGAAACCCGAACAAGAGTGGATAAAGCCCGATTTAAAACGTTTACGCGTCTTTATATAACAACGAATATTTTTTTATGAATGGCATGGTCCACGCTACTTTTAGTTACTGCATATAGAAACGTATGATATAAAAGAGGCTTCTTGAAGACAAATACGGAAAGCGCTTTTAAACGCCTACCTATGACTACGGATACGCCAATGAATCCTATGATCCATGATTATTTCCGTATTTAATCGAAAAGCATAATTCAAGGCGGGTTAATGCGTAAATAATCCGCAAACACGGATGTAAAAGTTACAGAAAACATATAGTAAATGCATAGGAAAGTTTTATATCTATCTCTATCCGAAATTTCTAGCACGGTTCAGCAGTTATCCCATAATTAATAACCAGGGACCTACATTTAATAGACCAGTCAAATTAGACATCAAACCCGCGAATAAGTTTGAACAAGTTGTGTTGGAGAATCAGCTGGCGCACGGCGATCGATATTCGTCGTGCGCCTACCTGTTGCGGTGCTCTGGCACACGTCGTGCGGTTAAGCTGAATATAGCCGAGGCAGGGCTTCGCGAAGCCGAGGATGTGCCTCGTTGGCATGCCGCGTCAAGCGAGAGAGTGTCTCTCTCGCTTGACTTCGGTTTCGCTCACCGGCTATCTCGCTCAACGTTAATTTCATATTCCGCAGCCATATTGGAATTTTGACACTTTTCGGAACAACCACGGGAACAGCGCACGCATTTTGGGACTCTCGGATTTTTCTTCACTGCATTCATCGGACTCACTCAACTTCTCGCTCAACAAGACTCAAATACACGGTAAGAGTACACCGTCACAATTCAGTGCAATTCAATGTCGGTGAGGAGTAGAAAATAGCGGTACATTATCATTCTTGTCTCACTCTGTGGCGTGCGCTGCAGCACATGCTGCACCACGTTCTCCTCACTGTATTTTGCCGGTATAATTAATACAATTATGCAGGTGTTTGATATTCACTGTACTTTTCCCCAGAAAATCTGCTGGAAAAGTACTGTGACTATACACTGCTCACTCGTGCATCCTCAGTATATGTTGTATTGTGCTACGCAGTGCTGACTGCGTAGCTGTCTCACATTCAATCATTGCACTCAAGCAATTTTAATTGCAAGTGCTCTCATTGATTCACTGCAATCTCTGTTCAACAATTTGCTGAGAGCTTGCAGTGAATCACTTACAAAATCTTACACGCTCATTATCCTCCAGCTTGTCATGCTACGCAGTACTGACTGCTGTACGCGCACTGCTCTTCTAGCTCAAGCTCAATCGCACTCAGCACACAATTAATATAATTGTGTGCTGTTCAAATAATATTCAAAATTCAATTTGTTTATTTATTTTATAATTTGTACCTTTTTTTTTAAATTCATGTTTTGAGCTGATTTCTAAATTAAACTGTTTTGGATGGTAATTTCTAAATTTAAGATCTCCGCATTGTGTATCAAAATTGTATTTCTACACTGCTTTGGAAGGTAGAATAAACCACTTTCTCAATATAACGTCTCTGTGTCTGGTTTACTTTCCCTCTTGTATCGAGTGAGGCTTCATTCTTTTCCAATATATTCGCAGGTTCAAGATCTGTCAAGGCACATCGGACGGATTCTCAATATTTTTGGTCCTTCGAGCCGGATACTCGACTCGAGCAAAGAGAGAACCAGGGTTCTCTACCTTCCGCTCTCATCTCTAAACATTCTTCGGCTCATCTTGGGATAGGACTCTGCGTAGCCTGTCGTAGGATCCTCATCAGCTCATCGCCTCGTCCAGCGGACTATCAGGTGGGGTAAAGTACTTCTCTGCGGAGAATCTTCGGTACTGTCTAACTTTCTCTACTTGTTCCGTGTGCAACAGTACTAACAATGTCTGAGGGCACTCCGAAAGACTCTGGGGTGGCACCTGGAGTTCTGGACGAGAAAATGACATTGGCGGTTCCTGGGGCCGGCGTCATTCCGAGGAAGACCCGATCACCGTCTCGACTGACAACCGAGATGGTGCTAAAGGTCCAATCGCATCGGCGCCGGATTGCTCGTTTGCACACGGTCATTGCTCTGCTTAACGAGGGCGCAGACTCCCTCTCCATGGCTTCGCTCGGTTCCATGGTCGAGCAGGTCACGGCCTCCGACCTGCATGGACCACGAGTACTTCGCCGATGATTTGCAAAGCATTGAGGTGAAGCTCGCACTCAACTGTAAGATCATAGCACGGGAAGCCATGGAGAGGTTGTGCTATAACTGCCTCGGTCGACACAACGCATCGGCTTGCCGATTTACCTGGACGTGCAAGGAGTGTGCAGGGCGGCATCACACCATGCTGCATCCAGCAGCGCCCCCTGCAACGACTTCCGACGCACAACCAACACATTTTCAGACGTCGACGCACTAGGATGTCGCCGCGGTCGTCCTCTCATCGGTACAGCTCACACGGGAATGCTCAACATTATTGGCAACTGCATTAGCACACATACACACATCGGTATCAGCTCATCAAGCAAGAGTTCTCATCGATCCTGGGTCGGAATTGACTTTCGTTACGGAAGAACTCTTTCGTAAGCTCAACGCAACACGCAAGCACTCATCAATTCCAATCACAGGGGTCGGTGAAAGGCGCTCAACGCAGACACATGGCTCGGTACAGCTCACACTGTGTTCCACATACACCATGGAGAAAGTCACGGTACTGGCTCACATTCTCAACACGGTTACTACTCACTTGCCATCTTTTGAGTCGTCAGTTCGTACATGGCCTCACATAGTGAAGCTGAAACTGGCTGACCCTGACTTTCTCACATCACGACCAATCGATATCATAGTTGGAGCAGATATTTATGGACAGGTTATTAAACCAAATATTTTCAAGGGCACATCATCTGCCCTATTGCACAATTATCGATATTTGCGTGGCTCATCATTGGACCAACTAACTCATGCCATTCTGATGCACTCACTGTTCATCATGCTGCGGTGCAACACGATGATCAGAAATTACAAAATGTGCTAACGAAATTGTGGATTCAGGAAGAGCCACAAAGAAGACAGTTGGTCAACTCACACCAGAGGAGCAGGCATGCGAGGATCAGTTTCGCAACACGCATCAGTGTGTTACTACAGGCCGATACATCGTTCGGCTTTCTCTCACATTTTTGCCTGCAAACCTGAAAACTCATACTCAAAAGCACATCGGTGTCTGCTGCACACTATACGGAAAATCTCAAAGGATGCTAAATACGGTCAGCTCTACTCACAATTCATGGACGAATATAAACAACTTGGTCATATGGTGAAGGCTTCAAAATCATCTTCAAGTGAAATACAATATTATCTGCCTCACCACGGTGTTCTGAGACCAGACATGTAAGACTCATTGTCGATAGATTACCGACTATAGTTCTCAAGAGATACATTATGTAAATAGACGATAGGAGCGTTCCAGTCTATTGTATGAAAGTCAGCGAAGAGTGTAACCATCTAGACCAGGGGTCTCCAAACTTTCCAGCCTTAGGGCCATACTGATTACTCCAGTAAGTTCCGAGGGCCAAAACCATATTATCATTGTTGCCGGTGGTAAAAAGTGAAATAGTCCAAAATCTGTCCGCGGGTCGAATGTGGCCCTCGGGCCGTAGTTTGGAGACCCCTGATCTAGACGCGTACGAAGCCCTCCCGGGCATAAAGAAAGCGAGCAACGCGTTACTCCTCCCAACCGTTCAAGAAAGCCCAAGCGACAACCACGTTAAATTATTGCGAGAAGTAATCCACATATATTTCGTAACAAAATACCCATCTGTGAATAGTCAAGCGTGCATTGTGATCATAAAGTGCGGGCGAGAATTCTGGTAAAATGTTTTTCTTTTTCTTGTCAATCTATTAATGATAAAACAAAAGTAAATGCCGGTGTGACATGTACACGGTTAACCATTTAACGCCTCATGGCTGTAGGATGATTGGGCCCTCGTACACGAGGCCTTCGTCAATGGAAGGACCTTGTTCTCCTGGTTTCAAATACGGGAATATTCGTGAGTCTTGAGCAGCGAGACAATTGGATTAACTCGAAATAATTACGTGGATGTGCGAGACATCCAGGATAAAGAAATTTCACGAATTCGAAAGCAACTCGCCATTATAGGAGCCATAGCTTGCCAAATATAAATTGTCTCCTCGTCGAGGAATACTTCCGCCTTCAAATAAGATAAGTAACGGGCGAATTGATTATATGATATTATCACATGTGTCCCATAACCCTACTTTTATATATGTGTCAATATATTATGTGATTGAAAGAATCGCATCATTGTATTATTTGTATTAATGTAATTCGCCATTTGCATATATTGGCCAGTCAAATCTACAATATGTCAATGTACTGGTAATAAGAACCTTTTCTTATCTCCAATCGTAGAATTTGTCATCGACGCCGAGAGCGGTCGCTTAGGGACAGAATGGTCCCATAGATTGTTGTTATCAACAATTCATTTGTGTATATTTATGAAATCACATATATTGAAGCATTATAGAAAGGATATCGTTTTAGGAGGAACGCTCTTCCTGAAAGGTTCTATAAAACGTACTGCGTCTGAATGATTGTGTGCGAAGAATTGAGAGCAAACCTTGCCCTCTAGTATGATATTTGCTGTGTTTCTCGATTATAATTATTGAAAAGAGCGATTCGAGTTATCGAAGGCATTAATGGAAATAACTGCCGAGAACTATTAAACATATATGTACCTATAACTTAATAACCATGCTTATGTGAACCAAATCATTGCTAAGACTTATATAGATCAATAATGCGATTTTCTGTGATCATTTTTCCAGTCGGAATGTTATAACTTTGCGGTCATCAAAACTTATAAAAGTATAACTTCAAAGATTCTAGTGAAACTATGTCAGTCAATTATTATTATTCGATAATACGTGAATCAATATATAACGGTTTATTGTCACGTGGAGATTAAAAGCCATGTATATGTATCTGTATGTGTAATATATTTTTGGACATATAGATATCTATCTAAAACATTACCAAGATATATATCGGTCATCAGATTGATGAACAACCGATTCTATTACCTGTGAAGAATATACAATTTCATTTACTCTGTATTAACTGTGTATGTAAAAAACAAATCATAGCCTCGACCAGATTGATAATATGCTCTCGTGGCCTTAACAAATTTTGAAATGTGTTACTCGGATAACTGATCCACGTACGCTGGTCTTTATCGTATGTGTCAATATGTAATCCAATAAGGGACTATTTACCTTCACTTGTTTAATTATATTCAAAATATATAATTGAATTAAGATAGAAAGATAAATGTCGGTAAGCGTTCAAAGCATCTTTGTATTATTATTTGCGATAATTCTTGTATGATCATCTTCATGAACTCAGCCATCCAATTAAAAATTGTTACGATGACCTGATGTATTTAACTTCACTAATCACCTTTGACCATCATTCATAATATGAATCGGAATAAATCACATAATATTCAAAACTAAGACTTTTAATATTACAGACAGTATCACCACCAAATTACGGGTGGTATTTAATGGTTCTAGTTCAACATCTTCTGGAAAGTCTCTTAATGACATCATGCACACTGGACCTAATTTCTTGCTCAATATTTCGGACGTGCTCATTTGGATCCGTCAACATAAACACATCTTTGCCTCTGACATTACAAAAATGTATCGTCAGATCCGCGTTCATCATGAGGATTGGAATCTTCAAAGGATTTTATGGAAAGATGATCAACTCAACCCTGTGCCGTATCAATTAACAACCGTGACACATGGTACAACAGCTAAGGGCGGATTCAACTCATCAACTCATTGAAATAGCTTAACAACTCAAGGACTTGTGCATGGCAGGCGGTTTTCCACTCGCCAGGTGGCACTCGTCGAACCTCAAGGTGCTTGCTAATATCTCATCATCACCGTCAATCTCAGCTATCTTAACGGACGACTGCGAGACAAAATTCTTGGCTTGACTTGGCTTCTTCATGAGGACAAGTTCACATTCTCTTCACGGTTCAACTCAGCTCAGGAAATTTTCACAAACGCTTCGTTTTCTCCGAGGTGGCTGAACTCTTTGATCCAATCGGTTTCGTCTCACCAGTTGTGATAAGAGCCAAAATACTCTTGTAAGAGCTTTGGCTTCACAAGCTCAACTGGGATGGTCCACTGCCATCCCAGGTCTCAACACGAAGATTGCAATTAGAAAAGATCTCACTTGTCTGCATACTCTCAATTCCTCGGTGGTTCAACACATGGAGCAACTCAACAGTGGAATCGCATGGTTTCTCTGATGTATCTCAACTAGCCATGGCTGCAGTGATTTACATCACTGTCAACTCAACTTCCACAGGAAAGGTGGCTTCACTTGTTTGTTCAAAAACGCGCGTGGCACCACTCAAGAAGCTCACCATACCAAGGCTTGAACTGACTGCAGCTTCGTTGTTAGCTAAGCTGGTTGCATACGTTCAAGCCACACTCAAGGTTAAAATCTCATCTGCTCACCTGTGGACGGACTCATCAGTAACTCTCACCTGGATCAAAGCACATCATTCTCGGTGGAAGGACTATGTCCGAAATAGAGTCGCTCAAATACAAGAACTCACACCCAATGCTCAGTGGCGTCATGTGGCAGGCACAAGCAATCCAGCTGGTTGTGCCTCGCGAGATATCTCAACATCTCAATTGGCTTCTCATCAGTTGTGGTGGTCGGGTCCATCGTGGATGGTGAAACCTAATCAATATTGGCCAAAGGCCACAACTGATTCAGAGGATTTGAGCATTATGGAAGCCCGACCGGGGGTAGCTCTCCTCGCAGCAACACAGGCGCCCGAGTATCATTGGGAGCTCATTCATCGCTGTTCTTCGCTCTCAAAATTATGTCGTGTCACCTCATATTGTGTCAGGGTAGTGGCAAAACTGAGGAAGAGGTTAGAATTGGCAGGAAACGCTCCACTCACGGCGAGAGAAATGGCTTCAGCAAACACATTTTGGACGAAAGCCACAAAGGCCGTGTTTTTCAAGCACGAGATACAAGCGCTGCAGTCAGGCTCGCATCTTCCATCTGCTCACCCCTTCAGTCGACTAACAGCTTTTATCGACGAGGAGGGTGTACTTAGAGTAGGAGGTCGCCTTGCTCAATCAGCACTCACGCCTGGACATTTTCTCATTGGTGAAGCACTCACAATGGTCCCAGAGCCGAATCTCGAGGATTTGGCAATCTCACGGCTCTCAAGGTGGCAATTGTTGCAGCAAAAGATACAACAATTTTGGCGACAATGGTCTGCACACTATTTACAACGGCAGCAGTCGATTTCAAAGTGGCATCACCCTAATAACATCATCAAAATTGGCTCGTTGGTCCTGCTCACGGATAAGCGCTTTCCACCGTGCAAATGACCACTTGCACGAGTCACGGCGTTGCATCCAGGCAAAGACGGGCTCACCAGGGTGGTGACACTCAGAACTGCTACCACTGCGCTCACCAAGCCGATCTCAAAACTCGCTGTTCTGCCTATTTCATCCAACACAGAGCAATAATTAATCATCAACCCCGTTGCTGATGGCGGGCGGAATGTTGGAGAATCAGCTGGCGCACGGCGATCGATATTCGTCGTGCGCCTACCTGTTGCGGTGCTCTGGCACACGTCGTGCGGTTGAGCCGAAGATAGCCGAGGCAGGGCTTCGCGAAGCCGAGGATGTGCCTCGTTGGCATGCCGCGTCGAGCGAGAGGGTGTCTCTCTCGCTTGACTTCGGTTTCGCTCACCGGCTATCTCGCTCAACTGACTTCAGCGCTCAACGTTAATTTTATATTTCGCAGCCATATTGGAATTTTGACACTTTTCGGAACAACCACGGGAACAGCGCACGCATTATGGGACTCTCGGATTTTTCTTCACTGCATTCATCGGACTCACTCAACTTCTCGCTCAACAGGACTCAAATACACGGTAAGAGTACACCGTCACAATTCAGTGCAATTCAATGTCGGTGAGGAGTAGAAAATAGCGGTACATTATCATTCTTGTCTCACTCTGTGGCGTGCGCTGCAGCACATGCTGCACCACGTTCTCCTCACTGTATTTTGCCGGTATACCAGGTGTATGCATAAGTTTTTTCCGGTTTTTTGGTAAAAAAAAAACACGTAATTTTCAAGGGAAATTAATTTTTGTTTTATTCAAAATATTAACCATCGGCTTCTACACATTTCGCCCATCTTTACTTATGAATACCATGCCAGAAAAACTGTTTGTCTTTTGCGGCAAACCATCCGTCGAGCCATTTTCCAACTTCCTTGAAATTGCTGAAGTGCTGCTCTGGGAGCGCGTGCCCCATTGATGCGAAGAGGTGATAGTCAGATGGCGTCAGGTCTGGCGAATACGGCGGGTGCGGAAGGATGTCCCATCCAAGCGATTTCAAGGTGTCTTTCACTGCTTTTGCTGTGTGAGACGGCGCATTGTCGTGTAACAAAATCACTTTGCCATGTCTTCTGGCCCATTCCGGTCGTCTTTCGATTAATGCGTGGTTTAAATTAATAATTTGTTGGCGATAGCGTTGTGTATTAACGGTTTCACCGGGCTTCAAGAGTTCATAATACACAATACCGCTCTGGTCCCACCGGACACAGAGCATGGTCTTCTTGCCGAAGCGATTTGGCCTTGGTGTTGAAGGACCGGCTTCGCCAGGTGAAAGCCACGATTTTTTCCGCTTCGGGTTTTCAAAATAAATCCATTTTTCGTCACCCGTCACAATTCGATGCAAAAATGATTTCCTTTCGTGGCGTTGAAGCAGCACTTCACAAGTGACTTTGCGATTTTCTATTTGACGTTCATTCAAATCGTGTGGGACCCATTTACCGAGTTTATTGATCTTCCCCATTATTCGTAAACGTCTGCTGATCGTTTCTTGTGACACATGTAATGCTTCTGCTAATTGCCGTTGAGTTTGAGTTGGGTCATCATCCAATAACTCCTGCAATTGCTCGTCTTCGCATTTTTGTGGTCTACCAGAGCGCTCACTGTCTTTCACATTGAAATCACCACTTTTAAATTGTCGAAACCATGTCTCACATGTTCTAATCGATGGAGCGTGTTCACCATATGTTTCTACCAGCAAACGTTGACTTTCAGCAGCCTTTTTCTTTTGATTAAATAAGAAAAGCAATGCGTGCCGCAAATGTTCTTTTTCAGGCACAAAACTCGACATGATCACTGAACGATAAAACAAAGACGCTAGTTTTTGGCGGACTCAACTTGTGTGTGTTTGTAGGTTAATGTCAGACGAACAAAATGACGTATGTGTCAAATTAATACGCTGCGTACTTTTCGCTGGCGCCATCTCTTAGTTAAACCGGAAAAAACTTATGCATACACCTGGTAATTAATACAATTATGCAGGTGTTTGATATTCACTGTACTTTCCTCCAAAAAATCTGCTGGGAAAGTACAGTGACTATACACTGCTCACTCGTGCATCCTCAGTATATGTTGTATTGTGCTACGCAGTGCTGACTGCGTAACTGTCTCACATTCAATCATCGCACTCAAGCAATTTTAATTGCAAGTGCTCTCATTGATTCACTGCAATCTCTCTTCAACAATTTGCTGAGAGCTTGCAGTGAATCACTTACAAAATCTTACACGCTCATTATTCTCCAGCTTGTCATGCTACGCAGTACTGACTGCTGTACGCGCACTGCTCTTCTAGCTCAAGCTCAATCGCACTCAGCACACAATTAATATAATTGTGTGCTGTTCAAATAATATTCAAAATTCAATTTATTTATTTATTTTATAATTTGTACCTTTTTTTTTAAATTCATGTTTTGAGCTGATTTCTAAATTAAACTGTTTTGGATGGTAATTTCTAAATTTAAGATCTCCGCATTGTGTATCAAAATTGTATTTCTACACTGCTTTGGAAGGTAGAATAAACCACTTCCTCAATATAACATCTCTGTGGCTGGTTTACTTTCCCTCTTGTATCGAGTGAGGCTTCATTCTTTTCCAATATATTCGCAGGTTCAAGATCTGTCAAGGCACATCGGACGGATTCTCAACAGGTTGCAATGGGCAAGAATTGCATTGTTTTAGGGCCCTATAAGTGACTCATTTTACACCGAAAAAAGAGTATAATTAGTTAGTAACAATTTTGTAAACAATAAACTCAATTTTTACAGGCCCTCTACAAAGCCTACAGAGAAAATCAGAGATTTCTCGGTAAAGTCAGAAATCTTTAGTCGTCGAAGCATGCGGCGATTTTCAGAGAAAAGTCAGACTTTCCTTGAACCTCACGAAAATTGTTTGAGAAATAAGTAAAAATAAGAGTTTTCTAGATCATGTAAAATTATAGAAGTGAAATGTATAGATATGATAAAATGTATAGAATGTACAGATTATCGGAGATTATCATATATTTTAAGAGTAATCGGTTGAGAAAATATTATATTTTCTGAACAAGTAAGAATGTTTAGATTTAGATATAACTTTGACTTTTTCTCATATATCCACATGCGTCCAAACATATAAAATATGTGATTTCTAGACGTTTAACACATTCTGAATATGCGGACATGAAAATCACCAAAAAAAATGTTCAGCATCACAAAGCTTCCTTTGGGAGGAAGCAAAAATATATTCGATGTAGCAGTACTAAATCTTGTAACTCTTTTCTCGGGTTTAACAATATTTATTTTTAAGTAAACATATGTGAGGAATTCGACGTTAAAAGTTCAAAAACAAGATTGCGAAAATGTTGATATCGATTTTGCGATATTAAACAAAATTGCACAGCAACAAGGCTTGACGAACGCCTTGTTTTGGTCACACAAAATATACACTGCGAAAAATTTCTGCATTAAATTTGAAATTCTCGAAAGCGGCCAAAGAAATTTCAATATCATTGCGGCAGTAATATGTTTTTTTCAAACTACAGCTTCTGCGTAACCTTTTAGAAATTTGTTTAAAGGGGCCTTTTTGAGTCACCCTAATGCATACTCACATGGTACCCTTTTCAAACATATGGGTACAGAGGCAAGGTAGAGGTGATACGCTCCCACATACTAACAATTTGATAAGGGAGACTCAAGGAGCACAGCACACTTGAAATGCATGTATCCCTTGTTGTCTTAAAGTAAATGGCGCAAGTAAGGCTGCACGCTCAATATCTATCTAAATTTCATACACTATACTGTATCATACCCAAACACGCCCAACTGCTAAATGACTGTTAAATTCTCTTAATCACATCAATCAACAACAACTCAACACTCGATCATTTTTTTCCGGTTGCAATATTCTCGTCTCTACTCCCTAACGGTCTTGTTGCGGCTTCAACCATAGAGAGGAACGAATATGAATATCATATTCATCCACGAATTCATATTTTCCTGAATATCTGACACTATTATTCCTTCTGGAGGTAATACCTTTCTCATCCGATTGTAATGAAAGTTTTTTATGTGGTCTCTTTTTCTGATATTGAATTTCATAGTTTGAAGTGAATCAACAGCAGATAAAAATGGAGACAGTACGCAGCTTTTCTGTAAAGTAGTTTTGCAATAAAAGTAAGATTCTGCGGATACTGCGAATACTCGAAACTAGAACAAATTTGAGTATTCGCGAATAAGTGAATATTTTAAAAGGTCGATACACTGACTTTTGGGTGCGTGCATATATTCCTGATGTTGACAAGTGTACATGATAAGTAACACGCCAAATGACAATCAGATGCTATACATCCAGAATATTTAAAAAATGGTGAACTTACATTTGACAAGATCAAGAGCTTCCTCCTTGGATCGGAGAATGTTTTCTTCTCGCCAGGAAGAAGGGCGCCGAGAACCAGCATGTTTTACGAGTAGATGAGAACATTGAACCTCTTCGGGCCCCTCCACTTTACCATTTCCCGACGGATCCGCAGGTTTGTCCGGCACGTCCCATTGACTTTCTTTCGTGTACACATTTAAGTAGTAATGCTGACCTGTCCACAGAATACAATTGCATTTGTTAGTGTCATATACAATTTGAACTACACGGTGCATAAGTACCCGTATAGGGTATAATAGCCCTTACCAACTTTTTCTACATATCGTGGTCCCAAATATCATTTTTCTGTTCAAGTTGATTCAGTTTTGTTTTTTTTTTTTACTCAACGATACCTTCATGATATTCTGTCGGTAGAAGTGCAGCAATGGGCAACCAAGTTCAGCTAGTAATGAATTAACCTGTTAACCGGGGAATTCCCTTTTTAATTACGCAGCTAGGACGTGTCAGTACGTCACTCGCTAATGACGCACGTCGAAGAAATGCGCAAGCAGCCAATCGAGCGAGGTTGACCGAGTCCGACTGCGAACGACGAACACGATGGCCAGGCGCGTCGTAAGAGATCCCACAGGCAAGCGAAAAGAAATGCGGTGAGCCTCCGGACAGACGAGCAATACGTCGTGTGTGACGGTTATCGAAACTAGGGAAGGAACGAACGAAGCGTATACACGTAGCAATAGAAAAGGCCCTTTAGCGCGAGACAGGGCGTAACTACTCCCATGCCCTCCTTCGCTCCTGCTGCTCCGCCACTCTACCCCCGCTCTGGATTGGTTCTTTAAACCCCCCACCACCTTACCCCGCACCTGAGGGACCCTACCTACCGAGTATATATCCATGCGATCTGATTAGTTCTCTTACCCTTGCGCCATCTGACGAATTTTGGTCCATACTTTGTTGCTGATGAGTCGTCTATTTTAACTTGTCTACCATCAGCACGTTATCCACAGTCGGTAAAATAGATCAAACGTCGGCAGCCGGATAGGTTGATTATGTATCAGTGATCGAATAGGTATATTGGGTACCAGTCGTCGGTAATGTAGATGTGCATACAATCGGTATAGTATATTTGGGGCTTATAGTCAATTGCAGATTTGGTTTAACAATTGGTAAAGAATTGTGAAACAGGTCGGTAATCACCGATCAATAGTGCAGATTTTGATCGGCTGCCGATAAATTCGACATGATAGTTTGGGCACTTATCATCGGTAAAGAAGATTGTGCCTTGCAATCGACATCACAGATTAGGCCCTGCCATTCATAAATAAGATTGTAACCTGTCGCCGGTAAAACAGATTAGTGTCCTATCGTTGATAAGTATATTTGAGCCCTGCAGTAAATAATCATACACGTATCTTTATATACAAATAATTCATACAGAAATGAATCCATTTAGCCAGGAATACCACTAAGCTAACGAAAATTTATTTTTCGCACTACGTCCTTGTCTAGAAAACTTAATCAATTATGAATTCTTTATTCTTCTCTACATGCTTCTCGTGAACACTTGTCAATTCTTCAGGGTAAAAGAAACTAACAAAAGTCTCGCCTTTGAGATTACACAGTACATACACGAACAATTTTTGACGCTGTAAACCTTTTTTTATGCGGAAAATTTCATCACTACAATTTTTCTCGTGACCCTTCTCGAAGGTGCCTTTAATTCGTCTAATTTGAATTTAACTTCTTGGTTTGTATTGAGACGACGGGTTCGTCTCATATACGTGATACAGGCACACCGGAGCACCGGTACCACGCGTTACCCACACTACGAAGAACAACTAGCCAAGGTACACGCAAGACATACACAGCGAAGAACCGGTACACGCGTTACCAAATCTACAGAGAACAATAAGTCTAAATACACACGATACATACAACCAGAGGGACCTGCACTACGCATTACCAATACTATGAAGAACAACGTACCGAAAAACGAACTACCGTTACTCGAGCAAAGATAGTACAAACCACTAGAGTACTAAATGATGTATAGAAAGGATTCGACGAAGGACACGTTAATTACGATAAGCAGATATAAGAAATTAACGGCATCAAATATAATAATACCCTTTTATACAGGCAGAACATGGAAGAAGAGCGGGGAAGCCAGTATAAAAGGGTACGAAATGTGACAATCGAGTGCATTTGTTGATAGATACTCGCCTAGGACCAGATTGCCAACCAGAAGAAGGACCAGCTAACCAACCAGAAGGAGGATTAGATATCCAACACGACTCCAAAGACCAGGAACGATTCCAAAGGTATAAGAGGGACATCTCCACTGATATCAAAGTCCCGTAACTGAGTCGCAGGAACATCCGAACCAGCTACACGGCATCCCCGAGGACGATACCTCACGGTAAAATGATACCGAGGGTTATGAGAATAAGAAGATTCAAATCTCCAAAAATGCATTTCGCTGACGCCTCCACCGCAGCGGCGACCGGGCAAGTAAGCAGCTAGTGTAGCTAGAGGAGCTCAAGCGAGAGCTCTATTGAGCTCAATCGATGAGAGGTAATAGACCACGTTTGCACATCGTTTAGTTATCGACGTAGGATTTTGGACGCGATGATAAATTATCAACGATAGGGTCAGTATAACAACTTTCCTTCGTACCATCAGTAGAAATTCCACTAAAATCAACTAGAACGGTATCATACCAATTGGGGGATATTTTATTATTTAATTTAAAATTTACATTTCTTAGCGGACACGAATATATAGGCGTGTGTAAGCTCGGGTAAACTTTGCTGCGAGGCACATGGTAGCCAAGAACCATAATAAAGGGATTCAAAGTTATGTTTATTTACAATATTCTACTGTCTTTCAATGTATAACTATATTATTTATTATGCCTCTTTGAATAAATCCTACTTTCACCCAATATTGAAGCTTGAATTAATTTCCTCCCTGCTCGAGTCCAAACTAAAACCTTTTCAAGGTAATGTTAACATTAAATACCGTTACAGTATTTATACGTTGTGACGGCGTCATTTAGGTCATACGTGAGCCAGCTGTAGGACGCTGGACTTTGCTCTGATGCCAATGCGACATTTATTGTAATCTGTTCACCGTCAATATGTTGTCGACAACCGGTAAAACAGATCGGCAGCCGATAGTTGATAATACAGATTAGGCCCTACAATCGATAAAGAAGATTCTAGGCTCTCGCTGATAAAACCGTTTTCGCTTTTATCTCTTATAAGTAGATTTGCTTAGATTGAGTAGACTTATAAGTCGACAAACAGATTGGGCCCTTTAAAGAAATTCCATTACGCTTTGACTTTTATCACAGACCTTTTCAAAAGTTTTAATACAATCGCTGCAATATTGTTGACAACAATAATTATATATAAATTTACAAGAATTATATTTTTGAAATCTTACTTTAGATAATGAGCTCCAATCATATCTTTTATCACAGATATAATAAGAAAATCTTTCGAAAATCGTTTGTCCAATTTGTGTGGTATGTGGATTAAAAAAATGTTCCTTTATTGTATTATAAAATTACTTGAGTAAGAGTAATATATTGGAAATAAGTGTTTAATAAAATGAAAGAACATTCCCATTACAAGGTCCTCCGGTTGAAAACTTTAGATTTTTAATGTTCCGTGAGATTCGTTAAAGTTAGGTTTATGTATGGCAACATTAATTTTGTGTTTTTTATAAAGGTCATATTGAGTAAATTAATGCATATGAAAACACATTAAGCATAATTACCAATAAGTTTTGATGTCAAAGGAGAATTTTACAATTTTGTTCATATTTCACAAAAAGAATTAACCAGAGAAGCCAATTGCGAGATACAACAATTACTAATCCGTAGTAAATGTGTAACAGAGATCATCAATCAATCAACTTATTACAGCGTATCTCAACCGTATTGAGACGACAGACTCGTCTTATAATTAATATACGGCCTGTGTTTGAGAAATCCGTCTGATGGTGTTGTTTGACAGATCTTGAACCTGTGAATATATTGGAAAGAAGATGAGTCTTCACTCACGACAGGGTGAAATAAAACCAGACTAGTAGATGGAATTTGGAGAAAGTGGTTTATTGCACCTTCCGCTTAACTACAAACAAACCATATAATTTTGAATAAAACACTGAAGTGAGAATAGATAAATGAAAGACCAAATTTAGAAAAAGTACAAAATAATATAAATAAATGCACCAAAATTCCAAGAATAATAAAAATGAATTTGATTAATTGAACTGCATTTGAGTGCATGAGCTGAGAACCAGCACACAATTATATTAATTGTGTGCTGTGAGTACTGAGAGTGATGTGCGCACCGCAGTCAGTGCTGCGGAGCATACAACGCAGTGAGATGTATGAGTGCGTAGACAAATTTACTGCCTGTCAGCAAATACTCAATGTGATGGTGAAATAGAATTTAAAGAGAGTGTGTGCTAGCACATGCAATTCTGACAATTACTTGGAATTCTATTATGACAGGCTGTGATGCGGTCTACGCTGCAGAGCACAGAAGTGTGAGCTTGAGGATGCACAAATGATTGGACTGAATTCACAACACTCTCCCAGCAAGTTTAATTGGGGGAAAGTGCAGTGAATTGGTAAAAACACACACAATTATATTAATCGAGCATGCTAATAATTGAGTGAAAACGTGGTGCAGCCCGCGCTGCAGAGCACGCCACAGTGTGAGACCTTTATGAGGATGTACCGATGTGTAGTTCACTCCTCACCGTCATTGAATTACGTTAAATTGTAACGGTGTACTCTTACCTGAGTTTTGAGTCCCGGTGAGCATGATGAGCGCGTCCTGAGCGAAAATCCAACGAGAAAAGTCGAAGATGATGGTGCGCTGTTCCTCGATGTCGTCGCAAAAGTTGACTGACTTTTCAATATGGCTGCGGAATATGAATTTAACGTTGAGCGCTGAAGTCAGTTGAGCGAGATAGCCGGTGAGCGAAACCGAAGTCAAGCGAGAGAGACATCCTCTCGCTCGACGCGGCGTGCCAACGAGGCACATCCTCGGCTTCGCGAAGCCCTGCCTCGGCTATCTTCGGCTCAACCGAACGACGTGTGCTTGAGCACAGCAACAGGTCGACGCACGGCGAATATCGATCGCCGTGCGCCAGCTGATTATCCAACAGCCTGAATAACTAGCCTAAACGAGATTCACACACACAAACACAGGGATCCATACCATACAACACGCACACCTATAAAGACCAACTACCGTTACTCGAGCTGTAGTTATACTACCAAACAGTAAGATTATAGTCTCAAGAAAGGTATGAAGAATAATCTAAAAGAAACACGCTAAATCACTATAACCAAGGAGAGGAAATTAACGGGACAAATGGGCTACAGGACGACTAGCAGATATAGTAATACCCTGCTATACCGGCAGAACTTGGAAGAAGAGCGGGGAAGTCGGTATAAAAGGACACGACATACCACAGTCGGGGAGCATTCTGTTGACAGACTTTCGCCAACATCCGGAATCTACCAAAGGAGGACCAGCTAACTAACCAAAAAAGGACCAGCTAACTAACCAAAGGAGGACCAGCTAATCGACCAAAGGAGGACCAGCTGACCAATCAAAGAGAGGACCAGCCATCCAGCTAAAGAAGGACCACCTCGTCAACCCAAGGAGAAGCACCTTCAACCGCACCACTCCAAGGACCAGGCCTGATACCTCTGGCCCAGGGAAAACGAACATCTTCCAAGGTCAACTTACTGAGCCACTGGTCATCCAAGTAGCAGAGTACCCAAGCCAACGAGATCTCACCTCAAAAAGAAACCAGTCTGGTATGGATAAAATTATACTAAATCCATAAGGGATTAAAAAACACCCCAAAAATTAGCTAGGGACGCTCCTGTCGCATTTCCGATGCGCCGATGCACCGAGGATGCACCGCGCTGACGGCTCCACCGGAACAGCGGCGGGACCAGCGAGTAGATCGCGTAGCCAGGAGAGCTCGAGCGAGAGCTCTGTCCCCACTACAGTCCATTCAATATAGGTATAGAATAGGCTACCTCCGAACACCGAGAAATAATAACAGAGCCGATATAGATATACAAACGATAGCAAGCTCCACAGGCTGTTTCCTTATGTAGAAACTATACTACCATCTAACTAAAGAAAATATTTCAATATTTCAATATAAAATCGCCTACTTCATGCGAACACAATTATAACGGCATGCGTAAGCCCGGGTCAAGTTTTTTGTAAAGTGCATAATCACCAAAACTAAAAAGGAGTATATTTAATTATCATACAAATTATTTATCTGTCTAATGTGTGTAATAAATCATACTTTTACCTAATACTGAAGCCTATATTAATTTCCTCCCTGCTCGAGTTCGAACTAAAACCCTTTAAGGGTGATGATAACGTAAAATACCGTTACAGTATATAATCATAGTAATCGTTTATGAACAAGATTTCATATTCTATTGCATTTATAATCTTGTTAAAATTGTGTTCGATTATTGCCGAAATCAATTCCATTTCCAATATCAAAATAAGTATTAGGCATTAACATAGATGGGTAATCAATTATCAAAAGTTATTTTTCCGACTTATAATATAGAATTAGAAATAATACTTAACTTGTCAATGTAAGTTCCAAAATTTATGAAATTATTGTCTTCTTTTATGCCAAATATCCCTATCAGAAGACGATTGATTAAGGAAGATTCAAAAGCTAATATTCTAGAATTATGAAAATCAAAAGTATATTTAGTTGCATTAATATGACTGACCACGGTGGTGGGAATTTGATACAGGTGATTAACACTACTTCGATCGTCTTGAATGCGTGTTTTTAGGCATCTTTTAGTTCGTTCAATATCAGTTGCTGGCAATATTTGTACGGTAACTAATAAACTAATTTGGATTTTAACAAGGACGGAATTTTATCTTTCGTTGAACCGATAATGAAGTTAATGTTATGTTTATTATTTGTGACTAAATTAATTTCAAATTCTTTTAAAAGCCTTAGTATATATGCGAAATTAATAATTCTACTTGTATCAAATTTCCGACTTTCTTCTTGAGTAATGTGAATAGTAGTAATAGTCCGTCTTCTAACATAAATGATCCATTTATTGAAATCTATAAGATTACAAGTTAAGAGTAACGTATCAGTAATATGTGGACGCCTTTTCTCCATCTCACTCCTTCCCCCACCACTCAACTTTTCCACCGCCGCGCTACCTACTCTGCTTAAACAGATGCGCACGTGAAAAAACGGCTGTCGCTACATTCAAAGCGCTGGACACCTGGTTATGATTCAGAGGAGGTTGTTATCTTTAAATCCATGTTACCCTCTAACAGCATCCTGAGCATTCAGTTTGTCTTTGGCATACGATGCGCGAACATAAAAAAGCGGTATGTATCCGCGATGCGGCGCGTGTGAGTGCATATGTGTGTGTGTGTGTGTGTGTGTGTGTGTGTGTGTGTGTGTGTGTGTGTGTGTGTGTGTGTGTGTGTGTGACAGAGAGAGTGTGTGCGCAAAAGGAATTATCGTAGTCGTCACCCTGGATTGGATAGTTGCCGTAGAAGTCACCAGCAGCATAAGGGTAAGTTAAACAATTTTATTCCAAGTATGTGGCCGGCTTTGCTTCATGCTACTCTTATCTGTACTCTTCCTTGTTCACCAGCGTACCCACATCACCTCCCTTTACCATCTCCACGTTACCGACACTGTTTAAGGAGAGTGGGTAACGCGGCGGTAGAAAAGTGGACTGGTGGGGGTAACCGCATGGTGGGGGAAGGAGTGGGATGGAACAAAGGCGTCCACATACTACCCGTATAATGAGTTTCAAGTCTTCACTCCATAATTGAATGCGGATCTGGCTTAGTAGGGAGAGTAATAAACGCTCGAACTGCGAATCGAAGGTCCGGTCTGATGAGCACGCCTCGCGGCGTCATTTTATTTTGGTAGTCTGGTTGAATCAAATACATGTTAATGAATCGAAAGTTATAGTATTAATTGTTACACTTCGGCGACGAGCAGGGCGATGATTGATAGAAGTTTTATGGTCGAACACTTCTGCGCTGGTCGATATCGATTTTTCACAGAATTTGCACGTTGCTGTTAGAAGCTCTAGAACAGGGGTCTCCAAACTACGGCCTGAGGGCCACATTCGGCCCGCGGACAGATTTTGGACTATTTCACTTTTTACCACCGGCAACAATGATAATATGGTTTTGGCCCTCGGAACTTACTCGAGTAATCAGTATGGCTCTAAGGCTGGAAAGTTTGGAGACCCCTGCTCTAGAAGAACAATGGCGCAAGCGGCACGTCGGGCGAGCCTCGAGCACGAGACGAGCGAAAGAGACGTGGCGTTGTGCTAACCGTTGAGCGTAGGCTCATTAAGCCGGTTAACCCCGAAATATCGTAGGGCGCGGCTGAAACACTCCAGAACTGTAAATGTCAAAGTTTTAATGCTCTATCTACGAGCATGTATATAAACCCTATTTTTATAACTCGAGAAAAAGTGAATGAACCCACCAGACCAAGTAGGTTTACAATACCATTCTCTGATAAGGTTATTACTTTTCCTAATTAATAACTAAGCCAGAAATGTTATTTTGTTATCTTTTTACTTTCCAATAGTGAACTGTAGTTTGGGACATGATAAGGATTGAAAATGGTTAAATTGTGGTGAATTTGATCAGATGGCGAAGAGATGTTGTCAGCATATCTTTTATATAAAAGTGGAATGCAATTAATTTTTGCACCTATATACAGTTATGTGCAAAACCGTCTCAAGCAATATGTATTTTATTTTGAAAACCAACATAATTTTTGTTATGGCCTATTACGGACTACGACTGTCATGACCTCATACCTAACCAGTCTTACAATAATAAACAATAGACAGGTCACCGCTATCTACGAAGTTCGTGGAAACGTGGTAACATTTCGTTGGGACAGTTTTGCAACGATCAGTAAACGAAGCTGGTTTCCATATAACACGAAGTTAAAACTGGTCCCTTGCTTTGAATTCAGATTCTATAATACTTCTATAAAGTAAAATATCAATCGTGAATTGTTTTATTGGATAAAATCGAAAAACTTCTGAAAATGAAACCATTTACGAAATCTTTGAACAATACTATGCTAGATAAGTTGAAAGAAATTCCGTCAGAAAAATTGCACAATTATTAAAAGTAAGCAAGAGAAAGAAGATTCTCTGCTGTGCAGAGAATACGCGAAAAATTTCAAGGTGAGCTCGAAAATAATGTTGGAGGAAGACCTAAGAAGCTAAATTCTAAAGATACGCGACGAGTGATCAGGTACCTGGCTACAGGATAAGCAAATTTGGCTTCACATGTAGCAGCACTCGTTCGCAGAGATATTGGCAAAACAGTAACTAAGTGGACAGTGCAACGAGCCGTACATTCGGCTGGTTTCAGAGCCATTGAGAAGAAAAAAAAGCCCTTGCTATCGAAGAAAAATATTAAAGCACGTCTTGAGTTTGTCAAGAGGTATGCATGATGGACAGATGATGATTGGAGTCATGTAATTTGGTCCGATGAAACCAAAATTAATAGATACTGTACAGATGGAAGACAATGGAATTGGAAAAGGGAAGGAGAAAAGATAAATATAAAAGATTTTATACAAACTGTGAAGCATAGAGGAGGAAATGTGAAAGTTTGGAGTTGTATGACTATTCAGGGAACTGGATCTTTTCGAAAAATTGACGGCATTATGAAGAAAGAAACATATCTTGACATCTTAAATACAAATTTAACCGAAACTATAGAAAATATGCCGGTGGCTGAAAACGAAATAGTTTTCCAACACGATATCGACCCCAAGCATACTGCAAAAATCGTCAAAGAATGGTTAGGTAGACAGACATTTCAGGTGTTACAGTGGCCTACACAGAGTCCAGACCTTAATCCAATAGAGAATCTATGGTCTTACTTAAAAAGGGCTCTACTACACAATTATGTCCACCACCATCATCACTCAAAGTTCTGTGGGAACGCGTTCAAGAACAGTGGGATGACATTTCTTCTGACTATTGCAAAAAACTTGTGGAAAGTATGCCGAAACGACTGGCAGCAGTTAAAAAATCAAAAGGACTGTGGACTAAATATTAAAGCGTGTGAAAGTTTATTTTTCCCAAACGGTGCAAAAGTGGTCCAATGTAATGTTGTGTTTATAAATACAAAACAATTTTTGTTTTACCATTTTTTTTTCATTTTCTTACTTTGTTGGGTATCTACTATATAAAATATAATATTAGATACAAATGGTTATTTTACTTTTTTTTTAACGAGAAGTATGGATTTCTTGGACGGTTAGGACAGTTTTGAACCTAACTGTAAATATATATATAAATAAAAACGTTATATACATAAAAATACTACACCTAGCACATACAAAAAATACTAAACATAGAAATTGATGGCATCTTTAGGAAAAAAAAGAATCCACCATGAAATTAGAAAAGCATTAATGATGATTCAAAACCCCAACATGTGTTCACAAAGAATTTTCCAAATTTTAAATCGTAAGGATAACTTGGTTATATTTCGAACTAGGTAACGGTTATCGAGAAAAACTTCAACGATTACGATTTACCATCGACTTTTATATACACTAACTTAATTTTCGGTAGTAGAGACTATTTACTCTCTCATAACTCACAGAGATATTATTTACATTTGTTTTCAACTTATGATTACTCGATAATTCAGAAAAATGAACATGACATACACATAACTTATCCCGGTGTGATAACAATAGAAATAATTATCACACATCTAACGGGTACACTCAACACTAAAATGCAAATAATATTAGAAATAATAACAGGAATAATGGTGTTATGCCGTATGAGACGTATTTAAGGATAATATGGTCGAAGGTAAAATATTTAATTAAAAGTTAGTAATTGGGATCTTTGCCGTTAAGGAATTAGAATTAGAAGGAGAGTAAAACGCAGAATTAACATAAAACAAGATATTCGATTCATTATTATAATTTGCGGGCGAAAGTCCTCAAATTATTATACGTGAAAAAAGAATTACTATAATGTCGATAACAATTAAAATTCAAATCTCTTCCTTGACGAGGAATCATTCAACTTCGATTTTAGTTTTAGACTGATTTCGAGAATGTACCCACTGCATTCGCCGAAAGTGATAAGTTGCATTTTGTCGCGTGTCGTTGATCGTGACTCGCTTCGCGCATCAGCACATTCTTTCTACTCGTGATTGAGTGGCCTCGCGATCGAGAGATGGAGAAATCGACGCTGCTCACGAAAATTAGCATGTTTCAGATTTCTTACGAAAAGAAGCACGCTTGATATCAGCGCGAAAACTAGCATGTTTCGGCTTTTGCCACGAAAACTAGTACATTTCGATATTTGCCGCGAAAATTAGCACGGTTCAGTATCACTGGAATTGTTTCTCATTTTTTACTCCACGTTTTTTGAACATCCTTTTTTACTCCAAATTGACGAAGTATTTTTGCTTGTCATTTTATACTGTTTTATTTTTTGCTTGAATTTATTTCATACATATTTTGGTGTTCGAATGTTCGTCTGCTAGGCTTATCATAAGATGGCAAACAGCAAATGCCTCGTCATTTTGGAGTAAAAAAACCATGGTCAAAAAAATTAGAGAAAAGAAAATCGAAAACAATTTCAGTGTATGCAAAGTTATTAAAATTGCGAGTATTCGGGAAATATTGTTCAACCTTACGTCGATACAGTCCGCGTTAAATATGATTTCGATCAAGAAGGAAGGGAGATGAAATCTTAAAAAAAAAAAAAAATATATGAATGATGTTCATTCGTTTCAATTGAAACAGACATCACATAGGAAATTGTCTCTTGCTCCAAGGAAAAAAAATAGATTTACAAGCAATGCTTGACAGAGGTTTCATTCCTATGGAACATAATCAAACTTTTTCGAGAACATTAGACGATAGCGATCTCTAAGATTCCAGTAAATTTGTTGAATTGTATTTCCAATAATGTTATTATTTTTTAAATAGAAAACGAATATAAATGTTTAAGGGTGTACGGGCGATACACCCTTAATGTTTTTCATTTATTCCTGATAGTGCTCCCGAAAAAATTATTAAAACATTTGTGAAAGTTCTGAATCTTATTCGATTTAGATCGGCGAATATACAACTTATTCCAATGCAAATCGAAATATGCTATTTTTCGCGACGGAAGCCGAAACATGCTACTTTTCGCGGCAGAAGCCGAATCATGCTAGTTATCGCGTCGAATATCGAAACATGTTGGTTTTCGCGGTGGAATTAGAAACGTGTTAGTTTTCGTAAGAAATTTGAATCGTGCTACTTTTCGTAAGCAGCATCGAAATAATGTTGCAATTAGTGAAGTTTTCGGTGCAAATAAAAAATAGAATTCCGCGGCGTAACATCCCCCCTCCCTTAAACGGACAAATCTGAATTCTTTGAGATTGAAGTGAAGATTTTTTACTTGTTGGTAGCTAGTCAAAATTCTCGTCACGATTTGTATACACCCGAAATATTTATTCTTTTCTCATAATTTATAGCACTCATGACCCATACTCATAAATAATTTCAATCATACATTGGCGTGGTTACAATCGATTGCAGCAACTCAGCGTGTATCCAGATTTGAGAATCGCATTCTGTTGTGTGTACGAGCTGTACCGGTCCTCGATAGCTCTGATCTTAACTGTTCCCGTGGTGGTGTGAGCGGCTCGAGGTTTATGTTTACCTCGACCGTAGGGATTGATGCCTCGTCCGGCCTTGCAGGTATCGAGTTACGCCGGCACCTGTAACATTTCTACACGGCATATCCGACTAACGCTGTCGGTGCTATTGCACCCAGAGAGTATAAGTTAATATTATGATCGTGCTGTTTTCTATAATTAATGTTTGAGTCTTAATTGTCTTTATTGTTATTCACGCGAGTCCCGAGTTTTTTCAGCTCCTCGAGATCTCGCAACACGTTTAATATTGATCCCGTTCAACACTATGTTTCGTTGTTTGGCTAATGGTTTTTACGCTGAAACCTCGGGCGGTTACTAAACATACATCTAACGAAGCCAGTATGTATGCCCAAGTCGCATTTTGTAAGTATTTTGTATTTTGCTGCGACATTTTTGCACGTTATTCTGATCGACTCGTCCGTGGGTGCTGCGTACAGCCACTTGCCCGGCTGTTGCATGGTTATAAGCAGTATTCGTTTCAAATTTATTACCCGTTTCGTGCAGTACCGACTGTTATCTGTAGCAATATTTGCAAATATGAGGATCTCGCAGGGAGCGTCCTTAGTTAGGGCCGTTAATGGGTGCGTGGGAGAGCAGATGTACAACCCATCGACCTTTTTGCACTGTCCTAATTCATCGATCGTCAAACGTAAGAAATTTTAACTTTCGCTGTCGACAATCACGTAGTCCTCGGTGGTTTCGATGTAGTAGTATCCTCCGTTGCTGGTCCGTGTGGATAGGGGGAATACCTAGTGGACGCCGTACTTCGACTGACCGATTAGTGGTATCTCCAGCACTAACACTGTAGCATGGCCTATGCTGTAGGCCTTGACATCGGCGAGGCGCATAAGTATTGCTGCTTGAACGAGCTTCTTAGCGATTGGAAAACTATTGCCCGGTGGTAAGAGCGGTAGGGCGTCGGTGACGTATCATGTGAGTGTTCGCGGCGGCAATACTGCGACGGTCATTCCTTTATTCATGATGTCCGCAACGAGCCACACTAGCTCCTTCACGTCGCTAAGCAGAGTCTCTACTACTATACTTATAGCATTCTGACTTTCGACTAAGTTTTGGCGCTTTTCAACCCAGCGTACGTTGTTGCTTATCGTGTCATTGACCCAGTTTATCAATGTCAACAGGGCGTCCTCGTTCGCCTGTACACGATGAGCACTCTCATTGAACATGTCTAATGCCGTCCTTACCACCTGGAGCTGCTGCATCGGCTCGCCTCGTTAATCTCATTGTCTCTTCCCTGGTTACAGGGGAAGCGCGGCTCTCGGACCTCTCCCTGCCTCGCTTCCTCAGTGCTGCTATAGCCGGGGTCTCTTGCCCCGGGCCACCTAGTGCTTGCTGCGCTCTCTCTCTCTCTCTCTCTCTCTCTCTCTCTCTCTCTCCTTAGTCCTCCTCCTCGTGCCGTCATTCGCGCTGCCTACTAGCCTCATTGCTCTATCCTTTTCCGACGCAGAGGTGTTAATTCTCGCTCTTTCTTGCGCTCTTACACTAATACATATGTGGCTTACAGCACCCGCATTTGTATTGCGCTTACCTGTTTGATAATTTAATTTTCCATCTCATTAATCATGAGTCTGGGTCTTTTACTCCGAATAGCCGGGTGAGCGGTTGATGATCAGTCACGATCTTAAACCGAGTTCCGTATATGTAGGGTCGGAACTGAGCGAGTGCCCACACGATATCACGCAATTCTTTCTCCATTGTGGTGCAATTAACTACATCGTGCGACTCGCATAGCATCTAGGTAACTCGTCCCCTATCCTGCCCTGCGGTGGTATCGCCCCGATAACTCTGTCCGAAGCGTCGGTCGTAACCACGAATGGCTTCTCAAAATTCGGATACTGCAACACCGGTGCTGTGATCAGTGTTGTTTTCGGCTCTTCGAATGTTGCGTTTCTTATCGCTGTCCATTCGAACTTAGTGCCCTTTTTTATCAATTTCATTAGTAGTTTGGTAATTTTTGAGAAGTCCTTTATGAACTTCCTATACGAGCGTAGATCAATCTCAGTGAATTTTTGAATTTCCTGCGTTGTAACTTGAAAAGCCACACTGCTCCCGCCAACTGTCATCTGTCGATAGACTGCTGTGAAATTTTGATCAAGATGCGTCATTTAGTTTGTGTTTGACAGCCATTTAAAGCAAACAACCGCGTGAATTTTTGCGTAAATGGAAAAAAGCGAATTTCGAGTGCTCATTAAGCATTATTTTTTGTGGAAAAAAAAACATCACTCAAACCAAGGATAAGCTTGATAAATACAATGGGGACTGTGCACAATCAATTTCAATGGTAAAGAAATTTACTGTTTACTGAAAATTACCTCCTCCGGTAATTCTTAGTAACGTAGATGACTTCAACGTAGTGAAAAAAATGCTGAGCGAAAAAAACATCAAACATGAAATAAAGCTGCTGAATAATAAGCAACTTAAGATCAACGTGGATGATGAAAACGATTACAGAAATCTAAGTAATCTGCTTAATATGACTGACATTGAATGGCATTCTTATGAAAATAAACTCACCAGGCCAATTAGAGTAATGGCAAGAGGACTCCATCCGACTTGTAAGCCCGATGAGATTAAGAAAGAGCTTAGTAATAAAGGGTTCAACATAATTAATGTGGTTAATGTCACGAAGAAAGTGAAAGAAAATGGAAGCCAACTAGTTCCATTACCACTTTTTATGCTTTCTTTTGATAACATGGAGGATAGTAAGAAAATATTTGATATTAGACATATTCTTCATACGAAAGTTAAAATGGAAGCTAAAAGAAGGAATAGAGAAATTCCTCAATGTAAGAGATGCCAACGCTTCGGCCACACAGCGAAATTCTGCAAAAGAGAAGCTAATTGTGTCAGATGTGCAGGTAAGCACTTAACGGCTGACTGCACGATTCCGAAAACAAACAAACCCAAGTGCTCAAACTGCCATGAAGAGCACCCAGCCAGCTACCGTGGTTGTTTGGTAGCCAAGGAATTGAAAAAAAAGAGAAATATAAATACGAAGCAAAATCAGAGGGGAAAGCCCGAGCTACTTGTTACCTCAAAAACAGTTAAAGGTTTCACCTATTCGGACGCAGCAAAAACCGCATCTAGTGGCCCTGGTACTGTGGATAGTGTGAAAGAAAATGATAATACGAATATGATAAGCTTCATAGAAAGAATTATGGACATGATGGATAAAATTACGTTAAGACTAGACAGCTTAGAAAGCAGGTATGCTGTTAAGCTTACAAACAACATGCCTTGTACGTCGAATAATGGTAGACAAAAAAATTAGAATTGTTGCCTGGAATGCCAATGGTATTCTCAGCAAAAAGCTTGAGCTTGAACTGTTTCTTCATGTCCATAATATAGATATATGTCTCGTATCTGAATCGCACTTAAACAATCAACATAAAATAAGTCTTCGAGGTTGTAAAGTATATAACGCAGCGTACCCAAGTAATTACGGTATGGGAGGCAGTGCTGTAATTGTGAAGAATGACATAGATCATTACGAGTTTGGAAAAGTGGAAAACCCAGACATGCAACTTGCAATAGTCACAATCAATTCAGCCAAACAAAAGTTTAATGTGTGTGCATTATATTGTCCGTCCGGACCAAAAATTACAAAAGAAATATACAAAGATGTAATAGCCCAGCTCGGAGATAGGTTCATTCTTGGAGGTGACTACAACGCTAAACACACCGACTGGGGCTCCAGATTAACGCTCACAAGAGGTAGACAACTACGAGAAGCAATTAGAGACCTAGGATGCCGTTATCATTCAACAGGAAAGCCTACGTATTGGCCAACTGATACAAACAAAATTCCTGATTTGCTGGATTTTTTTATAACAAAGAGGATAGCTGAAAATTTCATTAGCATTGATGAAAATTATGACCTCAACTCTGACCACTCTGCAGTTATGCTAACGTTAAGTGAAAAAATTGTCAAAAAAGCAAGTAAGCCGACTCTTTGCAATTCATCCACAAATTGGTTGGGCTTTGAGAGAGACTTAGTTGGAAAAATAGACTTATCAGTCCCACTAAATAATATTGAACAGTTAGAGCATGCGGCCGAAGTCTTTATGCTGAATATTCAGAACGCAGCATGGAGCAACTCAAAAGTGGTAGAGCATAAAAACGTTAGTAATAAGTACCCAGCTCATGTCATTGAGATGTTAAGACTGAAACGCAGGGCTAGAAGAAAATGGCAGCAGACACGTCACCCTGATGATAAGAGAATCCTAAATAATAAAACACAGATTTTGAGCAGAGAAATAAAAAGGCTAAAAGAGAATTCTTTTGTTAGCTACATGGAAAACTTGTCTACAACTAAAGAATCAAACTACTCGTTATGGAAAGCCACAAGTAATGTGAAAAGACCGTTTTCTCACATGGCACCTATCAGAAAAGCTGATGGCTCATGGGCGAGGAGCGATATAGAAAAAGCTGAAGAATTCGGGAGTCATCTTGCTGAAATCTTCACGCCTAATAATATAGACTCTGATTTAGTGATGGAGCAAGTAGAAAACAGTCGTGAAAGTAACATCCCTCAAATTCGAGTAAAGGAGCTTAAGAAAGAAATTAAAATTCTGAAACTGAACAAAGCTCCAGGCTTTGATCTAATAACAGCAGACATATTAAAGAACCTCCCATCCAAAGCCTTAACATGGTTAAGCTATATAATGAATGCGGCCCTAAAGTTACGGTGCGTCCCAGGCATATGGAAAGTTGCTGAAATTATCATGATAAATAAACCTGGAAAACCTGCGTATGAAGCTAAATCGTACAGACCGATATCGCTGCTTCCCACGATGTCTAAACTTTTTGAAAAACTATTGCTTAATCGAATACAGCCTATAATAGAAAGCTGTTATATTATTCCGAACCATCAATTTGGGTTCCGTGCAAAACATTCTACCATAGAACAGGTTCACCGAATTACTAATGTTATAGAAAAAACACTCGAAGAAAAGAAAATCTGCTCCACAGTTTTTCTCGATGTGGCGCAGGCCTTCGACAAAGTTTGGCATCCAGGTCTCATTCATAAACTTAATTGCTTTTTGCCTAAAGGTTATGTAGAAATCCTGGAGTCATATTTATCTGAAAGATCGTTTAGAGTGAAACAAAGAAATGAATACTCTCCATTAAAAGAAATTAATGCAGGAGTACCCCAAGGCAGTATATTGGGCCCAGATCTTTACTTGATTTACACAAGTGATATCCCACAAACAGATAATGTAATGCTTGCAACATTTGCAGATGACACTTCAGTAATGGCTGTTGGCTCAAACATCAATGAAGCTACGGATAAACTACAAACAGCTGTTAATGTGATCTCAAATTGGTGCAATAAATGGAAAATTAAACTAAATGAAGTGAAATCTACCCACGTAAACTTCACAAATAGGAAAATCGAAACCCTTCCTGTTAAAATAAACGACGTTGTAATTCCACATGATAACAAAGCAAAATATCTAGGAATGACACTGGATGCAAAACTTAGATGGAAAGAACACATCAAGATAAAAAGGAAAGAGCTCGATTGCAGATACAGAAATATGTATTGGCTAATTGGACGGCGCTCAAAATTATCGACATACAACAAAATTTTGATCTACAACCAAATTTTAAAACCGGTGTGGACATACGGTATTCAACTGTGGGGCTGTGCAAAGCGGTCTAATCTTCAAAGTATCCAAACTTTTCAAAACAAAGTACTACGTAATATACTGAATGCACCTTGGTATGTTCGCAATACTGATATTCATAGAGACATCAAAATCCCATCAGTGGTGGAGGAAATAAAGAAGTTTGCTGCAAAGCATAAAGTTCGGCTAAACCAACACGTTAATGTGGAAGCCTTAAGCTTGCTTCACAATCAAAATGTTGTGAGGCGACTTAAACGGACCAACCCGTTAGAGTTGGGTTAAATTTAAAAAAATTTTTAGTAGCGCTGGAAAACTAATTAGTTTTCCAACTGTTTAAAATTATTTAGTACAATCCCAAAGAACTGACACGAAAATTAATAGTTAGCCTATCAAGACTAGTTTTAATACTAAAAATTTAATACACCCAAACCAATGGAAAAAATCCACGATATGGTGTTGGCCGATCGGAGATTGAAAGTGCGCGAGATTGTAGAAGCCATAGGCATATCACATGGTTCAGGGGTTTCGATTTTGAAAGATCATTTGGGTATGAGAAAGCTACCCGCAAGATGGGTGCCACGTTTGCTCACATTCGACCACAAATGCAATCGTGTGACAACTTCGAAGGAGTGTTTGGCGTTGTTCAACCGCAATCCGGACGAGTTCTTGCGCCGTTTCATAACCGTGGATGAAACATGGATCAACCACAACACACTGGAGAACAAGCAGCAGTCGAAACAGTGGGTTTCTCCCGGCGAATCGGCGTCGAAGAAAGCTAAGGTGGGTCTGTCGGTCAACAAGGTCATGGCGACAGTTTTTTGGGATGCAGGCGGCATAATCCATACCGATTACCTTTAAAAGAGAAAAACTATCAACGACGAATATTATGCCAACTTATTGGACCGGTTGAACGTCGATTTGAAGAAAACACATTTGGCCGAAAAGAAAGTGCTCTTCCACCAAGGCAATGCACGGGTGCATTGCACATGTGCGTAGTCGCCATGGCAAAATTCCATGAATTAGAATACGAATTACTCTCTCATCCGCCATATTTTCCGGATTTAACCAGTGATTATTTCTTATTTCCAAACCTGAAGAAATGGCTCGGCGGAAAGAGATCCGGCTCCAACGATAAAATCATCGCTCAAACAAACGCCTACTTTGACGATCTCGACAAATCTTATTATTTGGAAGCGATAAAAAAATTGGAGAAACGTTGAACGAAGTGTATTGAGCTCGAAGGAAACTATGTTAGGAAATAAAACGTTTTTTTACCGAAAAAACTATCTTTCATTCAAAAAGTCCCTGAGTTATTGATCCACCCTCGTAGCATCCTATCAAGTCTACGAATGACTTGACACCCTTTACATTTCGAAATTATTTTACTGTTGCGAGTTTCTGGGGTCTACTGGCAGTCCCTTCTCGGAGATTATATGGCCCAGGTATTGTGCTTCCTTTCGCAGGAACTGACATTTACTGGGCTGCACGGATAATTTTGCCTGTCTCAGTTGCGATATTTGACGCAGCCTCTCGGTATGTTCTTACAGGGTTTCCCCATGTACCACGATGTCGTCTAGGTACATGTTGTTCTCTGGAAGGTTGGAGGAGGTTGGAGGCACGTTTTTCAACCCGAAGGCCATTCAATTATATTCGAAATGTCCTTGAGGGGTGAAAAAGGCTGTATTTTCCTTGTCCTTTCCTGCCATCGGGATTTGATGAAATCCCGAGGCAAAATCCAAAGTGGAATAATACTGAGCTTTTCTCAACTGGTCCAATATCTCCGTGATGTCGGGCAATAGGTATGAGTCACTGATCGTAACCACATCAGCTTCATAAAATCTACTACACCCTCATTTTTCTCACCACTACTGCGTCGGGTTTTTTTACCACTACCAGCAACGGCGCGTTTCATTCGCTTCGGCTAGGCTGGATTATGCCGTCCACCAGCGAAGGAGATTCCCGTTTGCCTCTCCACCTCCTTCTTGTGGGTCTCCGGCAAACGGTAGGGGTCTGCCTTTATCGGCTGCACCCCCGCCCCGAGGGGTATGCAATGGTCTGTCATGTGGGTATACGACAATTTATCAACCGGTAAATGGAACACGTCCTCGTATTCGTTAGTTATTTCTTCCAGCGCTGCGCGTTCCTCTATGTTCAAGTACGCAGTATCGAGCTTTCTTCGTAATCGTGCGAGGCGGTGGACCCCCATCGCAGCGCTGACGGTGCATACTTCGGCTGCTACGGCCTTGTCGATGACCCACTGCCGCTATCTCGAGCGGCTCGAGTGACACAGTGGCACGTTGCACCTTTACCACGTGTTCTATAGTATTTACGAGGCTTAATACGCAACTGTTACCTCACGGTAATGTTAAACACGATCCCACTATTATTCCTTTTACCAATTCTACTTTGGAGATGAATCCGACGAATCAACTTTTCGTCGCTGGGTATTAAATTGCTTCATTCCACAGCGTAGATTGATTTTTGTAGCTCCGTCTACTAGTGGCATACTGTGGCCAAATAGTTTTAAAGTCTCGCCGCTGAGAATGTCCGTCTCCGGAAGCAGCTAATGGACCCCTAGCGGCACGTCATTTAATACGACGTAGAACCAATGTTCTATTAGTAGTGCTGGTGTTTCCAGGATGACTATCGCTCTGCATAGGGATGCGAATTTCTCCCCCACTACGCCCTACAACCCCACGTCGCTGTCCTCGGCAATAGTCTGTAGTTCCAAACAGACTACCTTCACTACGCTGCATTTGGCTCCCGTGTTTGCCGTCAGAGTATCTTTAGATATCGAACAGTGATATCGAAATCGTTAGCAGTGGCGCTTGGCGCAAGTAGCGTTACCTGCAGCCTCGGTTTAGTTGCGACCGTACCCTCTGACCTTTCAAACCGTGGTTCCGTGTTGAGCATATTCAGCTGCATCGCACCCCGCGTTCGTTGATCCGAGTCGTCACTGCTTAAAGCTGCCCCAACAGTATTCCTCGTGGTGCCTTTGCCGGTATCCTTCGCTTAGTGGTGGGATGTAGCAGACTGCGTCGGCTCACTCTCTTTCCTTTGCCGCAACCTTTTTCGGCAATCTTTCCATAGATGCCCTTTTCATTTGCAAAAATTGCAAACGACTGCTACCTCATTAAGGGCCTTGGGCTGGCTTGGTATCGGGAGACTTTTCGAAATCGCACCACGATCTGGACTTGCCCATGCGGTCCATTTTCAAAAACAGCCTGGACGCATCTCTAACAAGGGCACCTCCAGGTACGTGGAACACCGATTCGGACCAAATTTTTTTTGAGGTATGTCGCACCCAAAGGTGCAATAGGTGCAAGTAATAGGATGGGCTTCTCAGCCGTTTTCGAGATATGAAATATTAAAAATTTCCGAGCGTTCATATACTCTCTGCGTTAAATCATTTTCAATAAGGGCGCGTAGCGTAGTCGGCAACGTCTCCGCTTCGTAAGCGCTGGATTGCCGGATCAAATCCCGGCGCGGACTTAAAAAAATATATAATAATAATATTATTATTATTAAATTATATTATTAGGTGCACAACTAAGTTCCCGCTGTTTTTCAAGAGATGGCTCCAGTAGTAAGTGCTGGTCGATTGGGGCCTAACCAAAACGTCATGAACCAAGCTTAGACATATGGTAAACAAACCGCTTTGACACATTAGTGATTTTGTTTTTGCGTCATATACTTTTGGTTGTGTGAAAATGTCTGATTTCGTGCCAAAAAATCGGCATTTGCGGGAAGTGTTGCTTTTCTTCTTTCATTCGAAGAAAACGGCGGCTGAAGCGCATCGAGAACTCCAAAAAGTTACGGAGATGCTGCTCTAAGTGAAACAACATGCCGTGATTGGTTCCGTCGCTTCAAAGACGGTGATTTTGATGTTGACGACCGTTCGCGTGAAGGAAGGCCAAAAACCTTCGTAGACGCTGAATTGGAGGCATTGCTCGATGAGGATCCGTGCCAAACGCAAAAAGATCTTGCTTCAGCATTAGGAGTTACCCACCAAGCCATTTCGAAGCGATTGCATGCGTTGGGAATGATTCAAAAACAAGGAACTTGGGTTCCTTATGATTTGAAGCCAAGACGTTGAGCGTCGTTTCTTCGCCTGTGAACAACTGCTCCAGCGGCAAAAAAAGAAGGGTTTTCTTCATCGCATCGTTACGGATGATGAAAAATGGATTCATTACAGCAACCCAAAGAGAACAAAATCATGGGGACTGCCCAGTCATGCTTTTACGTCGTCGGCTCGGCCGAATATTCACGCTGCGAAGATTTTGCTGTGTATTTGGTGGGACCAGGGCGGTGTTATTTATTATGAGCTGTTGAAACCGAACGAAACCATCACTGGGGAACGGTATCGAACTCAATTGATGCGACTGAGTCGAGCACTGCGCGAAAAGCGGCCACAATACGAGCAGAGGCACGAAAAAGTGATTCTACAGCATGACAACTCTCGGCCTCACGTTGCCAAACCCGTTAAAACCTACTTAGAAACGCTTAAATGGGAAGTCCTACCCCACCCGCCATATTCCCCAGATATTGCGCCGTCCGATTATTACTTGTTCCGTTCGATGGCACATGGTCTGGCTAATCAGCAGTTCAGCTCATATGAAGACATCTCAAAATGGCTTGATTCATGGATAGCCTCAAAAGACGAACACTTCTATCGTGACGGTATTCGAGCTCTGCCAGAAAGATGGGAAAAAGTTGTCGCTAGCGATGGGCAATATTTTGAATGATTCATTTGCAAACATTTTTTCACAATAAAGTTACATTTTCATAAAAAAAACAGCGGGAACTTAGTTGCGCACCTAATATTTCCGTAAAGGAACAAATAAATATTATTTATTGTGGATCATTTTTGTATTATAAGGAAAAAGGAGCAGCTTTTTTTATTTATTTATTTTTTGGTTGAAAGGTAAAAAAAGAATTGTAACAAATGAATACACGAGTTTAAGAGAATAACCAATCTTTTTATTAACTTTTCATTGGTTATCACAACTACAAGAACTGGGGTGGTACTGATCATAAAAACATGGAAAACAATCATCATTTCGGCATCGGGCGCGCGTAATAAATGCCGAGTTTACGCACCCGCAAGGATTTTTCAAGACGTCAATCGCGAAGGAAACCTCATTAACGTTTAGGAAAGATCTCCTGTCATCATATAATTTGGCAGCGAACCAAGCGTATTGTAACATGTCGCAAAATATCGGAGAAGACAGTTGATGGTGAACAATAGATTGAATTTTGATACAATCTTCCCTAGAATTAATTTCCTTATCCTGTTTGATAATATAAGAACAATTCTGAAGTCTCTTGATAACATTTTTAACTTGGCCGTAGAAATATACATCGCACGGTTGCACTAACGGAGTGCACTTTGGTGGAATGACCTTTACAGTGCAGGTTGGTAAACCCTCCTCATCGGTAAAAATCTTCGTCATATACTGTGTACCTTTTTTTGTAGTTTATTAATGTATTTATTTATTTATTTATTTATTATTCATTCCTTTACGGAAATATTAATATAATCGCATAGTAGTTGCCGTAGAAATGATTTAATAATAATAATAATAATAATAATAATTTTGAAAAAGTTCGCGCTGGGATTTGATCCGGCGATCCAGCGCTTACGAAGCGGAGACGTTGCTGACTACGCTACGCGCCCTCATTGAATATGATTTAAAACAGAGAGTATATGAACGCTCGGAAATTATTAATATTTTATATCTCGAAAACGGCTGAGAAGCGGATCCTATTACTTGCACCTATTGCACCCCTAGGGTGCGACCTACCTGTAAAAAAAATTTGGTCCGAATCGGTGTTCCACCGTTGTACCTGGAGGTCCCCTTGTAAGTAACGGGTTCCACCGCCCGCTTCTCAAACTCGGTGGGGGCTGTCTCGCAGTTTTTCTACCACGTCCACAGGTATCCTTTCAGACCGCGTTATGTACGCGGCGATGTCCTCACACTGGCATTGCCGGAGGGCGTTGAAACCCATCCACAAGGCAGCCAGGTATTTTCGCTGTCCGTACAGGGCCTCCAGCTCACTTTTGAGCTGCTCCAAAGTAACGACGGTCTTGTGTTTCAACTCCCTCGTAGCTCGAGCACTCCGCTTGCTGCTACGCACCAACCCCAGCAGGACCTCGTGATTCTCTTCAGCTACCCGCCGGAACATGGTCTCGCAGGATTCGATGCACCGATCCAGCTGATTGTCGTCGTTACCATTGAAGTTCTTGATGTTCTTCAGGGCTAGGCTGTGGTCGAATATCCGTCTACGTGGATTCTGTGACCTCGTCTGGCCCCCTTGAGGTTCGTTGTTTGCCGAAAGATATTCCTGCTCCTCTGACCGGGCTCGCTTTGTGGCCACAGTGATAGCGCTAAGGTCGTCCAAACCCAACCTCTTTACTCACTTTTCCATTTCTGCGATGCGTTCCCTCAGCGCCGGGATGAGTCCGTACGCATCCGCCCCCACCTCGGTTAGCGTATCGGCCAGATTCCGTCTGGCCGTCGGGATTTCGACTTCCTAGAACCCGAGCTCCTCCTCGAACTCGTGCTGGCTTCTCTCTAGCTCACGTTGTTTCCTCTCGAGCTCCGCCTGGCGCTCCCTTACCCGAAGTAACAAGGGGCGGATCGTCGTACCTGTTGCCACTGGATAACCCACGGGGTCTATTGTGCGTAAGTTCTCCGTTTCGCGGTTCACCGTGTCATCGGTGACGCGTAGCGGGGCCTTCCCTCCAATGGCTATAACGCTGGTCCAATTACCCTCGGACTCGCTGAACGAAGACTTTAAAATTCGATTCACTCCGAACTGCGCATCCAAGCAGTCTGCGATTACCGCCTGCCTATCGGCGAGAATTCTCCCCGTCGGCGAGAGCCCCTGTGCGAATTCCCGACGCATTCTGTAGGATATATGCCTATGGCTGCTTCAAGACCGATTGTGACGTCAATCTTTTCGTTAGGCAAAGACGATTCTAACGAGTTTCCACGGCGTACCTGTGTCGCGTCTCTATCCCCCGGCATATGGCAACTAGCTCGAATGGCGTTAATTCGATTCTACCGAAAAGATTTTTTCCAATGTTATCACAACGAAAGAAATTTTGGCAGGTTGTTTAAGAGTACTTGAGCATTCTGCTACGCGTAGCTAGACTGCGCACTGCAAGCTAGCATGGGCGACTGCTTGCTGTTGCCACTTAGCGGCAGCACCACTCAGAAGCAGTAAATCTCGCACTAGCGCTCTACGACTGCATGTCTAGACAGCGGCTGCTTTGTATAACGCAGCCATCTTGCGTTTTGCTCTCGCACGGTTGTCACCGTCACGGTGTTTGTGCGTACTCATCAAAGTTCTGTGCATCTTAATAAGTCTCAAAGCGCAGCTCTGCCGACCTACAGTCTCTACAAACTCTTCTATCGTATCAGCATTGGTATATTGACGTCGGCCCACCAGTACATCAACACATTGGCTCATCTTGTCGTGCACCAGGCATCAGCGTCACTGCGAGGCCCGATCGCGACAGCACATCTCATCGATTACACACGATTAATATAATCTTGTGTGGTAATAAGAACGCCTCATTTATTCTCTTCTTTTTTCGCTCATTTCTATATATTATTTTCTATATTTTACTCGTTTATTTGTATATTTGTGTCTGCTGCACTTGACAGGTGGAGCAAAAAATGCTATTGTAATTAACACCTGTGTACCGATTATTAATTCACCTGCGAATCTTTACAGTCCACCTCACTCTACCAATTGAATTCTCGAACACAGGTATTTTTCTCCTTTTGTACTAGCGCGACCTGCTGGCTTTGAATTACAGGTTGTATACTTTAGTATTAAATTAACCGCCAATTACAGGTAGACGATCTTGTAGGCGATCCTCTCCATAGCGATCTCCTCTCTGGGTGCTGTTGGCCTGTAGTCATGCTGTCCTCCGCTGCCTGTCGACGGCTTCCTTCTCCACTGTTGACCCTCTGAATTGGTTGTCTTTGATTCCCGTATCTCTGCGTCTCTAATACTTGAGCGATGGCTTCAGCAATTGCACTCCCGGCACTTGCTCGCACGCTTGTGCTTTACTGTCCGCGTCTCGACGTACTACGTCGAACCGAACTTTTCGACAATTCGCCTTCCGTTTGTCAAATTGCACCGGCTGTTCACCTTGATGACTGTGCCAGATTTTAACCGGGTTTTCACACTGCACTGGTGACATATCCCACCGCAGCCACCGAAATGTTATGCGGTATGACCCATATTTGGATAATACGGTCGAAGGTATTATATTATATAATATTTAATTGAGAGTTAGTAATTGGGATCGTTTACCGTTAAGGAGTTAAAACTCGCGTGAACGAGAGTAAAACGCAGAGATAGAATAAAACAAGATATTAGGTTTAATATTATAATTTACGAGCGAAGGCCGTCAAATTATTATACGTGAAAAAAGAATTACCATAAAGTCATTAAAAATAAAAATCCAACTCTGGAGTCTTTGACGAGGAACCAACCATTCAACTTCGATTTTAGTTTTAGACTGATTTCTCGAATGTAGTTACTCACTGCATTCGCCGAAATTAATGAGTTTTATCGCGAGGCGTTGATGTTGAGTCGCTTCGCGCGTCAGAACATTCTTTCCACTTTCGAGTGAGCGGCCTCGCGATGGAGAAATAATGTCGCAATTAGTGGAATTTTCGTTGCAAATAAATAATAGGATTCCGCGGCATAACAATGGAAATAATTATAGTACGAATATAAATAATAATAGTAACTTCATTCATCGCAACAATAACATAACAGCAAATAATGGTTCCATTAATCCATTTACGATGATTTCGAATATTAACAGAACTTACACATCTAACAACAGTCTTATAAATTACTGATTGATCAATCTATCCAGTATAGGTATTCCACCTAGCATAGAACTTTTTCTATCGTTGGCACATACAGTTTTCTATCCTTATTTTACGCAGAGGAAACCAAATGGGCCACTCATAAAGTTATTTGTGAATTCGAATCACATTCATATTTGATTCAGAAAGACAAGTTGAATAATGCAAGAACCTCACTAACTAATATTTTTAATAAAATATATTACACTAACAAAAAAACACACTAGTAACGTCATAGCAGATACTACGAGATTTCTATCTTCACACCTTGATAGAAATCACTACAGCTGGGAAAGGTAATGGTACTGTTGTTCTAAATTCTATTGATTACATACAAAAATCCCTTGCACTCTTAAATGAAGAAAATATTTATAAGATTATGGTAGCTGATCCAAATAAAATTGTACAAGAATTAGTTACAAGGCTTCGAGATCATTGGAAAAGAGCAAAATTAATAAATGAAAGTAACTATCATTTCTTGAAACCTGATAATACAAATCTAGGTCAAATGTAAACTTTACCAAAAATACACAACCGGAACACCTTAATGAGGTTTCCTCTATCAATTGTCCGACACGCAATTGAGCTGATTTTATTCATAAAATGTTGACGAAGCTGTTATGCCAGTACCGCGTAATTAGATAACTCGGTAATCGGTATTGTATTAAAAAGTTATTATTTTGCGATCGTTTGCCGATTAGAAGATGGATCTGGAGTAATTCGTGTAAACGTGAATTTACGTAAAATGGAAGTATTTGTTATAGGCAACGGTAACTTTCCATTGTCTATTCAAAAGTCAATAAAAGTATAATACAATAAAATGTGGTTTCGAGCCAGTACGAGGAACCAACCTCTCGCGTTTGAATCTACTAATAGAATGATTTCGGCAAAGCAGTTATTTGCCCCTTTGATCGAAATCGAGTGTCGAAATGAATTTCACAATAATCTTTGCTTGCGAATTCCAGCAAGTCGTAGCTCGAGCTCGTAGCAGTCATTGCTCACAGCTCGTTGCTTACGTTTGCACATTTTTTCTACTGGAAAGAGAAAATATAAAATTCTACTGGGAAAGGAAAATATTTGCTTGGAAAGGACACTGTTGACGACGAACTGAAAAAAGAACCCAGATCATTATGTCTACTACTTACATCACCTTTGATAATAAGATTTACAAGCAAATTTCTAGCCTCCCTATGGGCTCTCCATTAGCTTCATTATTTTTTAATATAGTTATGACTGATTTAGAAGAATGTTGCACATCAAAACTTAATTACACTCCAATTTTTATATAAAATACATACTGACGACATGATCATCTCTTTGCCATGTAATCAAATTCAACACAGTCTAACAATTTTCAATGCTTACCACACCACAAACTACAGTTGACTATTGCGAAAGGAACAGATAATGAAATAACATTCCTTGAGTAGTTACTAATTACGGAGAATAATAACATTATTACAGAATGGTATTATAAACCTACTTGGTCTGGTAGGTTCATAAACTTTTTCTGAAGTCATCCAAAAAACAAGCAGATAGTTCTTAATATGCAACCACTGACATTGATAAGGTCAGTATTATTTATAATTCCATATTATAAATCGGAACAATGACTTTTGATAATTCATTATTTAAATACACTGATATATCAATACTAATTCAGGTGTTAAAAAATAAGTTGACGTTCGGAACAATTTAACATCATTGTAACAAGAATTAAAGTGCAATTAAATTTTTAATGTTGTCCATAAAAAGGTTACTATGATTACATATGATTCAGATACACTGTAATAGACTGAGTGCCTGAGTTATTACACCTCGTAACCGGCTTCTCCGGTTGATACCTTTTGTAAAACGTAAACGAAAATGTAACTTGTTTTCATACACATCACTTAACGCAATATAGCCGTTATAGTGAACACAAAATTGATGTTGACATATATAACATAACTTTTACAGGTATCACGGAGAATTAAAATCCCGAAGTTTTCAACCAGACAGCCCTGTTATGGAAATATTCTTTCATTCTAGTGAAGACTTCGTTTAAATATACTACCCCTACCTAAATAATTTTACATATTCAATTAAAATTTTTTACCAACACATTTTACACAGATTTGGCAAAAGATTTCCGCAAGAACTTCTCATCACATCTCTGATAAAAGATACGATTAGAGCACATATTATCGAGAGTGAAATAATTTTGTTTCGCATTTAATAAGTGTTACCGTGCCGAAGTCTAATATATCACGATTGTAAATTGACTTACTATTAGTTTTGTAAACAATATTACTGCTGTTGTATTCAAATCTCTGAAAAGGGCCCTAATCTGAGTTCAAACGTAATGGAATCTCTTTGACTCTTCTCCAGCCCATCATAAGTGAAGCAAATTATTCATTTAATTAATAAACATGTTGTAACGGTATTAAGCGTTAGCATTACCCTTAAAGGGTTTGTTCGGACTCGAGCAGGGAGGAAAGTAATTTTCGGCTTTTGTAGTAGGTAAAAGTAGGGTTTATTCAAAGAAAAACAGAGATAAAATTATATGATACATAAATACTAAGTAGAAGATTCAATTGTCTAACCCTTTCTCTTGATATTATGGTTACCACGCGCTTTACAATAAATTATTCCCGGGTACTCGAGTGCATTTATAATCGTGTACGCGTGTGAATTTAAAGAATTTATTAGAATAGAGATGTAACATTTGATCTAACGATATGCACTATGATGTGAAAAGAGATATTGATGAATAATATAATTCCTAATCTGAAAATATTCGTTAACTAATATTGAATTTATAAAAGAAAAATAAACGTCGCTTGATAAATTTGATCTATTCGTCGCGTTCCCTAGGTAAGAGGTTTAGCATGCGGGCCGTCGGTAACTGGCCGGCCGTTGCTTGCGGTATCCTGACTAGCCTCGAATTTACAGCTGAGTTGTTCAACACCTGCTTCTAACGCTACAGGCGCGTTGGTAGGAGGCTGGTACTTTTTAAAGGCCGACTCACGCGTCCACCCGACCGCCGCTGCGATCCGGCGCCAGTGGGATGCACTCTGGGTGCATGCGCAGCTACTTGATATACCAGGGCCGTACTCTGTGCAATTATCGCTTTTTTTTATCCCGGTTGAATTACCTACGCTAATATCACTTATGAGTCTTTAACATAATGATATTTATATGCAGTATTTAATGAGTAGAGATTATTAGTTTTCGTTCTCAAGAGCCTAGCCCGTGTATTAGGCTATCCTCGGCTACCAGAGTGAGAAAGAGAGACAGAGATAGCCCGCTTTGTTGATGTTTGGGTCTGCGGTGCGTTGGCCTCGAACGCAGCACCGACTCAGCTGCTTTCCGTCAAATATGTGTGACAGGTACCACAGCTGGGCTCTCTTGGTATCAGTGCGGCTGCACCTAGCGAGGGTTGGCTGCTTTTCCTTCCTGGACTTCTGCGTTGGCGGGACCTGCGAACAAAACTGTTCCCCGAATGCCGAAATTCTGGTCTTTTTATACCAGTCTCCCCTCCGGCTGGCCCATGCTTTTGGTATAACTATAGCTGGTGGCGGTCCTGTTGCCTACTGGTAGCCTTGGTACTTCTTTTGAAAATCGTCGTTGGTCTTTTAATACTTCGTTACTCGTATTTTTCGAAAGGAATAACGGGACTTGGTCTCCGACGTGCCGGCCTAATGGTGTGAGTGTCGCGCGGTAGCGGCACTTCGTTGTGTGTGTGCCGCGCGTCTTGAGTTGTCAGATATAGGCCGGTCTTACTCGGTATGCGTAATGCGCGGTAGCGGTGACTTGGTGTGTGCACCGCGCGCTTATTAGATAGCCAGTACGCTACAATGTGTCATTTAAACGTATCTTTATTTGCCATCCCTATTAGCAATAATTAGTTGCAATGATTCAAAAAATCTAATTAAATAGATGTTACGAATGTCGTAAAGTAGAAAAAAAGTAAATGTCAAGGGCTTAATTTATAATCGACGGCAGGATACGATGCTCTTTACCGACGGTACGATTTAATCTGTCTATCAACTACAAATGTATAATCTACCTCATCGACACCAAAGTCAAACTGCATTACCTACGACACCGGCCACTCTACTTTACCGACGGCAAATGAATTAGATTGCACACAACTAATATATAAAAAGTATTGGAATGTGTGTGTATGCGTATGGAACACTTACAAGGATGAGGTCTCTGCGGCTCGTCACTTCCGCAGTGTTTTTAGACTCCAAACCATCCTTGTGTGTGTGTGTGTGTGTGTGTGTGTGTGTGTGCGTGTGTGGGTGGGACCGAAAAGGATCGCAAAACAGTTACCAAAATCGCGTTCTAAAACTTCCAACGATTCGAAAAAAAACCATTTTATGTCTCGAAACGAACTTGTAACTCCCAAAATTCCTTTCCTTCAACGATATTTCAAAAAGTTACAAACTTCCAAATTTGATATGGGCGACCATGGAAATTCGTAATGTCCCATCCGTATCCAGTTTACAGAAAAATTTCAACAGCAACAAATTCAAGAGAAAAAAAATTCAAACAGCGACAAGCAATTGCTATATTATTTTTTTAAATTAATACAGACGGCTATTCAACAATTGCTGATTTTAGTCCCAACGATATCGTTGATATGCTCCCTTATTTTAGGGAGATGTAGGGACAATTATTCACAAGCCAAAAATTTGTATTGATACGAATATCTTCATTGTCGTCACCCATCGCGGCAGACATTCTGAACCCTCGAACGGAGAGCGAGGGCAGGTCGAATAATCCGCCACCGTCGACGTCGCAAAAGCGTCATCAATGAGTTTGATAGCCCGCATGAGGCTCAAAACATGGTTATTTTAGACCTGGGAAACCTCAGTTGTTCCAAGTATTGAGAGGTGCGAAACTCCGCCCGTACCGGCTACAATTCCACCACGCACGCCTAATCCTGGTCCATTGCAAAAGATGGCGTTTTGTCGGTGGGTATTGAAACGAATCGATCGATTCAGAGACCTTTTTAGATTCGTTATGTTCAGTGGCGAATACACATTCAACAATCGAGGTCAGGTAAATCGATGGGACTGCCGGTATTGGTCTGATCACAATCCACATTGGGTGAGAAATATCGAACACCAGAATCCGTAGAGTATGAATTTTTGGTAGTACATTATTAGCGAGTAAATAATACGTCCCCCAATTCTTCGAGGGAATTGTGACCGCTGTCCGTTATCTTAATTTTCTGCAAAATGAATTGCCTATTTTGCTAGAAGATCTTGATTTAGGTACACGTCAACAGATGTGGTTTCAACAAGACGGTGCACCCGCTCACTGGGCTCTTGTTGTTCGAAATCGTCTGAACGTGACATTCCGTCGACGGTAGATTGGTCGAGATGGTCCTGTCCATTGGCATCCAAGGTCACCTGATCTTACCTCTCCTGATTTTTTCTTGTGGAGCTACCGTAAAGACGCTGTCTATCGTCAAGTTTTAACAACACAAGAGAATACGAGGGAGCGGATAAGTCCCGAGGTGTTCTCTTACGAACAATTGACTGTTTTGAGAGAAGAGTTAAGGCATGTTTAATAATGAATGGGGGAATGTGTGAACACCTTTAGGAAGGGTTCGGAGTACACTCACGAGGAGGGTTTGGAGTCTAAAAATACTGCGGAAGTAACGAGCCGCAGGACCTAATCCTTATGAGTGTTCCAAACACGCACGCACGCACACACGCGCGAGCGTACACTTGGGATGTTAAAGATTTTACCTCCTCGTGGTACATCCTGGATAGCGCTAAAATAGTAAAAATGGTGTTCTAACCTAAAAATTATGGACCTACAAAAGTTATTAGTTTTGAGCTGACTATTTTTTTAGTAAAAAAAAGTCATGTTTCCATTTTTCTTAAACACGTCGGCCATCTTAAAATTGCCATTTGTAATTACGGACCAAAAAAAAAATTCTTTTCACGTTTCCTTTCAAACCCTAAAAATGTTACTATACTTAATACTTGATTGGAGGAATATTTTTCGAGATAAATCAGGTGTAAGATGAAAATGAGACATCCTGTATATTATTTGTATGTTCATATACATAACACATTGTAACGGTATTTACTCGTTAACATAAATTTTTTATCTTCTGAGGGGAAGAATTCAGGCTCGAACACAAAAATAATTAGTTTAGACTCCTGAGGTATATGGTAAGTAGGGTTTTTTTAATAAATTTGTAAAGAAAATTATGGCGATATTCGGCCTTTTTGGCGCCGTTAGCCGGTTCAATTCTTATCTACGATGATACTCTATACGACGATCCCTTGCTCTTCTTTATCTCTCGTGATAGTGGATCTTCCCCTGCAATGCCCTCTTGACCGGTGGTGAACTCCGCACATATGCGAAATCGTGCGCAGCGAGTCGCGAATACTTATCCTATACGACATGCCCTAGTGTCTTCATTATGCTTATAGTTATCCTTAGATATTCCAGGTCTCCTTTCTTTCCTTCTCTATGATACACACCTGTGTCTGTTAACAATTATCAGATTGACACCTTTTGAGTTCGATCGACAGCCCGATGGCTAGGTTCAGTCTGAGTACCCTAATTTCCTAATTATTTGACTTATTTTTGGTCAATCCTTTCGATTGTTCTGATTACTTGCAGATCATCAGCTTATCTGCTTATACAAGGGGCTATACCAGTGTGACACTTTTAAAAAATCGATTTTTTTTGCCTTTTTCGACAGTTTATACTTTGAAGAATATCCTGTAAAAATTTCAAGGCCCTATCTTTAATACTCCTGAATAGCAGCCTTCTAAAGAGCAACCGCTCGTAGGTATAAGATGACCCATCTGCCTGGAGGCGGAGCTCGGAGCTGACGTGTTGTTACCTGATTCTTTGGTCACTATAGGGGGAGGGGACACTATAGAGGGGACTCTATAGGGCCATTTGAAATCAGTTCAACGCAGTTATTCTGGAAGGGTATGTTTAGTTTATTGTTTATTATCTGTTTAGTTTCCATCCCGCGCGAAAGCTCAAGGGATGGACGTATCAAAGTTCAAACATGATTATCTGCCACTTGACAAGGGTGTTACGAAAGGTTTGGAACCTATTTATACTGACTTGAGTTCAAGGGAATTACTAGAGCGATGCAAAAGAGGGAACATGTAGAATAACAATGAAAGTTATAACGGCTTGCTCTGGCACTTTGCTCCAAAGCACCTTCATAATGGATTGAAAATGATCGAGCTCGCTAATTTCCTTGCAGTCTCAATATTTAACGATGGTTTTTATGCTACTCTAAAAATGCTACAAATAATGGACGTCATCATCGGTCCTATTGCAAAAGAATATGCCATGGAGAGAGATAACAGCCGAATCAACCAGGCGGAGTTACGTCATAAAGCATCCTCAAAAGAGGGACGAACAGCTCGGAGAAAAGCTTTAACCTCTCAGCAGGCATTATTCGAGGAGGGTTCATTGTATGGGCCAGGAACAGCGGATTAGCAGTTTTTATGGTAAATATCATTTTATCTTGCAAAAATCGATAGTTAAATCTTTAAACGCGTTTTTCTCGAAATGAGATTTTTCAAATTTACTGACATTGTAACTCAAAGAGCAATTATCCGATTGACTTGAAATTTGAACTGAGTGCTCTTGAATACATTTACTCTACAATAAAGCAGGATATTTTTTATTGGATGGAAATTGACGATTTGGCATTGAAAAAAACGACCATTTTTAGGCAAAAAAACAGACTCAATCGGCCGGAATCATGTCAGCAGTGGAGAAGCTTTTTTTTTGGCGACTCCGAAGGCAGCGCATAAGTCGCTTGGATCTCAATATTTTTCTATGAAAAAATTATGTAGAATAGGTCAAATATAGCCAAATATATTCTTAATTTTCCGAAACATTTAATTGAGTACTTTTCTTCCAAAAAATTCCCAAAAATTACCCAAATTTTCAGCGTTCACACTGGTATAGCCCCTTAATCAATAATTCCTAATTTTTATCTAATTCTTATCTCACTTATTTTTACTAATTATTGAGAATATCCCGCTCGCTTAATCGGATTTCGCTCATATCATTCAAATCGATTAGACCTACTCGTCTACCTTATCTCCTCCACTTGTATTGCTATCGTCAAGCTGCTTCTTGGAGACTGTCTTGCTGTATGGTATTCGATAACTTGCAGAACTGTATTCTTCTCTCTCGCTGTCTTCACCGAAATGCACTTGCTGTCGTTTTCTTGGCTTCTTTCTACACGTAACAGAGCATTTTTTCTTCCGCCGGCTATTTTATAGCCTGCCCCTCCGCCTCATTCCCCTCCTTCTCAATTTCTGCTCCAATTTTGAAATGTAACGCAATTTTATAATTTTGCAGAATGTCACCGACGAGCCACCCGTCTTCCCCTCGCCACCAAGCGAGGGCAGCTGGGCGCTGATCTGCTTTTTTTCACAGCGAGGGAACTCCGCAGGTGTGACGCCAGATGTTTACGACGCCGAACTCTGCTCCGGTTCGACGACCGAGTATCCGCTTTCCACAGCGCGTTCGGAAATAATCTATCCTATTGTAGAGACTGAATGTAATAAAGCTGGATAGAGAGTGTGACTACGTCACAACATATATGGGACAAACATTCTTGATATGTAAAAGATGGTTGCAATATTCCAGAGACGTCTTCCGACTATAGTAACAGCAGGAAAGGAATCGTTGTAATTTAAATATAAAGTTAACTAAAATGACACTGAAAGTTATTTCATCCTTTTAAAATCTATTTTGATATGAAAACTTTTTAAACTTAACGTCTTGTTAATTATATGATAGTTTTTTGTAGTCGGGAGTTTTAAAGAATTTTATTTTTGGCTATTTCATACTTCTTAAAGCTAGTTTAATGTGACTTTCTACAGCATTTATACAATTACTATAAATATTTTTATAGTTACTATGTAATATTAACACAGTGCTTCTCATGGATTTAAAAAAATTTCGTTATCTTTATAAAATTTCACTTAATATATACAATATAGGACAAAAATATTACGACTCACAAAATGTGTGTGCCAAATTTTGTTAATACATCTTTATCGATTCGGAGAACTTTGGACACGAAAAAATGGTATATTTGTGCGATGCCAGTGAAACGCACACTCTCTTTTTCCCTACAGGCAGTCTGGAGTATAAAATACAAAATACTAAAATTATTTGCCGTCAAATTATTGGTACCGAGGAAAATATGAACACATTCAAAAATGAAGTTGGAAGATCACAGTTTTTTCACGTTAATTGTTGAAAAAAATGCGCTGCCGTGCATTCCTAAAGCTTTACCGAATTACTATTTTTTAAAAATACAGTTTAAATACATGCTGAAAGGAAAATACCCGGAAAATCGCGTTAATACAAAATCATCATTTTTCTTATTATATGTTCCACTTCCATATAGCGGGCGCGTGGTCGCGTGCATGTGTGTTGAGATCTACGATTCCCGCGTGGTTGTAATCGCACTGGACTTGTTTCGATTTTGGCTTTTAGATAATATAATAAGAAAGCAATCTGCGATTTTCTAATTTGCACGCTTTTTTAATTGTAGCGTGATGGTCGCGGGCGAGTTTTCTCTATACTCTATTCTAATTTTTTAAGAAGAATATTGCCAGCAATAATACTGTGACAGACGTTTTTCTTTTTGCCTAATCGTATATACGAGATTTTCCATGCAAATTCGACCTCTTTGTACCCATCTCTTCTAGGATTTAGGTTTATGGTATTAATTGTAATAAACAAAATAATTGTTGTTTTTTTGGCTGTTTGTTTCTTCATACGTTACGTTACAACATTTTTTTATACACAGCCGAAGTGGACGAGGATATTCAGGATTGCAATTGGCGGCAATCGCTAAAAAGTAATGTTGTTTGTCTTTGTTTTGAATCTTTCGAAAAATAGTTATGTACACACTACCTTCCGCGCGTTTACCGACATTAGGTTAAATTTTTTATCTATAGAACTAATATTATATCAGGGGTACAAATTGAAAATGCGGGTTTGATAACAGATGGCGTTACTAACGCTATACGCATCAGGCAGTACTGTGACTATGTTCATGTCAAAGCTACGTCTTATAGCTTTAATTTTCAGTATGTGTCAATTTGTCGCAGTGTCAAATTCATATCAGGAGTACAAATTGAAAATGCGGGATTTTTTTCTATTTTTGAACGTTTATTCTGAAAAAATGGTAACAAATGAATTATTCAAAGTATTGTCCATCGCTAGCCACAACTTTTTCCCATCTTTCTGGCAATTTACGGATACCGTCGCGAAAAAATTCGGCCGGCTTGGCTGCTATCCAGTCATCGACCCATTTTTGGGCTTCTTCGTAAGAATGGAAGCGCTGGTCAGCTAGGCCATGTGTCATCGATCGGAAAAGGTGGTAATCGGAAGGAGCAATATCTGGGCTATACGGCGGGTGGGGTAAGACTTCCCATTTCAGCGTTTGTAGGTATGTTTTGACCGGCGCTGCAACATGTGGCCGAGCGTTGTCATGTTGCAAAATTACTTTGTCGTGTCTTTGCTCGTATTGTGGCCGTTTTTCTTTGAGTGCGCGGCTCAAACGCATCAATTGAGTTCGGTATAGTGCTCCTGTGATGGTTTCGTTCGATTTCAATAGCTCATAATACACCACACCCAGCTGGTCCCACCAAATACAGAGCATGAGCTTGGCGCCGTGAATATTTGGTTTGGCCGTCGATGATGATGCATGGCCGGGGTAACCATATGATTTTTTGCGCTTCGGGTTATCGTAATGGATCCACTTTTCATCACCAGTGACAATGCGATGCAAAAAACCCTTCCGTTTTTGCCGTTCGAGCAGCAGTTCGCATGCAAAAAAACGGCGCTCGACGTCTCTCGGCATCAGCTCATACGGCACCCAATGTCCTTGCTTTTGGATCATTCCGAGGGCTTTTATACGATGGGAAATGGCTTGTTGTGTCACTCCCAATGAATCTGCGAGCTCTTGTTGAGTTTGACACGAGTCTTCATTGAGTATTGCCTCCAATTCAGCATTCTCAAACTTTTTCACTTGGCCCGGCCGCTCTTTGTCCTCAACGTCAAAATCACCACTTCTAAACCGCACAAACCATCTCTCGCACGTTGAAACCGATGGAACATGACTCGGATAAGCCTCGGAGACCAATCGATGTGCTTCAGCAGCACTTTTCTTCAAATTAAAGAAGTAAATTTAAACTTCCCGCAAATGCTGTTTTGTTGGCACGAAACTCGACATATTGAGAGCTCAAAAAAACTATGATAGAATTTCATAAATACAAGGTTAAGAAAATTTTGAGCTTCTATAAAAATTGTCGGGTTCGATGGAACTGTTGCATATTTTAACATATCGAACCAAAATGTGATACATGAATAGAATTTTGGTCATCAGTAAAAATGGTCACTTTTCCGAATTTCAAGCGGCATCCAAACTCACCCGAACATTTTATTTTCCCGATACGCCACGGAATTTTTTTTTTGAATTCCGTGTGTTTTCGGGAATTTCGTCTCAAACCCTCCAATTTAGGTTTGTTTGGATTTGTTTGGGGTGTGATTTCGATTGTGCGGTTACCAATTACGCTACTAATTAATTGAGCCAGGGCTACGGTGGCGTAATTAATACTACTCTAGGCTGGAATCATGGGTCTTCCTGGTTCAAACCCAGCTCATGACAGGATTTTTTTCACATTTCCTTTGCTAAAGAATCGATGTTCAAGAAACATCGACGTAACCTTCGTCTCAGTTAGATATATACGGTGTGGCGATTAGGCTTGAAATTCATTTAATAAAATGAATCAATAGGAAATTAGAAAAACGTGCAAATTTGGAATTAATACATAGCTTCCCAGTGATCCTCGCCCACCCACAGATTCTCCTCTACGTGTGAGGGTTATCTCAATTCTGGCTTCCTCATAGAGGAAGTGGTATTCAAAATCTTAATAGAATTTTTTATTTCATAAAATTGCTAATTCCATAAAGCTTAAACCTCTCCACCGATTCTCACCAAATTCAAGACCAAGTATCCTTGACTCCTAGTGAATTTGTATGTCAAGGTTTGGTTTTATACATGAGAATTTACAAAAGTTAGCTTAGCTAAAATAGCCCAGATTCTCGGCCATAAGCCTCGAGCATTGTGTGGCAGCGCTCAGCGCTCAGCGCCTCGAATCTCGAGTCGTCCAAAGGGTCGACAAAAAACTCTTGGAACACCGCGGCGACAAATCGACAACGGAGCGGGGACAGCGCAGCAACAGCGCCGTTACATCCATGTGTGGCTCGCTGATCTCACACACACACGGGGCAGTCCTCGATTCTACAGATCCCAACCGTACACACTGCATCACAGTGTATACACTCTGTATTGGAATTGGGCTGTGTACGCTATACAGATAAAAAATAAGAAATTCAGGAAAAATAATCTGGATCCTTATTATCAATGATGATTTTTGATTCTGTTGTGCCGCGAATTAATTAATTGCACATGATTTCGCCATTGTTCCCTTTTCGCGTGAGGCCACTCACTGAAGTAGAAAAAATGTGCAAACGTAAGCAACGAGCTGCGAGCAATGACCGCTACGACCTCGAGCTACGACTTGCTGGAATTTGCAAGCGATGTTTATTGTGAAATTCATTGCGAAATTCGATTTCGGTCAAAGGAGTGAATAACTGCTTTGCCGAAATCAGTCAAAAGTTTAACATCAACCTGAACGGTTAATCGCGGGTTGGACTCGGCCGAAATATCAGAGTCTATTAGCAGATTCAATCAAGAGAGGTTGGTTCCTCTAACGGGCTCAAAACAACAGAATTATTGTACATTCTTTTATTGACTTTGAATAGACAACGGAAAGTTGCCGTTGCCTATAATAAATACCACCATTTTACATGAATACGTGTTTACACTGATTACTCGAGATCCATCTCCTAATCGGCAAACGATCGCAAAAATAATAACTTTTTAATATTATACCGATTACCAAGTAATCCAATTACGCGGTACCAGCATAACATTTGGTGGCAGCGGTGGGATCTGCTGAAGTATAAGTGCTACGTGATTTATTTGAACAAAAAGTGTTTTGGACAAAGTGAAAAGAGTGACTCTGAAGTGACGACGACGACTCCGGGAAGGACATCAGTGTAGTTCTTGAAAACCCGATTAAGCAAACGCGAAGTGTACGTCGGTGCGGTGTGACAGATCGGTCGACCGTTTAAAATCCCGATTGACGGTGTCACGTCAAGTCGCGGAAAACCGCACAAAGTGTGCAACCAAGTACTCGAGGCAGCTACTTGAGACGAGGCCCAGGAACCACCGGAGGTGAGGGTCAACTGCGCCAGAAAGGACCATCTACAGAGGGGAGCTGCAGGACGCCAAGTCGACAGCACCCAGAACCGCCATGGAGAGGACCATCTACAAGATCATCCTTCTGTAAGTGACGGTTACATTATAAATATACATATAGCATTGTAGAATCAAAGCCAGTCGATCCGTAAATTGGGAAAATATTCCAGCAGATATATATTCATTTCTCGTGAGGTTTTTTGGAAATATTAAAGTATAGTCTATCGCGAAATTAGCAACATGCCGGAATCTAGAGGAGCCCGACCAAAACGTAGGGGCAACTCGCTAGAAACGACGTTGCCCGAAATGGGGGTAGATTCCACAGCCGGATCGGCTGCAGCTGTAGGGGACATCGCGTACAGAATGCGCAGGGCCCTAACGGAGCTCTCGCCGTCAGGACGAATCCCCGCTGACAGGCAGGAGGCCCGTGCAGGCTGTCTGACAGCCCAGTTCGGCGTGAACCCAGTTAGGGGTGCGTCGTTCGGAGATCACAACAGTATTGATAGCGACGACATACTCTATATAGCTACTGACGAACGCCCGAGCGCATCACAGAGAATATGATCGAGCGAGAGATCAAACAAACTGCGCACGATAGATCGCGTAGGTCACCCGACAGCTACTGGTACGACGACGCGGCGACCACTGCCGGAACGAGTGAGGCAGCGATACGAAGTGGTAGACAGGAGTCACCGCGAGTACGAGCGAGCCCAGCGAGAGCTTGAACTAGAGCTCAGGCTCCAAGGCCGCGACACGCTGTCGGCAAGGCGAAACCTCGCGGACTCGCTCAACGAGGTAGGTGCAGATGAGTTCGATTACATCCGGTCCCTACCGAAGGAAAATGCCGAACTGTTGCGGAGGCTAGAAAGAGCAGGGTTGGGAGAACACCCGACACCATGGCCGCGGCAAACCCGATTCGAGGAGCCGGGTTACCCCCCTGTGGATCCCATGTTCCAAAGAAAACAACCAAGGGTGCAAGAAACACTGGGTCGGACGATCGACCTTGGGCTAGGTCTGAAAAACATCAAGCATTTCGACGGGAGCAACGCTGACGAGCTGGATGCCTTCCTACGATCCTGCGAGACCGTTTTTAATCGAGTTGCGCCCAGGGACCACGAGATCTTGCTAGAATTGGTACTCAGCAGCAAGCTCGAGGGTAGGGCGACCAGAGAGACGAAACATAAAATCATCCTCTCGGTAGCGCAGCTCAAGACCGGGCTGGAGGCCCTGTACGGGAAGCGGAAGTCGCTGCACGCGTTACAAGTAGAATTCAACTCCCTCCGGCAGGGCCAGGATATCGCGGTATACGCCGCCAGGACAGAGCGTATTACCATCGACATTATAGAAAAGCTCTGCGAAGAAGCCGCCACGACGTCGGAAATGCGCATCATTAAAAAGAACGCGGAAGAGCGCCCAGGCCAACTTCGAGAATGGACTGCATGGGCAGGTCCAAATTCTGATGACATCACGCAACTACACCACTCTCCACGAGTCGGTAACGGGAGCGATCGAAATCACCAACATGGTGCAGCCAAGGGGAGAGATAGGTGGAGCATTAAGCCACCCCAGAAGGTCCCAAGGGGCACCATCCCGGCAGGGAGAAAATTGCTTCACCTGCGGAGGACCAGGGCATGTGGCTCGCGACTGCACCCGCAGATCGGCAAGCGTGAGCCTACCGATGCCCAGTGAGGATAAATCCATACACCTCGTCAACGTTGTGTGCAATTATTGCCAAAAACGGCCACTTGTGAAAGAACTGCAAGAAAAGATTGTCGCAAAACAAAAGCGAGCCTGCGTAGTCCTCACAACATCCCCCACGTCCAAGGGACTCAGGGGGCAAGAATGAAAAGTCCATAGTGACCGCAGCAACGGGTCGATCAAGTACCGTTGCCAGCCCACTGGGTACGATGAGATTAAACACACTTACGGCCCAGCAGAGACCTGGGCGCAGGAAGAGGAAGACAGCGCAGCAGATACTGCAAGTAACGCTGCCAGCATCTATCGCTACGGCCAGTGACTTTGACATCGCTGTACCGTTGGCCACGACCGGAGTACTCACCCTCAAGGCGGACACCGGGACGCAGTGCAGCATAATCAAGGAAGGCTGTCTCAAACCGGAGACCATGGTGGAAGACTGCACCGTAGAGCTGCAGGGGATGGCGGGCGAACAATTCACCCCCCTCGGGATAGCTAAAATTGTGCTCGAGACACCGGCTTTAAATGTAGAGCATTGGTTCTACATCGTTCCAAAAAATGTGCCGTTGAAGGTCAACGGACTATTTGACATGGACTTTATCAAGAAGCATAAAGCGGATATCCTGCATGGCGAGATGCTCAAGTTGTATGGGCACTGCATACCGCTACGGGACGGCACGAAGAGGATATATTCGTCACCACGTAGTAGAACTGCCGCCACATGCAAATACATAGGCCTGCTTACAAAGATACAACTTCCTTCCGGGAACGGGTCTAACATCGATGCCACCAAGGAGAATACATTTGTCGGACTACCTATAAGGAGTGGAATCAGCTGAGGCAAAGTAGCGAGATCCCGTGTCACACCGTCAAAGACCAATAGAGTGAGTTTAGAAGTTTCTAAACACGACGGGGAAGTGCAACAGCCGACAGCGACACTCGAGCCGTCGGAAATAGCGAAGGCCGTACGTAGCCAACAGATCAAGACACTGCGCGTAAGTTCAGAGAGCACGGGGAAGAAGGCCAAACGTTTTGAGCAGCAACAACGGAAGCCCGACTTGGTGCCCCCCAGCAGTGAAAAGCAAGCAGCTCGCGCAGGAATGGTGTGCGAATACAACGGTGTATTCCATCTACGAGGGAACAAGCGACAGCACATGCAAGAGGTGCAGCATCGCGCACCCTTCAAGGTCGGATCGAAGGATCTAGGATCGCAACCCTTGCCTCGGAAGAAGGTAAAATCGGGGCATAGGTTCGGTAAAATGCATACTAATGCAGACGCTCTGACAAGGGGACCTCCAAATACGTGGAACACCGATTCGGACCAAATTTTGTTTACAGGTAGGTCGCACCCAGGGGTGCAATAAGTGCAAGTAATAAGATGCGCTTCTCAGCCGTTTTCGAGATATAAAATATCAAAAATTTTCGAGCGTTCATATACTCTCTGCGTTAAATCATATTCAACAAAGGCGCGTAGCGTAGTCGGCATCGTCTCCGCTTCGTAAGCGCTGGATCGCCGGATCGAATCCCGGGGCGGACTTTTAAAAAAATATTATTATTATTATTCTTATTAAATCATTTCTACGGCAACTACTATGCGATTATATTAATATTTCCGTAAAGGAATGAATAAATATTTTTTATTGTGGATCATTTTGGTGTTATAAGGAAAAACGAGCAGCTTTATTTATTTATTTTTTTTTTTTGGTTGAAAGGTAGGGAAAGAATGATGACAATTGAATACACGAGTTTAAAAGAATAACCAATCTTTTACTAAGGTGGTACTGATCATAAAAACATGGAAAACAATAATTACTTCGTGATTTTTCTTTGTCGAATCCTGTTTTACTTTGAAGCGGAGTACTCAGACATCGGAAGCTTTGAATTCTAAATCAGAAAATTGACTCGCACCAGCTAGAGCCCATATCTGCAAGTTACTCGTTGTGACCTGCTGGTTGGATTGTCGAGCTTCTGCGAAACGATCGTATGTCCACGAATCAATTGTATTATATTGGGTTGTTCGAAAAGTAATTTCATTTTTTTTTTTAAATAAAAATGAAAGACCATTTTCTTATAGTGAATTAATATTTTATTCAATCCAATATTGTCCATTCTGATCCAATACCTTTTGCCATCTTTCTGGCAGTAGCATGATTCCACGATCATAACATTTTTGTTCTTTGCTGGCAAAAAACGTTTTACCGTCTAAAAAATTTTGTAGAGACCGGAACAGATGATAATCTGAAGGTGCCAGGTCTGGAGAGAATGATGGGTGTGACAGTATATCCCATCAAAGCTCTAAAAAAATTTTCCGAGTGGTCAGAGTTGTATGTGGTCTCGCATTATCTTGTTGGAACACTATACCTTTCCTATTGACCAATTCTGGCCTTTTTTCTTTCAGTGAATCATTCAATTTGTCCAACTGATGACAGTACACTTCAGAATTGATCGTTCTGTTGCTCGGTAGAAGCTCAAAATAAACGATTCCTTTGAAATCCCACCAAACATATAGCATAACCTTTTTTTGATGAATATTGGCTTTCGAAGTGCTTTGAGCCGGTTCATCTTTTCTACTCCAGGATCCTTTGCGCTTAACAGTGTTGTAGACAACCCATTTCTCGTCCCCAGTGATGATAGGCTTCAAAAATGGATAATTTTGTTGGCGTCTGAGAAGCAAATCACAAACGTCAATTCGACGGCACAATTTTTTTTCCGTAAGAAGATGAGGAACCCATATGCCGAGCTTTGGGGTTAAACCTAGCCGTTTCAGATGATCATGAACGGTCGAATTCGATAAATTTAATCTCTCAGCGATCTCACAAGTTGTTATTCGCCGGTTTGCATCCATTAATGCCTTTATTGTGTCTTCATCAGCTTCAACTGGCCTTCCAGAACGTAGAGCTTCTTCGAGATCAAAATTGCCGGATCGAAATTTTGCAAACCACTTTTAGCACTGGCGCTCACTTAACACATCTTCCCTATACACATCGGATAATGTTTTTCTTACTCGAACAGAATTTTTACCTTTTCTATAGTAAAAAAGTAAAATATGCCGAAAATGCTGTTTTTCACTTTCCATATTTAAAAGGGTATCAACCAACAACTATTGTGCAGAATCAATTGAATTTTTTCACAAGCAAGCCTTGCTATATCAGCTGTTAAAATACATATGATTATGCGGCTTAAGTGTGAAGTTGGTTGTGAAAAAATACAATTAAGTCCTCTGTTGGGAAAAAACGAAATTACTTTCCGATCGACCCAATATTTGTCTACAATGGTTCCACCACTTCTGATATGTTTATCCTAAATTTTCAAGTGGTCCATTCTCTTGAGGCGATTTCCTCCTTTTTTTTTGGAGATTTTTTAAGCTCCACTTCGGATGCATTTTTGCCAAATTTACCACCTTTATTTTATAATCCAGGGAAATGAACTCCTTTTCGTCTTTCATATTTTTTTCTTGTGGCTCGTAATCGTCGTCTTGTCTGATTGCGATGTGGATTCTTCGACCTCATCCCATACGCCTTGTTCCGCAACTTCTCCGAACATTATCAGTTTATCTTCCATCACAAGTTTGTTTACCGTTAGCGTTTCCATTATACTGCGATAAATTTTTTTGCCAATTTCCATGTATGTCTCCTTAATTACTGTAGTGTAACATAGTTACAAGCATGAGCATAGGAGTAGATGCAGCGATAATGATCGGTGCGAGATAATAGAGTTATACTCTCGAATCCACGTTGTTATAAGAGCCGGTATAGATTTCGAGGCATAAGAACACCTGAGCGACAGATTCGGTACAAGAGTACCGAAGTTCGCGGGCAATAGGCCATCGAACTCGCGTGAAAAACATGCTACGTCACGCCATCGGAATTCCCTCGCTGACATAAACAGCAGGGCAGCGACCAACTGATTTTGCTAGGAGGCGAGGGGAAGGCGGTGAGCGCGGCAACGGCAGATCGAAAAAGCCAAAAAGATGCGTTAGGTTTGAAAATTACGATGAAGAGTAGGCAGAGGGGAATGAGGCGAGGGGAAGCCTATAAAAGAGCCTGCGCGGGGAGAGGAAGCTCTCTTATCCTCGAAGCTAGTATAGCAGGAACATAAAAAGATAAGTGGAAAAACTAAACGAAATAAGAATTGACGAGAAACGGTTTTGTAGAGATTTAAAATCACTTCCTGTTAACATAGAGAACGGAATAACGAATCAGTGGAAAAGAAACCCCGCAAGAAAAATAGATTAGGCGAGTGGTGTTAAAGATATAAAGAAGTAGTTAGTGGAATTAAAACAAAATTAGTAATAAATTAAAATAGGGATAGATTAAGTGAGGGTGCGAGTAGATCTGTGTGAATAGTATTAATGAATACAGTTAAGTGAGTAATTTATAAGAGAACAGGATTAATGCATAAAATTAGGAGAGTCGTGGAAAGGAGAATAACATTAAACCGTGTGGTCTTTAAACCAGCTGTAGAGACGAAAATTATACGAGCATATGAGTGGAAGAACGACAGAGAGAAAGTTAAACGGGTATAAGTGAGAAAGAATTGTACACAGAGTTTATACACTCTGTACAAGTAGTGAACGTGTGCGTGTGGCGGTGTAGGTGCGGGAAACGAGTCGAAGCCAAGGTGTGTGTGTGTAACCGAAGCTCGAGCCCGCGGATACCGAGAAGTCATGCTCGAATAAGAAGAAATAATGATAAATAAAATCGACGGAATCCCCGAGTTTTCGATACCGAGTAGAATATAGAATTAGGAAACGTTAGAAAATAGATAAAGGTAGAAACAAGTGCATAAGTTTAATCAATACTATAAAAGGAAACGTATAGGAAAATAGAAATAACAGCGTGCGTCATAAACATTGCCCGATATAATAAGTAAAATAAGTGTGAAAGATAAAGAATTGTAAGTAGAGTTGATACACTCTATCGAAAGAGCGAATGCGAAGCGTAATAGCAATGAGTGTGAAATATCTGTGCACCGAGGGTACAACAACACGACGGTGCAAGAACAATAATAAGCCTACGAGAGTACCGAGAGAGGTAAACATAAAATAAATTATAATCGTCGAAATAATTGCGGAAATTACGGAATTAGATGGACATTATGTAAAATTCGAGTGACCGTAATTAAAAGTGACGTTTTTACGAAATTGTTTTTCTTGGAATAAAGCCCTACTGTCAACCACTAAGAAGTCTCAATTAATTAGTCCTGTGATCGAGCCCGAATTCCCACGGAAAATAAAAATATATGATAACGTTAAAAAATACCGTTACAGTAGATGGTTCCGTCGCGATATGATTATTCTCCAAAAGAAGTTGTTCGCAATATACTAATGCAGTTTTTAATTGCACTTTCGATTCTTCAATATCTTGGGCCTCTGCATCAGCTACACTTTCTTCGGCCGTCGAAGGACCAGGAACTTCACTTTTATCTGTAGAGTCGGATATTTTACAAAAATAACGATGCTTCTACCACGAGAGCTAACAACCGAATGCGGCTTACATAGCTCATAGAACCCTGTTTCTTCCATTCCAAATCTTTTGTTCGCGTGCAGCTGTCGTCGACAGGTCAGAACAGGCCCAAACAAATTTTGCACGTCAAAACGGGATCCACAGACGAAATGGGTCAAAACGTCTTGAGATAATATAGGGGAAACCCCGGAATCACGAACTGTGTACTTTTTTTTATAGTTTATTCATGTATTTATTTATTTATTTATTTATTATTAATTCCTTTACGGAAATATTAATATAATCGCATAGTAGTTGCCGTAGAAAAGATTTAATAATAATGATAATTTTTTTTTTTTTTTTCAAAGTCCGCGCTGGGATTCCATCCGGCAATTCAGCGCTTACGAAGCGGAGACGTTGCCGACTACGCTACGCGCCCTTGTTGAATATGATTTAACGTAGAGGGTGTATAAACGCTCGGAAATTTTTAATATTTTATATCTCGAAAACGGCTGAGAAGCGCATCCTATTACTTGCACATATTGCACCCTTGGGTGCGACCTACCTGTAAAAAAGATTTGGTCCGAATCGGTGATCCACGTACCTCGAGGTCCCCTTGTGAGTAGCATATACGCGACCGCACGAGCCTAACTGGAACAGGAAAGAAAGTCCCACAAGAAAGAGAAAGATAGCGCAATCGGGTATACGAACAGCCGCACACAGCGGAGAGTCGAAGATACCCAAGGCAACCACGATAACTCGTAGCAGCTAGAGGTTAAACTCGCCCACGAGAAAGAAAAGTGGAGAGGCCGACAGACAAAATGCTAGCGGAAGGAATAGTCTAGCCCAGCAGAAGTCAATGGAACGTGCCGCTGATGGCCGTAGCTAAGACACCCGATGCCGCCGGAGTGCGGAAAATTCGCGGAGTGGTGGACTTTCGGAAGTTGAACGAAGCCACCACCGGAGACTCGTGCCCACTGTCCAATATAACCGAAATATTGGACCTGTTAGGACGAGCCCGATATTACACGAAGTTGGACCTCGCCTCTGGATTTCATCAAATCCCGATGGCGCAGGAAGACATGAAAAAACGGCATTTTCCAATCCGCAAGGTAATTTTGAGGATAACTTTTTGAGCATGCCATTCGGACTCAAGAACGCGCCACCGACTTTCCAGCGGCTAATGATCTCCGCGTTAGCAGGACTACAGGTCGTCAAATGCTATGTGTACCTCGACGACATAGTAACACACGGAGTAAAAGCTACTCGCGATAATTTAGGCTCTTGCTCAGTTCCGGCCATATATTTATGGTATTCGTTTCACGGTCGTGACAGACCACCAACCGCTCACCTGGCTGTTCGGAGTAAAGGACCCAAATTCGAGACTGATGCGTTGGAAAATAAAATTGGCGGAACATGGGTTTACCGTCGAATATAAGGCAGAAAAGCCGAATACAAATGCAGATGCGCTAAGCCGTATCACTACTACAAGGGCCCAAGCGAGAGCCAGGAACGAAGTCTGTGGTTTGGAAAAGGATAGCACAAACGAGCAACTCGGCACAGCGAATGACCGCACAAAGCGGAGAGCCGAGAATACCCCGAGCCAGCTTAGCTACGCGGCAGAAGGAGAGGCAGCGCCTGCCAATGCTTCAGAAAAGGATAGAGAGATTCGCAGCATGCATGCAGGTCGCTCTACTGATGTACAACCCCGCCGCGAAGCCATGCGTTCGGGGAAAGGGCAGACCACGCACGCTAGCAGAGAAAAGCACTAGTATGACTGCCAGCATCACCAAAAAAGACAGAGAGAGCGCAGAACAGCATGGCGGACCCGCGAGGCGCGGAAGGCCGCGAAAGGCAAACGTTGCAAGGTCGCTCGAGACAGAGAACGACGCAATGGCTGAGCTACCGGTGGGCACACCGAGCGACGAAACTGCAGACAGAGCACCGCAAAGGCCTGCTGAGGAAGCGAGGCATGGCGGGACCCGTAGCCCGCAATCTTCCAGCAGCGCAAACGAAGACAGCGCTACAAAGATGTATAGCGACTGCCACAGTGCTGTATCCAGCCCCTCTATCGATGACCGCCTGAAAATAATAAGAGAATATCACGACACCCCCATAGGAGGGCATCAGGGTATTAGACATTACATCGGATCCGGACCAAGTACGACTGGCCCGGCATAAGAAGGGATCCGGAAAAATATATTTCGTCATGCGGGTCTTGCCAAAAGAACAAAATTCGGAAAAAGGCACAAGTACCGATGGTGGTAACGGACACTCCATAGAGGGCATTCGAGAAAGTAGCGGTCGACATCGTAGGACCGCTACCAGAAAGCGCCTCTGAAAAAAAAATATAACCTTACAATCCAGGACGCGCTTACAATGTACAGTGCGGCGATACCACTGCCGAACCAAGAGGCTTCGACAGTCGCTAGAACACTAGTTGAGGAATTGATTTGCCGGGACGGAACGCCGAAAGCCATATTGTCGGATCAGGGCATCAATTTCCTCAGTTCGACCTTCAAAGAGATGTGTCGACTACTGCGCATTAAAAAGATACAAACAACGGCCTACCATCTATAATGGAACGGCGCATTAGAGATCGCATCGCACCCTCGCAGAGTACCTAAAAAATTTCATAGATGAGGATCAAGGAAATTGGAACGAGTGGCTGCCATATGCGATGTTTACCTACAACTCCACTCCACATACGGAGACCGGATTGTCTCCACACGTGCTGGTGTACCGACGCGAGGCTGAATTGCCGACCGCCGTAAAACAGGAGCGTCGCAGCACCTATGCCTATGACGTACTACGTCCACGAGCTACGCGAGCGATTACGAGCCGCATGGACTGTAGCACGCGACAACCTGGAGGGCGCGAAAAGACGGTCGAAGAATACGTACGACCATGGCGCACACGTGCAGGAGTACCGCGTCGGCGAACGCGTACTCCTCCGTGACGAGACGGTGCGCAGGGGACGGTCAGCCAAGCTGACCCCGAAGTGGACGGGACCTCACGAAATAGTAGAGAAGAGGCCCCCCGTCAATTACGTAGTACGAAAAGGACGTAAAGCCCAGGTGGTGCACGCAAACCGGCTGAAGCTCTTTATCGAGCACTAATAGCTCAAGAATTGAAGAATTCGCATACTTATAGCTAGTTAGCACTGAATATCAGCTAGAAAATAAATGTGGGAAGGAGCCCCTCGGGACGCAGGGTACGAAGCTCCAATAAAGTATAAGAGGTCTTAAGAGACTTAGTGTTATCAATAGAAAATAAAGGGTCATACCGAGATGAAAATACATGATAAATATACATATGGAAAAAATATATTGAACGAAACAATTGAGAAGAAATTGCACTTTAACTACGCAATCCAGAGGGGACGGAATGCTGCGACCATGCTTGAAAACCACCTCGAAAAATGTATAGAAAATTAATGCTGACGCAGGATAGTGTTCAGCGTAGAGTATAAAAAGAATGAATAGAGTAATTGAAGTAATTGAAGAAATGAAGCCTCTAAGAGCATACTTAATTTTGGAAAAAAATAAGTCAATGTACACACTCTATTCGATTGATATACACATGTTAATGGGTAATTCGATTTCCGCAAATGACAGAAGTGTGTGATGTACGTCAACTCTCTTGCGAGAAGGCTGTACTTCGGGTTTACCCTATACCAGCACTGTTAACTCACGTCTGATGGTCGACGAACAATTTTGTAATCTAGACCTACCATCAAAGCCACAAAACCTTTTGCCCGACAGAGTCCAACCCATTTAAAGGTTGTCCACGGCATAGCCGTGGGGCTGCAACAACCTCCCTGTCTTCCAATTAGTCCGAAAACTTAACGTGTCTCTTGGTGAGCACCCGAGCGTACACCATGGCGGGGTTGCTAATACCCGTACAGAAAAGACGTTCACCCAGGGCAAGCAACCACAAAACACTTGACGTACTCCCGACCCTCTCCAGCGACATGTACAGAGTCTGGTACAACGTACTCCTGACACTGGTACAGCCACCTACACAAGCCGAAGACCTCCTCCAGCAGCACGTACTCCCGAGCCCGGTACAGCGTACTCCCGGTTCTGTACGGCCGCCTTTGAAGGCCTGGTACACAAGATCATTATGGTTGCGATCTGGGTGGGCACAGTCCACCATCCGCAAATGACAGTGAAATATGCCAAAATATTTCCATATTTTAAGACAATATTAATATTTATGAAAAAAATATAATAAAGGGTGTCCCAGCAAGAGCGCCGGATTTTAGTTTGCCGCCATTTTGTTAATACGAGTTGTACGGTGATTTTTTTTTTACATTTGTCACGTACAGATCACGCGATGAATATGGAGAAGTATTCAAACCAACAACATTTAATTATTGTAAAAACACATTACAAAAATGGTGAAAGTTTTGCGAAAACAGTTCGCCAATTACGTCAAGTTTTTGGTCGCAATAATGCGCCAAATGAATCGACAGTAAGGCGTTTAATTACAAAATTTGAGACCAAATTTACGCTGATGGATCAGAAGATCATTGTTCGTCGTCGTCCTTGTCGGTCACTCGAAAATATAGCCACAGTAACGGAATCTGTGGCCGAGAATCCAGGAACTTCCATTCGGCATCGTGGTCAACAATCCGCATTAATTTGATGATGTTCCAACACCCAATCAGTAAATTCACGGCGCTGCGCATGGTCCCTTGGCTTGATTTCTTGCACCAATTGAACCTTGTACACGTGCAAATGCAGATCTTTTACCAAAATTCGTTGCATAGTGCTACTGGAAATGTTTAATTGTTGACCGCGATGCCAAATGGAAGTTCCTGGATTCTCGGCCACAGATTCCGTTACTGTGGCTATATTTTCGAGTGACCGACAAGGACGACGACGAACAATGATCTTCTGATTCATCAGCGTAAATTTGGTCTCAAATTTTGTAATTAAACGCCTCACTGTCGATTCATTTGGCGCATTATTGCGACCAAAAACTTGACGTAATTGGCGAACTGTTTTCGCAAAACTTTCACCATTTTTGTAATGTGTTATTACAATAATTAAACAATGTTGGTTTCAATACTTCTCCATATTCTTAAATCGCGTGGTCTGTACGTGACAAATGTAAAAAAAAATCACCGTACAACTCGTATTAACAAAATGGCGGCAAATTAAAATCCGGCGCTCTTGCTGGGACACCTTTTATTACACTGGTTGAGCCTCAGAATTAGGAAGAAGGTACACATAAACAATCTAGTCCTAAAGCTGAAGAGAGCACAGCCAAGCGTCAGCACTTATGCGATTAGCTGGCCTAAAGACCTACAGTAAAAGTGACGCAATTATACTCGTACTTGACATACCACTGATCGGGCAGCAACAGTACAGTATACAGAAAGTATACCCTATGCACACGCGAGCAGCAACGGCGGGTACTACTACGTGGACACGACTGGGAGTCGCGTAGTAATTGACACCGAGAATCGTAAATGCATTAGGATGACAACCGATGACTTTAAAAATTGCAAGGTAACGTGCCAATCTTACATTTGCCCGCCGACACACCTACAATGTCCGTTACAAACGACGCACTCTCCAAAGTCCCAAAGTACATGAAAATGGACACAAATAACCGGAATACTGGCTTTGATAGGCGTATGTATTGTAACCGCCCCAGATTTCAGCGTGAAAACAACGAGGCGAACATCCCAAGTCATCCAAAAAAATTACCTTCCCCCGTACGATTTGAAATTAAAGGAAATAGAGGCTCAGACGCCTCCTACTTAGACCACAGAGGAAATTACGCTAGCAAGCGTACTGCAAAATCCGAAGGAGCTGCGAAAGCCGAAGATCAAGCAGAAAAGACGTTAGAAACCCTCGACATCACCGGAGGCGGGACGCCGCATCCCCACATCATAAGCTTCTACTCGCTGGGTGCAATAGCACCATTAGCCTTGGTCGGCTTCCTTCTGTTTAAATATTACAGGTACACACGGAACCGGATACCGACAAGGACAACCGAGGCAACGACCCCGGCAGCAGCCGAGGTAAATAATAATCTCGAGCCACTCGGACGACAACTGTGACCCGAGCGGGCCAGGGCCTGGGAAACTCGCCGCCTTAACCGAGTGCGATTACCAGATCGACAATGAAGAAAAAATAGCAAAAAATTGGCAAAACCATGATAAAAATTGTATTGTCTGCTGTATTGTCCAATATATAAAATATCAAATTGTAAAAGAAAATACGGGAAATCAACCGTAGAAAAAAATTTTTAGAGAAAAAATTTTTCCTTTTAAGAGGGGAGGTATGTTGTGCCGCGAATTAATTAATTGTACATTATTTCGCCATTGTTCCTTCTTCGCGTGAGGCCACTCACCGAAGTAGAAAGAACGTGCAAACGTAAGCAACGAGCTGCGAGCAATGACCACTACGAGCTCGAGCTACGACTTGCTGGAATTTGCAAGCAATGTTTATTGTGAAATTCATTGCGATATTCGATTTCGGTCAAAGGAGTGAATAACTGCTTTGCCAAAAATTTGAGCAAACCGGGTCTGTAGGAGATATTAAAACACCAGTGCATGCTCGTACAGTTCGTACTGCAGAAAATATTGCTGCTGTTCGCGATAGTGTGGCTGAAGAGCCGTCCACCTCAACTCGTCGTCGTGCCCAACAATTGCACCTCTCACGCTCGTCGTTGATGAACATTATGCATAAAGACTCGCATTTACACGCTTATAAGGTGCAATTGACTCAAGAACTAAAGCCTCTTGACCATTCCAAACGTCGTCAATGGTCAGAATGGTGGCAAGAAATGGCAACAGTGGATGATCAATTTTCGAAGAAAATCATCTTCAGTGATGAGGCACATTTTCACCTCAGTGGATTCGTCAATAAGCAGAATTGCCGCATTTGGGCGAATCATAATCCAAGAGTGATTGTCGAAAAACCAATGCACCCACAAAGAGTGACTGTTTGGTGCGGTTTATGGGCTGGCGGCATGATCGGGCCGTATTTTTTCCAAAATGAGGCCGGTCAGGCAGTTACTGTGAATGGTGTTCGCTATCGTGAGATGATAACGAACTTTTTATGGCCCGAATTGGAAGATATGGATGTGGGCGATATGCGGTTTCAACAGGACGGTGCCACTTGTCACACAGCTAACGAAACAATGGTTCTTTTGCGCGACAAATTCAATGGCCGTGTTATCTCACGTGGTGGCGATGTCAATTGGCCGCCAAGATCATGTGATTTGACACCGTTGGACTTCTTTCTTTGGGGTTATTTGAAAGAAAAGGTGTACGTCGATAAGCCAGCAACAATTCAAGAGCTGAAGGATGAGATAATTATGCCTAAGCGTCATCGAAAATTTGGACCATCGGATGGAGGTGTGCCGCCGAGGTCGCGGCGGCCATTTGGCTGATATTTTGCTCCATACATAATTGAACCATACCATATTATCATAATAAAAAGAATTGACAATAATTTCCTAAATAATTTGTGTTTTATTCAAAATCAACATCGGCCCTTAAAATTTAACCACCCTTTACATGCGATTTGACTTGTATGCCATTTTGTTGTATTGACAGCAAGCTTTAAAACTTCATATATGAAATTGATATATATGATAATATATGATAACGTTCAGCAGCACTTTTTTTTAAAATAAAATACTGAAAGAAAGTTTTTTTTCATCGAATTGTGACTGACGATGAAAAAAGGATTCATTTTGAGAACCAAAAACGCAGAAAATCGTGAGTTGATCCAGGTCAAACATCAATATCGACTGCAAGGCCAAATCGCTTCAGAAAGTCGAAAATGCTCTGCGTTTGGTGGGATCAGGAAGGCGTGGTGTATTATAAGTGAAACCGTTAATACTGATCAGTGCCAACAACAAATAATCAATTGGAGCCACGCTTTCATCATAAAACGACCAGAATGGGTCAGAAGATATGGCAAAATAAATTTGCTTCACGATAACACACCATCACACACTTCAAAAGCAGTTAAACACACGTTAAAAGATCTTTTCTGGGAAGTATTAACGCACCCGCCGTATTCATCAGAACTTGCCCCTTCAGATTACTATTTGTTCCGATCGATGGCACACGCACTTTCTGAGCAGAACTTCAAATCGTACGAAGGAGTGGAAAATTGGGTCTCTGAATGGTTTCCCTCAAAATAAGAAAAGTTCTATTGGGACGATATCCACAAATTACCTGAAAATGGGGGAAATGTGTAGCAAGCGATGGACATTACTTTAAATAAAGCATTTTTGATATTTCTCTTAAAATTATCTTATTTTCTTTGATTACGAAATCCGCATTATTAACCGGTACACCTAGTAGTCACCTATATATAGGCAATAGTACACCTTTGACTCTGCTTAAGATTTTACAGACCCGTGACTAACAGTGCCCGTCATAACGCGTTGACCAACGCGGCCACTAGTGTTCATTCCATCGTTTGTTGCGCCTACGTTTTACTTGAAGTTAGCAGGCAGTTTGTCGGACATGCCGTGGTTCTCACGCATTGCCGCACTCACTATATTTTCTTGGCGTCACAAAGGCAGTAAGCTAGAAACAACCATTCGACCACATAATTTCTGCCCTTGCCAACCTAGTATGGAAATTTGTATGTATAATGGCATACAGCATAATAAAAATTCATTATCGCAAATTTCCATCATTAGACCGTATCTCGTATGTAGATAGTTCTCGAGGTGTAATTTCACTGGCAATTTTTTATAGCTCTCTAAGCAATTAACAACAAATAGCTGCCAAGTTACAAGAAATGTACTGTAACATAGTTACCATCGAGCGATTATATTATATTATCGAACGATTATGAGAGCCGAAATTATATTTGAAAGCGTCGAGTGTAGCGGACGCTAGGCCGACGAACCCGGACCTAGTATAAAAACTAGTGTCGTCACGCCTCTGGAATTCGCTCGTCGCCGAAAACAGCGGGTCAGCGACCAGCTGGCTTTGCTCGGCGACGAGGGAGAGCCAGGGGGGGGGCATGGCAACGGTAGTTCACATAATCGAGCGAATTTGACAGATTTAAAAACCGAAGTCTCAGATGACGTAGAGGGAACTAGGGTGGGGAGACGGCTATAAAAGCGCTTGCACCAAAAGGAAGAGCTCTCTTATTCGGTAACACGAGTTTAACCAAAGCGAATTGCGAGTGCACTAGATTTCAAAAATATTAATCTGAAGAGTAAAAAGGCGGAATATATAGGAAAGTGATTAGTCGCAAGTTTGAAAGCGGTATAATAGGAGAAGTAGTTAGGAATAATCAGAATAGGGATAAATGAATAAATACAGGGTGTCCGCCGGGAAGGTATACTACTTTGTTTTGCCGCCATTTTGGTAAACGTTAGTCTTGACAGTTCATATTTAGCAGTCGTGAAGTAGACACGTGGCAAATTTATTATGGAAAAATATTCGATAAACCAACGTGTTTTAATCGTTAAAAGCTCGCCCATGACAGCTCGCCCATGACAACCCTGATTTTCATGAAAAAATCATAATGAGTGACGAGGCACATTTTCATTTAAATGGATATGTGAATAAACAGAATAGTCGGTTCTGGGCAATGGAAAACCCTCAAATTATTCATCAGTCACCTTTACATCCATTAAAAGTTACAGTCTGGTGTGCAATTTGGTCAGGAGGAATCATTGGACCTTACTTCTTTGAAAATCAAAACGGCGTAACGGTAACTGTGAATGGGGAGCGATATCGTGATATGATTGAAAACTTTTTAACGCCACAACTGCATGCTTTGGGCTTGATTAACATGTGGTATCAACAAGACGGTGCCACATCGCATACAGCCAGGATTACAATGGAATTACTGCGAGACCTCTTTCCACAACAAGTTATTTCAAAAAATGGTGATGTTGATTGGCCTCCACGGTCGCCTGATTTGACTGCTCCGGACTTCTTTTTGTTGGGATATCTAAAAAGCAAGGCTTATGCAAACAAACCAGAAACGCTTGAGCAATTCAAACAAAATATTCGTGATGAAATTAATGAAATACCGCGTGAAATGTGTGAGAATGTAATGAAAAATGTGCTCAAAAGGGCTCGCATTTATGAGGCTAACAGAGGCGGACATTTATCTGATATTGTATTCCATACATAATTGCCGACATTAAATAAAACATTTATCAATATAAGATCCATTCTCTTTCATTTAATCAAAAATTATAAACAAACAAAGTAGTATACCTTCCCGGCGGACACCCTGTATAAGCAAAGAAATGCAGTGCATCGGATAAGAAAATAGGATAGAAGAGAATAAATTAACGAGTGCGGACTTTAAACTGGTAGGAACTATAGGAACTGCCTTTCCTGCGCGAGAAAATGAGAAAGGGCGAAAAGTGAAATAAGTGTGAGAGAGCAAAGAATTGTAAACAGAGTTGTTACACTCTGTCCAAAGAGAATCTGAGGCGTGTGGATGTGTGTGTGTGGCTCACGAGTCAAGACCAATGCATAGGCCTGTAACCGAAGCACCAGACGTGAATACCAAGAATTTATGCTCCAATAAGAGGAAATAATAATAAAATAATCGAGGGAATTCCCAATTTTTTATACAGAGTAGAAAATAGAATTAGAAATCGTAGTAGATAGAACAAGTAAAATTAAATAAGGATAAGTAGGATTAGATGCATAGGAGGAATAAGTATGGATAAGCGAATCTCGTAACGGAAGATATTAATAATAGAGTGTGTCTGCGAAAAATAAGTGTGGAAGAAAAGAATTGTACATAGGGTTCATACACTCTATCAAAAGAGCGAATGCGAGGAAAAATAACTAGTGGAGTGAACATTGGGACACCAAGAATATAGTAAGACCGCTGAATGGGAGAGTGAGAGGAAGAATTATAACTAGAGTTGGTACACTCTATCGAAAGAGTGAGTGCGAGTAAAGTGACTGGTGGTATGAGTATATGTGTGTCTGGAGCGTACAGCAATACCGCCGCACGGAAAGAAAACAAACCATCGATGATATCAAGAATAGATGCATACCAAATAAAATTATAATCGTCGAAATAATTGCTAAAATTGCGGAATTAAAATAGTCACTATGCAGAATTCGAGTGACCGTGATTAAAAAGTGTTTTTGTTTTATGAGACTATTTTCTTGGAATAAAGCCCTATTGTCAACCACTACGAAGTCTAAACTAATTAGTCCTGTGATCGAGCCCGAAATTCCCACGATAAATAAAAATATATGTTAACGATAAAAAAATTACCGTTACAGTACACCCCCAGAAACTGAGATATACTTTATTTATAAAACATTTACACCGTTTAGTCGCATGTTGCGACGTGCATATATGGCTCTCGGGGTGTACTTTGACTGGAAATTTAATTAAATATTTGCTAAGTTAGAAGTAATGTACATCCCCAGGAGGTGTGATATTAACTATTTAATGCAAATTTTAGCCACCCGGCTAACATTTTCGAAGTGCTAATATTATTCATAGTGTACATTGACTGGAATTTTTAAAAAATCCCTCTTAATATTCAATAACAGATATCTGCGAAGTGACAAGTAACGTGCACCCCAAGAAGCCGAGATATAAATTGTTTAGTGTAATTTTTAACCTGTCGGACAACTCTCCATGTGCTAATATAGTTCACGTAGCTCTTTTATTGAATATTTAGAAAGGTATAAAAAATGATCAGCAATGTACACCTCGAAAACCATATCAGGACTTCGAAAGAGTATTTATGTGTATTGTAACGTGGCAGAATATTCGGGCTACGTCCTCCTCGCTCGACGGCTACCAGCACGATCGCTCAGGGCTGTAGGGGATAATTTTCGTATTTTATTTAATTATTTATTTATATATTTTTTTTTCTCTTGTTTTATTTTATGTATATATTACGAGTTGTACGACCGGATGGAGGAGAGCACCGCATTTGCTGATAGCTGGCCTCTAGATTTGGTCTTTGCAACGACCGGCTCTTTCCATCTTTATCTACTGGGAAATATCATGGTCCCGCGGGATGTGTATCGATTAGCAATACGCCGCTATCTATGGTTGGCTGGCATGTTATAGCAACGATCCATCAGTCGTTTGGGGTTCACCGGCCGGACAGAGCTACACGTCCCGAGGATCGGTTGTTAATTTTATGCGTCGTCCAGCTGAGGCGCTAGTCACGGTCAACGTGCGACACAGTTTCCCCCAATTAACCGAGTTTGACGGGTTAAGTGGGGATCATAGTTCACGGGCACGCGTGCCGGCAGGACCTCAGGGCTTTTTTCCGGTGGCTGTCGAGCGAGTAAGACGTAGCGTGCGTTGTTCTTTTGTCCCGCTGTACCGTCGCCATTGTTCGAGGAAATTGTCGAGGCGAAGGAGAGTAACGCTACCGGAGATAACTGTTAAGGAGTCAGCCTGCGTAATATCGATACCTGCTGCCATACGATCTAGACAGGAGAACTGAGACTGAGGATATTCGAGTTTTGTTTCCCGGATTTCAAGGAACATGGCAGCACCATCGTCCTGGTGAGCTCTCTTCTCTTCCACGGTCTTTCGCCATTCTTTTATTATTTTGTCATTCAATTTGTGGACTATTAATTTATTCGAACTTGGTCATGCCTGCGACTCCTGTACACCTCGTGCAGAGTATGAATTTGTATCGGGAACTGCGGCGTCCGTAACGTGTAACCTCGAGATCGTTTAACTGGTAGAAGCCGGGGAAAAGTCATTGTATTAATTAATTGTTTTCTGCTGACGGTTAAACCGTGCGCGAGTTAGGCTGTTATCCCGAAGTGTGATCGTTCGTGTGGGATTTGAACGGGATAGACCGCGTCACGGATTTTATCGAATTATGGGTTTTAGATTTACATGATTTTGTTTGAGTTTTCTTTCGTTTCGATTTAGAAGGTCGTGCGCGCGTTAGTACGTCGTTGTGAATTTGATGTGAAAGGGACTAGTACGTTATGGACCGCGTCGCGTATTATCCAAATTAATTGGCGTTTCTCGATAACTACGTGATCTATTTATTTATTTATTATTGTTGGTCTTAATCTTATCTCAGCAGCGCGGAGAGCGTAATCGGCCGTCGGCCCGTATTAGATGCTTGGATTCGAGGGATTTGAACGGTCCGAGGCGTATCTTGCGTCGTTAAATGCGCCGGTGTATTTTGCAATATTTGTGATCAGAGATTCATCGTTAAACAGAGTTCCCCTGTTTTAAAAAAAAATTATATTCGTTAGACTACTGCTTTTATTGAAACGATCGAGCGGTTGAACGTTTTGCGTACGTGACCTCCCGACGCCCCGTTGTTATTAGTTTTGCATGTACGTGGGATTAGCACGGGATAGGCCGTATCGCGGACTGTGCTTAGAGTCAACCTGTTATTTGACTTTGTCTGCGAGCATTGTGCGAAATTCGCAACGAGCGTGATATACTGTATAACATCTGCAGGGTGTGAGAGTGAGAGAGAGAGAACGGGATAATTAGTACCGCTGAATTAAAGGGTAAGACTGAGACATCGAACTAGGTTTAGAATATTGTTAAAAGAAAAACGATTAATTTTACGGGACATTTTGTTTGAATTCATTATCAAGGTTTATTGAAAATTCGTAATTGTTTGTGAAGAAATAAATAAATTGCCCAAGCGGCATTTGTAAGTCCCGTACCTGCTATTGTTGTTGGAGTTATTTATTGGTATTATTTTATTAGTTGGACCTTGTTTATTGTTTGTGTTTGGTATATTTATTGACGATATTTTATTGACTGATTTTATTCCTGGATTATTGATGACATATTTTAATTAATTGATTTTATTCGTATTTTACTTGGACTAATCTGTGACTTGACAGCCCGAACCACCCACTGCCTTGAACAACTGTAGCTAGCCTGGGTTGAGTCTGGCCGGACATCTCGTTATTTTTCCTTCCGGCGCGTAAGCGCCTGGCGCCCATCTCGTAAGAGAAAATAAAAAGGAAGGAAAAATAGCTTGGGCCAGCTATAGGTAACGTGGTGCGTTGAGGCACAAATTTACGTTACAGTATCAATTTGGTATATCAAAAGTCCGCATATAAAGTCATGATTGGAGTTCCCTCTGCATTCCACGGAGTTCTATAGTTCTCAATACACTTTGACAAAAGTTATATTCATTTAACGAAAAAAAAAATCGTTTTCTTTAAAAATAAAATGTCGACTTCGCGTAAGCATTTTTTTAATGACCAACAATTTTGATAAATTTCGTGCTTCTTTATGGTTTTGTACACAAATTAACAATAAGAACTGTTTATTAAGTGGTACAAAACAAATTGTTTATGAATTTCTTTCGAACATACAGGAACAACGACGTGTACGTAGTAGTTTTCTGCTCCCTTCGGGGTGCTTGTTTTCGGTGAGTCCCTTCGCCTCTCACCATCGGGATACTTGTTTTCAATTGATAGTTCACATCAAGTGCCGAAAATGGTGAAAACAACTTCGTCCACGTCATTGTTCCTGAGTAACGCTTAGAGTAGTCGTTTTATTGAATGTTCCCATCTCAAGGTGCACACAACGTATTACCGCTACCGCGCGTCACTCACACCAGGCAGGCCGGCACATCGAGGGCCAAGTCCCGTTACTCTGGCCAAAAGAGCACGGCTAGGGGAGCGCCCTTTGAGCCCCGTTGGAAATTAAAAAAATATCGTTGAGACAAACCACAAATTTTTTCAAAGGACCGAGGCTATCGATGGGCTACATGAGATGGGCTATGGACCATCACTAAATATAGTGATACCGAAACTACAGGACGAACAGAGGGGATGCTCCTATAAAACGGCAGGGAATTCGGCAGTCGGGGAGCATTTGGTTCACAGATCCCGCCAATGCAGAAGCCCACCTACCAGGAAGGAAGAACGGATGAGCCATCGATTGCATGCAGCCACTTTGGTATCTACGGGACTGAGCTGTGACGTCAAACCCCATACTAGACGTCTAGCAGCTGAGCCTTTGCTACTTCCAGCCAGACCGCACAGCCGTCAAAACAATAGCAAAACGGACTCACTCTGGTAGCCAAGGATATACCATCCGGCAAGCCATTATACACGGAGAAGCCGAGAGACTATTGCAACTCACGTATACTGAATTGAAGAGACATTCTAATAGCGTTGGGAAATAAATTTATTAGGGAGTCGGAATAATTCGCAGCAACTGAGGGAAAATATAAAATCATATCAAATCATACGAAGTTCGGCCCTGATATGTGCTACCTATGCGAATGCACTCCGAGTGCATCTCGCTGAGGCCGGACTGCAGCGGCGGTCAGGTGAGCGCGCAGGTAGGCCGCCACGGGTATCCCAGGCAGGAGCTCCACTCCCACCACACGATTCTATGGGCATACAAGAGCCCAGTCTGATTTATTTGTAAGGCGCATGGTAGCCAAAAATACCAGAAAGAGGTATTGAAGTAGTACAACTGAATTCAATAATTATTCCTTTTCTCACATGTATTGCAATAATTAATATTATGTTTTCTTGAATAAACCCTACTTCTACCTATTATTGAGATCTACATTAATTTCCTACCTGCTCGGGTCCGAACCAAACCCCTTCAGGGTAATAAAACTTAATGTTAACGAGTAATACCGTTACATACACCGTTATATATACTCACCCTGTTTATATTGTAACGCTATTTACCCGTTATCATCAATTTTTTATCTTCTGGAGGGAAGAAATCGGGCTCGAACACGAAGAAAATTAATAGAGACATCTTTGGTAGGTATAAGTAGGGTTTATTAGAAAAGCGGTAGAATATTTTGGTATTCCGCTTCGTGGCGCCGTTTGCTAGTACAATAGATTTCCTATGCGATTACGTATACAACGGTTCCACGATATTCTTTATCGTCGATATTGGTGGGCCTTACACTCCTACTCCTTCTGTATCGGTGGCGAACTCGAAAACCAAGCAACAATCGGGTGCCTGTCTTATTCGGCATTCTCCCGGGCCGCTGAATGCGCTTTCTGCGACTTGGCGACTTGTTGCTGGCTCGCCTGTCAGCTGTGTTGTACGCTGGATTCGTGATCCCGTCACATCATTTTGGCGAAAAATGGAATTATCTATATTTCCCTGTTGCTTTTCGTCCGCGTCTTGTGTCGGAAGCATCTGTGCCGTCTCCGTGAACCGTTGGCATGTCTTTTTGTGGTGGTCAGACGTCTGAGACCCCCGTTAAGTTCGTTTTATGTGGCGACGTAATCGCAGTAGATAGGGTACTTTCAAGTATATCTATTTATTTTATTTATTTGTTTATAGAAAACTGTGTGTGCGTTGAATGGCTCGTTACCTCCGGATTACCTCAGATTGGATTCTTAATTTTGGGTGAGTAATTCTTGCTTCTTTTGTCTTTTTCCTTATTCTCCTGGTGAGTTCTATCTCTTCAGCCTGTCGTGCTGGACGGATCTATTATACCAGGCCTTCTGACTCCTGTTGTTTTAGTCTACTAGTTTTCCGAATTCCTTCCCTCGGATCACATTATACAGTGAAATTCTAATCATCCTCACCTAATTGTTTTCCTTTAACAATTTCCTCCAAATAGATATCTCTCTAGCACGTCGCGTCTATTGGTTCCCATATCTTAGTATTTATTATAATCTAATTATTCCTACGTATTTTCTTGAATCTTGCAAACTTCTTACTTCTCTTCTCCGCTATTCTCTCCTCTGTCTTTTTACATTAGTGTAACACGCACTTCCAAATATTTGGTTGTCAGTATGATGCATCGACCGCTACGATGAGTCTCCAACTATCCTTATTTCCTAGATTTTGGCTTCATTTCTTATTAATCTACTCAATTATCCGATAACAAATCATCTTCAATCCAGGTGGACTAATTTCCGACCTCTGGCTTATATTCCTAGATTACGGTCTAATTCTTAATTTCTTAGGACCTATTCCCTATTTATCTTAACGCTCTTAGACTACCTCGATAACTTTTCTTACTTGATCGCTGTTCCTCAATTTGTTTGAGTCACTTTGACTAATTCCACCAATCAGTATTTCAAACTTCTATCGCTTCCCAAAAGGACTTTTACTTTGGTCTGGACAAACGTCTTTTAATTCGCAGTTTAATCTTTTCGGTATAATGGTTTTCACTAGAGAGAGCTTCTGCTCTTTTGCCCTGGCTTTTATATCCGTCGCCCCGCTTCATTCCCCTTGCCCTGATTTTACTTGTTAATTTTTTTATTTAAGGTGATTTTTTAAGTTTGCAGATTGCGGTCACCGTGCTATCCGCGTTACCCTCGCCGCCAAGCTAGGTCAACTGGTCGCTGACCTGCTGTTTGTGACAGCGAGGGAATTCCGACGTCGTGACGTCGGATGTTTTCGATGGACTCCGCTCCAGTTAAACGTCCAGCTAGATCCGCATTCTACAGCTGGGCTGTGGAATCGGTTTTTCAACAAATAATGTTCGCGCGTCAGATAATATTCTGTGACTACGTCACAATATATACATAGTGAACTCGTCCCTTCACAATGAGCACGATCATTTACTTATCGCATTATTGAATTGTTCAGATGAGTGTAAATATATATATATATGTATTGTAACATAGTTACACTCTCTAGCCTCTTTTATTATTTCGAACGATTATAAGAACCGAGATTATGTCCAAATGTACCGACGTTTGCGGGCACTAGGCCACCGAACCCGAAGATGCGACAAAAACTAGCTACGTCACACCTCCGGAATTCCCTCGCTGCCGTAAACAGCAGGTCAGCGAACAGCTGGCCTCGCTCGGTGGCGAGAGGCAGACGGGTAGCGCAAGCCGCATAATTAAGAAATTGCGTTAGATTTTAAAACAAAAGCGGATGATGACGTAGAGCAGAACGAGGCAAGGGGAAGGCTATAAAAGAGCCTGCGCGGAGGGAGAGGCTCTCCTAGCGTTTTCAGCACAAGTGTCAAAGTACAAAGCAATCAAAAGGAAACATTTAGATTTCGAGTAAATATTCAAGAGTCATTTTTCGATTACATATTGTAATACCCGTGGTTCTGTGAGAAAAGACAGATCAAGTGAGCAATAAACGAAGATCGGAGAAAGAGGAAAGACAGGCGAGTTATTTCCATAATATGAACAGTAATTTAGAGGAATAGTATAGTGTTGGAAAATCAGCTGGCGCACGGCGATCGATAATCGTCGTGCGCCTACCTGTTGCGCTGCTCTAACACGCGTTGTTCGGTTGAGTCGAAGATAGCCGAGGCATGGGCTTCGCGAAGCCGAGGATGTGCCTCGTTGGCACGCCGCGTCGAGCGAGAAGATGTCTCTCTCGCTTGACTTCGGTTTCGCTCACCGGCTATCTCGCTCAACTGACTCCAGCGCCCAACGAAACTTTCATATTCCGCAGCCATATTGGAAATTTTGACACTTTTTCGCACACACCGGCACGAACAGCACGCATCTCCACTTTTCGGACAGTTTTCTTGGCTTTTTGGTACATCGGACTCGCTCAACTTTGCACACCAGGACTCATTTGCTCAAGGTAAGAGTGCATTGGCATAATTTAGTAAAAATTCAATGTCAGTGAGAAGAGAAATACGGTGCATCATCACTTTGGCTCACTCGTGGCATGCGCTGCAGCACATGCAGCATCATGCTCTCCTCACTTGCTTTAGCCGGTATAATTAATACAATTATACCGGTGTGGTCTATTCACTGTACTTCCCTCCAGAAATTCTGCTAGGAAAGTACAGTGACTATACGCGGTTCACTGGTACAGCCTCAATATCTGTTTGCATTGTGCTACGCAGTGCTGATTGCGTAGCTCTCGCTACGTTGCACGCACCGCTGTCTCAAGTTTAAATTCAGCACACAATTAATATAATTGTGTGCTGCTCACATTTAGATTCAAAATTCAATTTGTTTATTTATTTATAATTTGTATTTGTTTTCTAAATTTATATTTTGAACAGTTTTCTAAATTTATATTTTAACAGTTTTCTAAATTTAACATATTTTGGATTTACTGTCACTTATATTGTTTCTATAAATTATATATTTTAAATTGTATTTTGGGCTACCTGTCGGAAGGTGGAATAAAACCACTTTCTCAACATAACATCTTTGTGTCTGGTTTGATTTTCCTTTTGCTTCAAGTGAGTTCTCACATTTGTTCACCCAATTCACAGATCGGTCAAGCATCACCGGAAGGAATTCTCAACATATAGAAATTGACATTTATCGAGATTTAGATAGATTTAAGTGAATAAATTTATTCGTTAAGCAAGTATTAGGTGCGCAACAAAGTTCCCGCTGTTTTTTTTTTTTATGAAAATGCAACTTTATTGTTTAATTAATCATTCAAAATATTGCCCATCACTAGCGACAACTTTTTCCCATCTTTCTGGCAGAGCTCGAATACCGTCACGGTAGAAGTGTTCGTCTTTTGAGGCTATCGACGAATCAAGCCATTTTGAGATGTCTTCATATGAGCGAACTGCTGATTAGCCAGACCATGTGCCATCGAACGAAACAAGTAATAATCGGACGGCGCAATATCTGGGGAATATGGCGGGTGGGGTAGAACTTCCCATTTGAGCGTTTCTAAGTAGGTTTTAACGAGTTTGGCAACGTGAGGCCGAGCGTTGTCATGCTGTAGAATCACTTTTTCGTGCCTTTCCTCGTATTGTGGCCGCTTTTCGCGCAGTGCTCGACTCAATCGCATCAATTGAGTTCGATACCGTTCCTTAGTGATGGTTTCGTTCGGTTTCAACAGCTCATGCTAAATAACACCGCCCTGGTCCCACCAAAAACACAGCAAAATCTTCGCCGCGTGAATATTCGGCTGAGTCGATGACGTAGAAGCATGACCGGGCAGTCCCCATGATTTTGTTCTCTTTGGGTTGCTGTAATGTATCCGTTTTTCATCACCCGTAACGATGCGATGAAGAAAACTCTTTTTTTGCCGCTGGAGCAGTTGTTCACAGGCGAAAAAACGACGCTCAACGTCTCTTGGCTTCAAATTATAAGGAACCCAAGTTCCTTGTTTTTTAATCATTCCCAACGCATGCAATCGCTTGGAAATGGCTTGGCGGGTAACTCCTAATGCTGAAGCAAGCTCTTTTTGCGTTTGGCACGGATCCTCATCGAGCAATGCCTCCAATTCAGCGTCTTCGAAGGTTTTTGGCCTTCCTTCACGCGAACGGTCGTCAACATCAAAATCACCGTCTTTGAAGCGACGGAACCAATCACGGCATGGTGTTTCACTTAGAGCAGCATCTCCGTAAACTTTTTGGAGTTCTCGATGCGCTTCAGCCGCCGTTTTCTTCGAATGAAAGAAGAAAACAACACTTCTCGCAAATGACGATTATTTGGCACAAAATCAGACATTTTCACACAACCAAAAGTACATGACGCAAAAACAAAATCACTAATGTGTCAAAGCGGTTTGTTTACCATATGTCTAAGCTTGGTTCATGACGTTTTGGTTGTCCCAATTGACCAACACTTACTACTGGAGCCATCTCTTGAAAAACAGCGGGAACTTAGTTGCGCACTTAATAATATTTGTCACGCCAGTTACACAATATGTTCAGATTATTGACTTCAAAATATATTAAATTTGTTTAAACGAGGTTACAAAGTAGAATCTTGAAAATTATTTTTTTAATTATTTTCTACCTTTCACAAAGCTTCTTCCATGAAGATGCCAAGCTTGGTGCATGAGCCCATGTTCTTTGAACGAGCGAATAATGTTTTATATGAGTTCTACGCGTAAAGTGTCTCTCAAATTTGTATTGTGGCTTTATTAATCTATTTTTTTTAACATGGGGATAATTTGTACCAAGCTTTTATGTCTGCTCTCAACCTTAGCATTACTCGAAGCTAACGACGTTGATGTGTTGAGATCTGGCTCCTTATTTTGTGGTTCATGGATGATACATTGGCTGGTTTTTGTCTGATATCTGATGAGTTACAAGTAAAGTACCACCCCAGACGGTAAGATATAAAATATTCATTGCAAATTTCAATCGTCTGGCCAAATCTCTCAAAGTGCTAATATGGTCAACATGGCATATATCTTTTATTGAATGTTTAACGGGATAAAAAAAATACCAGGCAATGTACATCTCGTGAACAATATAAGTACTTCGAGAAAGTGAGCTAGATGGTTAAAGTTTGCATTAAATAATTAATATCTCAGCTCGTGGAAATGTAAATTATTTGTAACTTGGCACATATTTTTTATTAAATGTTTAGTGAAATATAAAAAATTGTCAGTAAAAGTAAACCCTCAGTTACGTATGCACTCAGCAAGGTGCGACTAAGCGGTATGAATGTTTTATAAATAATTTATATCTCAGCTCCTGGATGTGTGCATTTCTTGTAACTTGTGAACCATATTAGCGCTTCGAGAAAATTGGTCAGATGGTGAGGATTTGCAATTAACAATTCATATCTCAACTCCTGGGATGTCCAGCAAACGTACACCCCGACAATATCTATACACATTGCGAGACGTCGCGGAATGGTGAAAATTGACGACAATAAATTATTAACTTGCTTTATACTATCATTCATACAAATTTCCATTCTAATTGAAATTCTGTTTTTAGTCGGCAAGGGCAGAAGGTATGTAATTAAATGGTTGCTCCCAATTCACCACCTTTGTCAATGCCGAAAAATATGATGCCCCCATTAAGGTAGCTCGACCAGTCCAGTTGAGTCAAATGACAGTCTCGAAAAAAAAGGTCATTGATACATTTATAAAATGTACGAGGGCCGATCAATAAATAGTCGGCTTGGTAAAGAAAATCGCGTTTTTTGGACAAAAATCTTTTAATTTCTCAACATAATCTCCTTTTAGCTTGATACACTTATTCCAACGATTTTCCAATTTTTTTCTGCCCTCCGAATAATACGATTTCGGAAGGTCCTCAAAATAGATCTCTGTTTCGGCGATGAGGTCATCTCTGGAACCAAATCTCTTTCCGCCAAACCATTTTTTCAGGTTTGGAAACAGAAAGTAGTCGGAGGGGTCCAAATCTGGAGAATACGGTGGATGCGAAAGCAATTCGTATTTAAATTCATGAATTTTGGCCATTAGCTACACCTTCTCTTTTATGGTCGACAGTGAGCAAACGCGGCACCCATCTTGCGGATAACTTTTTCATACCCAACTGATCACTCAGGATTGAAATCACTAAGCCATATGATATGCCTGTGGCCTCAGCAATCTCACGCACTTTTAGTCTCCGATCATTTAACACCATATCGTGGACTTTCTCAATTGTTTCTGGTATAACGACCTCATTTGGACGACCTGGACGTTCATCGTCAATAATGCTCGTAGGACCGCGTTTAAATTCAGCTGTCCAATATTTAATGGTTGATAACGAAGGTACAAGGTCCATATAAACTTCGTCTAGCTCCGCTGTGATTTCATTGTTCTTTTTCTTTTTCAAAAACAAAAATCGAATCACTGCACGATACTCAATTTTTCCATTTTTGTAAAAACACAAAAATTGTTTGTCTTTCGACGCTGTCAAACGCAAACTAAACATCGCAGCGAGCTGAAACTTTGACAACAGTAATGTGAAGGATGGCACTACTAAACGTCGCTATTGATTTCTTTCCTCGACCAACAGATGACGCAAGGCCGACTATTTATTGATCGACCCTCGTATTACATTTGGTATCATTGTGTTTGGTGCAACGTGTAGTTTGCAGCAATGTATAATACCCTATTATTTATCCCAGATACGGATAATTAATTAAAAAAGAAGTGTCTTACCCAGGGTTATCAACTTCATATTTCTCGAATTGGCTTTGATAATAAATTGAAAAACTTAGGTGCGGTACATTTTTGAGTTTCTCAACTATCATGATTATTATAAAAAATAACTTTCTTTCGGTTCAGATTGATCATTATATTAATTTTAATTTCGAGAGCACCGAAATTGTAACCGAAATGAGTCAACATTGCAGCTTTGGATTTCTACAAAGCACATTGAGTGCGCCTAAGGTTATTTTGAAACTGGCGACAACAGTAAGGTTCGGTGCCTTCTCACTTCTGAACGTTCTACTGTTGCCAAGTTTCGATGACTGACTAGCTAAAGCTTGCCTTTTAGCTACATTTTAATGGTTTTAATGCTGAATATCTTTTTACTGCAACGGTAAACTAACATTTTGTACGTCATGGTACGTTTTGTTCATCATGGTTCAATTCATAGGATCTTGGGTTTTTCAAATCTTGAGCTTTTTTGAAACATAATGGTAAGATCTCGAGTAAATATAAAATAAAGACAAATATAAAATGAGATAAAATCTGAATTACGACTTTATACCTGTCGCTTTTGAAATCTGATGTAAAACTGGCCCACTTTGAATGCCAATATTTCAGTAACTACGTGGTAACAACCTTTAAAATTTGTCCTAATTTAATACACTACAGAATAATATAATTCCATGTCAAACAAAAATCTTTGTTTTCGCTGTTGCAGTAGTTACCATAAAACAGCTGTACATGCTACAGGTGGGGCGGCGAGTGAGAACGACTGCACGCTCAACGAACTGCCTGTTGAACTTCCTGCTAGCTTCAGCATTGTGTAGCTTTGCAAGCAGAAAGCCATCATCTAATGCAGATGCTTATGATGGTTCGTAGCTTCAAGTGTGGAAAACCTTTCGAAAAGTCTATCCGGTCAAAAAATATTTAGTACTGTCCAAACTTTCACTGTTTGCTGAGAATCTTTTTTTTCGTTTATCATATTTCCCGTCTGGTATTTTTATTCAACAGAATTTCTGGAAATTCTAACTTCAGGTTAATATATTAATATTGAATGGTCACTCGAGTGACAAGGCGGCTTAGATTAGCAAAATTGACAGATACGGTTAATTTTCGACATATTTTTTATATAGGGTTTAAGAAAATCAATGTTTATTAGTTATTATTAATCGAATTTATATAAAAATTTCATATCTGCTATATTTCGCCACTATATAAAAACATTAATTAAGCGGATATTACATATTTTGATACGTATTTTTAATTGTTATTATTATGGTTTGTATAACTGATGATAATTATACAGTATGCGATATAACAATAGCTAGTTTTTTTGCTTCATGATCTTTTCAAGTAAGGTACAGTGGGTCCCACTATACCTTTACTTGAGTTTGGCAGCTAGACTGATGATTCTGAACAATTTTAAATACAAGGTAGTGCACTTATCTAGTCTTAACTGTAGTTATGACAGTTGATGGGAAACAGATACAAGTTCGACTCCAAATTGTGGTATATTAAATATTTGTAATAGTCTTTCATGTATTTTTTTTATCAATACATATCTTATTTATTTTTGGTTTTTACATATGATAAAAAAAATATTCTCAAAATTGATGCTCTTTTCAATCCAATAATGATAACCAAGAAGATATAACCTTTGCAAAAAATAGTAAAATCTTACAGAAAACAATGCATAAAAAGCTTCATACAAGTACATCTTGTCAAGTAAATACTGCTTATCAATTACAATTCATAGAAATGTATGTAGTGATAACTCAAATTACAAACGAAGACCTAAAACTAACTAATATAAAAATAAAAACTAATAATTGAAATAACATTAACCCTTTGCACTCCGTTGTCGCCGTATTTGCGACATTAAAGCCTCTATGCCCTACTAGGCTGGAGTGCAAAGGGTTAAAAACTCAAATTTCAAAAAAACTTGTTGACTGAAAAACAAATGACTAGTACTTATGGAATTTATCGTATTAGTTATGCTGTGCTTATATATGTTAATAATGTTTGTTGAAAATTCGTGATCATGACCAATTTTTTTTTCACATGGATTTTTTGGTTAGTCTCAATTCAGGGAGTTAATATGGTAACATAAATACGATACAAGGAAGGAAGGATTTAGTACATATAACGTGCCAAGCACTGCAGTCAAAGTTTTAAATTAGTTATTTGCTTTAGTGTTTGGTTTGTAATATACAGTATCAATAAATATAAAAACTTCCACCAAGTGTAATTAATAAGCAGCATGTACTTTACAATAAACACTTCCTATGTTTTTAGTTTATTTTATAACTTTTTATAAATATAGTATACTGCTCCTATAAATAAAATTCTCTCAAGTTTCATACACATTGTGGTTTCGCGGGTCAAGTATGTTATCAGTACTTAGGAAATGTATCTATAGACAGGATTATCTATTTTAATAACCTTAAAATTTTTAATTGCAATGGCAGTGCCCAAGCATGAAGCAGTCAAGGAATCAATACAGGGAATGATTAGCTCTTTTTGAATAACTCAATAGAACGTGTTTAATAGTCAATTAGTGAAACCAAATAAATATTGAAAAATGTATCTATTAGGGATGAAATATTTTCAGCTAGCATGATGTAGGACACATGTCAGAACGAAAAAGGGAGAGAGAGCGAAAGATATAACAAATTAAAGAATAATTATCCGGGTTAGATGAATGATAGACAAACCGGTAGATCTGCTGAGACGTTTTTCCCACCCCGCTGGTAGTTCCTCGTCCGCCATTTTTAAACTTGCCGTCGTTTTGATACGTTTATATGAAGTTTCTCAATCAAATATCCTATTCTTTGATATCTGCTAAACAGGAGTTATCATAAACGAAGGATGCGCGCAACACTAAATGAAGAAAGCGAACAGCTATCTTCTTCTTCTTCTAATTCTTGATATTTCCGGTAGAGGGCATACCCGAACGACTAGTTGTGGCCACCAGCAGTAACTTTGGCGTTCCACCCTCTGCCACGCCTCTACCAATGGATTAATCAACTAGTTTTACACCATTCGTCTGGTGACCACTCTGGGGACTAGTCACTTCTAGGTATAGATGAGTAGTCGACCCACCGCCTCGGATGCGGCAATACGTAGCGACGTGCATCACATCTGAGGTTCAACCACGTTTCGCAACGTTTCTTATTACATAATTATTTACCGTGTTCGCTTGTACATAAAATAAATAAATATACTGTAACGGTAATTTCTTATCGTTAGCATTAATTTTATTTTCCAAGGGGAAATTCGAACTCGAACACAAGGATAATTAATTTTAGACTTCGAGGTAGGTAAAAGTAGGGTTTATCTATAAAGGCAATTAAAATAAAAATATCAATGTTCGGTTTCTTGGCACCGATGGCCAATACAATGCATTTAAATTCGTTATTTCCTGCGATTATTTTACAATTATTTTCGCGTATTGCGTTCACGTAGATTCTCGGTACACCTAGCTGGGAGGTTTGTTATTGGTTTCGTGCGTTGGTAGTGAGCCTGTCACGCGACGCACACACACAAAGCTAAACGCGTCGATCTTGCTCTTAAAGCCGATATCTCAATTATACCTATAATTCTCTCTATTTATCACTCGTTTCACTTCCTTACTATCCATTTTAAACCTACTCGCTTATACATTTCTAGCTTATTCTACCGTCTTAAATGCTACGCGCTTTAATTCTATTCGCTTAAATAGTATCCGCTTAATTCTATTCAATTAAAACCTATTCAAACTGAGATTACTATTAATTTATTCCAAATTGCACTGATCATTTTTCTTATCGTTTAAATCACTCGCCTGTCTTTCCTCTCTGTGCTGTCTTCGTTGTCCACTGCACCGACTCGATTTTCTTAATTATTTTTAAAACGTCGTCGTAGACTTATTGAAAATGCGAGATTTAGAGTCAGGGTCTATGATGCACGAACGGTTAAGTTTTCGCTGGACTGCACGTACCAGATAAACTCAGTACTTAAGAAGCTCAAAATTAAAAGCTGCGAGCTCAAAGCAAAGTATAATTTGACGTATGTTAGAAATAGAGCGCCTTCGACTAATTGTAAGACGCTTTTCCTTCCTGCAGGCTCTTTTATACCCTGCCCCTCCGTCTGGTCCCCTCCACGTCATTATTGGCTTCGATTTTTAATTTACCGAGCTTTAATAATTTTGCGGATTGCCGCTGTCGCTCCACCCGTCTTCCCCTCGCCGCCAAGCGAGGCCAGCTGACCTGCTGTTTACGGCAGCGAGCGAATTCCTTAGCTGTGACGTAGCTAGTTTTTGTCCTAGCTCCGGGTTCGGTGGCCTAGTGCCCGCAGTGCTCGGTGCTTCCGAACGTAATCTCGCTTGTTTTGGCAGTGATATACAGGGTGACCGATTTATCTGAAGACATTGAAATATTTCGAAAACTACGCATCGGATCAAAAAAAGTTCTGAATAAAATTTGTTCGCCTGGAAGGGGGTCATCCAATGATACCAAAGTCGACCCCTCACCCCTGCCCCTGGGTGGGGGTGGGGACAACTTTGAAATCGTAAATGGGAACCCCTATTTTTTATTGCAGATTCGAATTCCCCATAAAAAAATAAGTAACTTTTATCTGAAACATTTTTTTTCGATTAGTGATAGATGGCGCTATAATTGCAAGAAATCTGATTTTTGCGAATATCTCAAGAAATTACACATGGGATCGAAAAAAGAAAAAAAGACATGTTTCATTTTTCAAAAAGCTATTCAGCGATACGAAACTCGATCCACCCTCCTCCCCATCCCTACCACATTGTGGTGAAAATAGAAGTAGCTTCAAAATTGGGATTGGAAAACCCTATTTTTTTCCTGGTTTTCCATGACAAAATCCATTGATTTCACTTTATTGTTGATATAAAATTTTCTCACAATAGGGTTTTCCAATCACGATTTTGAAGCAACTTCCATTTTCACCACAATGGGGTAGGGATGGGGCTACGGTGGATCGAGTTTCGTATCGCTGAATACCTTTTTGAAAAATGAAACATGTCTTTTTTCTTTTCTCGATCCGATGTGTAATTTCTCGAGATATTCGCAAAAATCAGGTTTCTTGCGATTACAGCGCCATCTATCAAGAATCAAAAAAAAATGTTTGACATAAAAGTTACTAATTTTTTTTATAGGGAATCCGAATCTGCAATAAAAAATAGGGGTTCCCATTTACGATTTCAGTGTTGCTCCCACTTCCACCCCAGGGGGTAGGGATGGGGGGGAGGGTGCATCGAGTTTCGTATCGCTGAATAGCTTTATGAAAAATTAAACATGTGTTTTTTTTTTTTTCGATCCGATGTGTAATTTCTAGAGATATTCCCAAAAATCAGGTCCCTTGCGATTACAGCGCCATCTATCACGAATCGAAAAAAATGTTTGAAATAAAAGTTACTTATTTTTTTATGGGGAATCCGAATCTGCAATAAAAAATAGGGGTTCCTATTTACGATTTCAAAGTTGCCTCTACCCCCACCCCAGGGGTTAGGGATGAGGGACTTGATATCATTCGATGACCCCCTTCCAGGCGAACAAATTTTATTCAGAACTTTTTTTGATCCGATGCGTAGTTTTCGAAATATTTCAATGTCTTCAGATAAATCGGCCACCCTGTATAGTAAAGCAGACTAGCGGGTGTAACTATGTTACAATACGCTTCATCAAATCCATTGAATAATAGAACATTTATTAGTATAGTTTAAATAACTATATAGTTGATGATGCACGGTAGCAGCGAACCGAGATTTACATGAAAGCACAGGCCTTATGGGAACATTTGGCAGACTTTTTGTCGTGATTTTTTCTTCAACATAAGTAAGATAACGAATGGTCGGACTGATGGTAACGTTTATCCTTTTTCAGACGTCGTGTATGTCCGATTAAATGTGGTATTACATCTTTCGCTATTTTATTTAATATTTTATGAAGAAAGGATCCTTGAGCTGAAATGATGTAAAAATGATAATAAGTTCTTAAGAATACATTATGGAATGCGTACAGTTAAATGAATAGTAAATGTGTTCTCTAGAAATGCTATTTTTTAGATTAGTAATAATTACATCATATTCGATTCAAAAACGATTGGGAGAGTTATTTTGATTATAACCATTATTGATTTATTATTAAGCGGATAATGAAAGAATTCTAATGGCTGTAGTATTAAATCACTTGATTGAAATGAATTGAACGTGTATTCCTCTGCATCATATCCTTATCCTTCACTATTCTACGTTCTTCTTTTCATAACAAAAAACTGCAATTCAGATCAAACTTCTGTTTGCGCCATGCAAAAGTTTGGGCGCGAAGGTATGCATAACATTTTTACCACATCGAATACAAATTTGCCAAGATTAACAATTGTTATGCCGGTACCGCGTAATTGGATTATTTGGTATTCGGTATAATATTAAAAATGTATTATTTGTAGGGATCGTTTGCCGATTAGGAGATGGATCTCGAGTAATTGATCAAAACGCGAATTTATATAAAAGGAAGTATTTATTATAGGCAACGGTAACTTTCCGTTGTCTATTTAAAAGTCAATGTAAGAATGTACAATAATATGTTCTTTCGAGTATTTGACGAGGAACTAACCGTTCTCTGTTGAGTCTAGTTTAACACTGATTTTCATAAAGCAGTTAGCAACTGCGTTTGTGAAAATCCCTTAGTTGGCAGCTTCAGCTTTAGCCTATCGTAGATCGCCTGGCGAGTTGCCTCATGCTGCGTCGGCGTCTACCTCATATCCTGTCTTGAACGAATTCTATATTTTAGAATTCTATATCTAGCTGTGACAGTTAAGGTATATTCCAGAGGATACCGTGAGAGGAATATTTCGCGTCAACGTCTACCTTGTTTCCTGTCTTGAATGATAGCTAAGGAATATTCCAGAGAATACGTGATGTGGAATATGCGACGACACAACACAATGTATTTGAACTTTCGGTAAAATATCGCGGTGAGGCACGATTTTTATTTATTGTTAATACCGTGTAAATAATAATGTATTTTATTTTAGATGATACTACAACTGTCATATTATTATATATACCATGTGTCGTAACCGTCGTCCTTCATTCTGAATACGTCGCGTTCGTTAGTTCAGCTCGTAATGGTAACTACTGCGTATGTCAGGAATTGAGCGGGTAGCTCAGCAATTTGGCTCGTAGGCCACGTGTCTGTTGATACTTGCGGCAATTAAGGGATTACTGTGTTTATCAAGAAATAACAATGTTAGTGTTTATTGAAAATACATAGAAAAGGATAATTATACACGTAGATAACTTTGGTTTTGTTAACGTTGAACGTCGTTATGCAAAATGCCGGTATACGTCTCGGCCGTACGTTGCGTTCCTTTGTGCTAACAATGGCCGTCGTGCCACTGCGTCGCTTCGTTGCAGCGGTTCTCATCAGCCACGTCTCGACGTCTCGAAGGCTGGTTGGTAACTGCCTCGTCTCCGGTGCCTTGGCAGCCTCGCTTGCCTCGGTACGCGAGGGCTCGCGCAAGCGCCCGGCGTTCGAGCCTTCTCGTAGCTCGTGGTGACATTTCGGTTACATTGTAGTCAGGGGCCGAAATGTCGTGGTTCACGACACATGTACCATGTTATTTTAGAAATCCCAGTTTAAAATATTGTATTGTTTTATATATAATTCGAGATATAGCGCTACAGGAATCGTGCGAGCGCGAGAAAAAAGGTGGAAAGATAAAAAAAGAACAGGCTGGGGATCGAACTAGGACTGTTTAGTTCGCGGTAAAAAAAACAGCCCCTCAGCACGCTTGACCATTACACAATTCTATCTACATTGTATCAAAGTATCTGAAAAATTATGAGTCTGCTTGGTTTGAACACCGCCTTAGCTTATCGGTTATTTCATTTTTTATTATACTATCATACTGTTGGAAAATCAGCTGGCGCACGGCGATCGATATTCGCGGTGCATCGACCTGTTGCTATGCTCTGGCACGCTGCGTTCGGTTAGGCCGGAGATCGCCGAGGCAGGCATGCCGCGTTGAGCGAGAGGATGGCTCTCTCGCTTGACTTCGGCTTCGCTCACCGGCTATCTCTCTCAATTGACTTCAGCGCCCAACGACGCTTCCGTATCCCGCAGCCATGTTGAAAATTTAGACACTTTTCGGAACAAACATGGGAACAGCGCACTCATCTCTGCAGCTCTTGCACATTCTTCACCACTTTTCACCGGATCTACTGTACGAGTACATCGTTATAATTTTCTAATAGATTCAATGTCGATGAGGAATGATAATCTCATCGGTACATCATCATAATTGTCTCACTTTGTGGCGTGCGCTGCAGCACGGGCTGCACCACGTTCTCCTCACTCTATTTTGCCTGCTTGATTAATATCATTACGCATGTGCTTTATATTCACTGTAGTTTCCCCCAGTAAACCTGCTGGGAAAATATTGTGAATATTTTCTGCTCAATTGTGCATCCTCAGTCTATGTTTGTAATGTGTCACGCAGTGCTGACTGCGTCACTGTTCTCATACTCTATTCTCAGCACTTAAGCAACCAAATTGCAAGTGCTCTAATCTATTCACTGTGACTTCTCTCAGATAAATCTGCTGAAAGCTCGCAGTGAATAATTGACATTCTACGCACTCATTGCTCTCATACCGTGGCGTGCTCTGCAGCGTTGACTGCATCACGTTCACGGCTCGCGCACACCCAGCACACAATTAATACAATTGTGTGCTGCTCAAGCTTCATAATAAAATTCAACTTAATTTATTTATCGGTAAACTCTTTGATTTTTGTGACTATTTATTTTTATATCAATTTGCATTATTTCTAAATTTAACCAATTTTGTATTTATTCTCACTTTTATATTTTTTCAAAAATTATATTATTTTGTGTACCAAATTGTGGAAGGGAGAATAAACCGCTTCCTCAACATACCATCGACGTGTCTGGTTATTTATCACTCTGTCGTGAGTGAAGACTCTTATTTTTCCAATACATTCACAGATCGGTCAAACAACATCAGACGGATTCTCAAACACATACTATTGATAACTCATTCACGCTTATTTGGTGAAACACAATCACCGTAAATATTAGCATTACGGATGCATGAGTATGAGGGAGAACGGTAGACTACTCCACCAGTCTCCCGCTCAAGCTTTGCTCTAACGTTACACCGTGAGTGCGAAAGAGAATGTGTGGTAGCCTGTTAGGCATGTGTACAAGAGAGACAACATAAAAGGGGCGTGCCAGGATCTTCTTTCTATGTACCAGGTCTATAAATATGAAACCGGAATTTGCCCATAGATGGCCCTAGCTGTCAATGTTATTACCGTCAAACCGCGTCATTGGCGCAATTGAAGAAAACTGCTGCAGAATCGCATCGAATGGTTGTCGAAGCTTTCGGTGAGCATGCTCTTGGTAAATCACAGTGCTTTGAGTGGTTTAAAAAATTCAAAAGTGGCGATTTTGACGTGAGAAACGAAGAACGTGGAAGACCACCGAAAAAGTTTAAAGACCGCGAATTGCAAGTATTGTTGAATGAGGATGACGCTCAAACGCAACAACAACTCGCGGATCAATTAAATGTGACACAAGGAGCAGTCTCCATACGTTTGAAAGCCATGGGAAAGATCCAGAAGAGGGGAAAATGGGTTCCACATGAACTGAATGAAAGACAGCAGGAAAATCGAAAAACCACTTGCGAAATGCTGCTCGCCAGGTACAAAACAAAGATATTTCTTCATCGAATTGTGACTGGCGATGAAAAGTGGATATATTTTGAGAATCCTAAGCGTAAAAGATAATGGGTAAGTCCAGGCGAACCATCGACATCGACTGCAAGGCCAAATCGGTATGGACGGAAGACAATGCTCTGTGTTTGGTGGGATCAGAAGGGTGTGATCTATTATGAGCTGCTAAAACCTGGCGAAACCGTTAATACTGAACGCTACCGACAACAAATGATCGATTTGAATCAAGCTTTGCGTGAAAAACGACCAGAATATCAATAAAGGCAACACAATTTTGTTGATTTGAATTTTGTGATTTTGATTCATGATAATGCACCATCACACACATCAAAACTGGTCAAGGAAACGATTGAGGCGTTTAGTTGAGAAATACTTTCGCATGCGGCTTACGCACTGGCAGACTTGGCTCCGTCTGATTACTACTTATTTGCATCGATGGGACACGCACTTGCTGAGCAGCGCTTTACTTCTTACGAAAATGTACGGCTCGATGACTGGTTTGCCTCAAAAGAGCAAGAGTTTTTTTGGCGTGGTATCCACAAATTGTCAAACAGGTGGGAAAAATGTATAGCTAGCGATGAGCAATACTTCGAATAAAATATTTTTTATCATTTTCATACAATAAACGTGTATTTTCTAAACAAAAATTCCGGTTTCATATTTATAGACCTGGTATGTGTCACATCGATATATCGCAACGCAGTCCTTAAGCGGAAATCGGAACTACTTTTTCTCTGCCAAATCTGAACATGGGCCCTGTGCTTCCATATGAATCTCTGATCGCTAATGATAGTCCATATTACGCGACCAAATAATGGCGCACTCAGCTCAAGTTTCGGACAACAGCCAATCGTAATGTGTTTTCCAATTCAATAACACCGTGTTGCACTGCAAGTGCAAGTGTGTAGAATGGTGCCATGCCGCGTATCTTCCGTACGCCGGGGTACCCGTAACTTGCAGATGTTGATTATATGGCGAAAAATCACTAGCAGATTACGCTATTATTTAGCCCCGAATCCCCATGATGCGTATTTATGTAAATATTGCGTAAAGCGTATTTAGGGTAACCAATCGCAGATTGCCAAATATATGTAATACTGGAACGAAAACCGTAATCGGAATTATCATTGGATGTTGTAAAGTAGCGTTGCGCTGAATACGCGCTATGAGAAATAGGTACTTTCACATGCGAGAGTGTGTGCAGCGGAATATATGTGCTATCTACGCAAATAGTCGGAGTTGATCGAAGTTATAACGTGTAACAATAAGAGTTTTAACCTGTAAACAATAACCTATCATCTCGACTGTAATATCTTAAAAATACAGAATAAATATTTATTGAAGCCAGTTTTCCTACGACCAATTTATGTTGAGACTGATCTGTGTTGATGAGTTCAAATTTATTTACAATGAATTCTGATTTGGCATTAATCATCATCTGAAAACGGTAGGAAAACTGGAAGCTAAGGACTTATCAAGCGCTTGAAAAGCTGGTCGACGCCAGTTATTTAAACTATTGGCTCTGTATCAACTCACCACCATAACTTGATAGAGAGCTATGTTATAAGTTATAAGCTACGAGTAACTCATAGCTTACAAGTTATTATAATAAATACAATAAGAAATAAGTTATAAGCTATGATTAACTCATAGCTTATAACTTATTAAATATCGAGTGCTATTTAACAATGAACTACATACTGGCTGTGTCTACGCGCCAAACCGTTCAACAATACATAGCTGTCAATACACAGACGCACTAACACCGTAGAATCGTAAAATGAATAGCGGATACCTGAATTCCGAGATGAGGTGCTACGATTGGTTAAAATTATCTTACGCGTACGCAAGTTGCGCAGCATGTAGAGGCACCCTCACCCTGCGATATGGGGTGGTTGGAACGCAATTTGTATCCTAAAATCTCCACCATATTGCGCTAGGAACGTATGGCACAAGAATTTTCGATTCTTTCATTGTCCAGTCAAATAGTATTTAAAATTGATAGAATGGACTTATGAGTCAATTTTTTGACAGTCGTTCGGGCGTTGCAGAAGGTGATTAAATGCACAAAGATCCAACCAAATTTTTTACTCAAATTACGTCTGTTGGGCGTAGAAAAATTTTTTTTTTAGTTTTGTAGGTAAACATTTTTGCAACAACTTTTATTCTCAACATTTTTCGATAAGTGTAGCAATAAAAAAGTTATGGCGGGAAAATTGTAAACAATTAAGGATCGTAAATGGTTTTTGTCAATTATATCGCCCCCTCTTGATCCAATCGAAAAACATGTTATACAAAAGTTGTAGAGGACTCAATTCTTTATAAATTTGGTTTATGCGTATTAACTATAAATAAAAAAATACCTCAGGTAGAGGGCGCCTAAGTTAATTGTGTTGGAAAGAGTACTAAAAGGACAACTTGAAGGTAATGTGGTAGTCCCCCGAGAGTAAAACAGACATGGGGAAAGCATGCCAAAGTAAAAAATTACATTAAAAACGCTTCAATGAAATTCGATGAAACCTTGGCAATATATATAAAATGAATAAACGCATGTTGCTCTGTTGGGAAATCAACTGACGCACGGCGATCGATAATCATCGTGCATCGACCTGTTGCTACTGGTGTTGTGCTGCGCTCGGCTGCCGTGCGTGAAACTGCATCGACAGCTCAACCACTGCTCTCACCTCGGAGTTTTTCATCGCTTTACTCAGGATCTACTCAACTCAGAAGTGCTGAACAGAACTCAAAATACTCGGTAAGCGTGCACCGTCACAATTTAACTAAATTCAATGTCGGTGAGGTGGGGAAATCTCAATTTGTGCATTCTCAAAAGTCTCACCTTGTGACGTGCTTTGCGGCATGGGCAGCTTCACGTTTCACCTCACATATCTCGGCACACAATTAATATAATTGTATGTGCAGCTCATTAAATTCACTTTAAATTTACTCGTTTCTTTATTTTATATATTTTGTTTGTAGTAAAGCGAGTCAAGGTGGAACTAAGGCTTCCTCTACCAACATCTTTGGTCTGGATATTTCGCACCTGTCGTGAGTGAAAACTCATTCTCTTTCGATACATTTCAGATCGTGCTAATGACCAGGCAAGGCAATCCTCAACATGCTCCTCTCGTCTTTTTTTCGAAATCGAAAAAAAAAACTGCCGACCAATTACCAAGGGAAAATCTGTAACTACAGAAGTTATGTTATTATGTTTTCACGGCACTGAAATGCAAAACGAGAAATATACAGCTTGCGATGACATAAGTGTTAAACGAATTACTTCTTTTCGAGTATGATTAATATGCGATAGTCGTTTCGATAATTCGCACACTGCCTGTACTCTGTACAGTTTGCGAGCAGGAGCAACTACGGGCTATTTTCCGATAGTCAGTACTGATCCTGTTTTTTATTAACACAGGAGATAACGGGGTCTACTCGACCGGTAGAGTCTCTAGTTGTCCGTGCGGGCTCTCCGACCATGCGTCGGTCGTACACTTTCTTGCGCGTCGCCTTCCTGCTCAGCTTGCTCATAGCACGTCTGCCTCTTCGTTTTGCTCGAATCCCACTGCCGGAGCGTCTTCCTCGCTGTTGCTGTCTGCCAAATGCGCTTGCACCCGTCGCTCGTCCAGTCTTGATGAGGCTTGGTGTCCCGAGTGGCGAGCGCAGGCGCGCAAAGTTTTTTTTCTTCATTTACCATCGGCCATCCTCGGTGCGGGCGTCCTCGCCCGAGTCGATGACGTAGTCGGCCAGGTAAGTTGGTGGTCGGCCGGCGCTTCGCGAGGCGAGTCTCATCCGACTCAGTAGTCGGTATGGCAGTGTCTTGTTCGCACCTCCGGGTGCTAATCTCTCTTGCTTCCTCAGTAGCGGTTTTCGGTATTGGGTAATCCTCGTGATCGTCCTGGGAATCGTCGCGAGGCTCGTCGGTACATTCTCCGCCGTCGGCCGCTTCGTCCGTATTTGGCATCCATTTTCGTAGCTAGGTAGTATGGGCTGACGAGACGTAGCAACATCGCCTGTGGTTCAGGACATCAGCGACTCGATAGGTGTCTTCCGGTAAGCGGGCCACGATATTCAGGGGTCCGCGCTACGTTCGTTGGAGCTTGGTCGACTGGCCAGTATTAAGGGGGATCGTCATCATAAAAACCACGTCGCCGATATCGTAGAGTTGATTGAGCGATCGATTTCGCTCGTATCGCTCCATCCATTTCTCGTGTTGTTTGCCAATTTCCCTTCGGATTTCTAGTTGTAATATTTAAGGTGGCGTATACGTGTCCGTTCCACACGTTAGTGTTTGCAGTACCCCCTTGTTTCGTTGCGGTTGGTAGTCGTAGAGCGATTGAAATGGGCTGCGCCCCATGGTGGCATTTTGCGCTTCGTTGAGCTCTTTTTGCACCTTGCGCCGGTGTCGGTCCCATTCTAGACCATTGTTCTCGTCGAGGCTCCGTCTGAGTTTAGGCAGAATGATCCCGTTCATCCGTTTGACTTGGCCGTTGTCCTGCGGGTTACGTAGTGCATTCAAGCTATAGTGTATGCTACGCTTTGAGCATCAGGCGGCGAATTGTTTCGAAGTGTAACAAGCGCCGCAATCGCTTATGATGCGCAAATAAATGTATTGTACATACTTACAAGTCAGGTTATCGACCACTAGTATGTATTTGTGTCCTCGTGCCGTCGAGACAAATGGTCCTACGTGGTCCACGTTTACCGCGACGAATGGTCTTCTTCCCAGTGGTATCGGGTGGAGGGTCACGAGTTGCCTCCCGGTCGAGACCTTTGTCAGTCTGCAAGATACGCACGCGTTATATGCCCTTTCACATAGCGCCGTGTCGATGGGAAAAAGTACGATGCCTGGATTCATTCCAGGGTGCGTTCTGCTCTCGGGTGTCCGACTAGGTCGTGGTTCTTAACCACGAGTAACTTTCGCATCGCACATGGCACCACGAACAGGAATCGTCCATCTTTACATTTGTAGAGGATCCCTTCGTGCATTTCGTAACCACGAATCTCCTCCTTTGTGCTGCAGCTAATCGGAATTTTTTTTTCGTTGCAGCCAGTCGTCTGCTTGTTGGTGTGCGGCTATTTCCGCGGCTTCCACGCTTATTATGTAGATACTTCTACCTATGATGGGGTATTCCAGTGGTGGCGCTGCTTCTACTGGTACCCGGCTAAGGGCGTCGACATGTGTCATACGTATGATGTCAGCGTATAATTTGCGGGTTCAACGTGCGAGATGTGCTAAGGTACAGCAGCAACTGACAATCTGTAACAATTTAAAAAAGTATATTTGTGACTCACGGCCGTAGTCTCGTTACCGACCATAGGATTGCCAGCAGTTCCAATTTGTTGGAATGGTAGTTTCTTTCGGCGTCGCTCGTGCGTCGACTTATTGCGTTCACCAATTTCATCCGGCGCGCTCCGTCCTGCTGTGGAAGCAACGCTCCTAAACCGGTAGTGCCGACATCGGTGTGTAACTCTGTTTATCGATTCTCGTCGAATGGCTGTAATACGGGTTTGCAGTCGATGGTTTCCTTTAATGAGATAAAGGCCTGGTGTGTTAACTACGACCATTTAAAGTCGGTTCCTGGTTTAAGGAGATCAAAGAGTGCCGTTGCTATTTTTGCGTACTTGGGGATAAAACGTCGGAAGGATCCCGTCATGCCTAGGAATCTTCATACTTCCGTTGCATTCGTGGGTGTGGAAAACTCCGCAATGGCACGTGTCTTTACAATTCCGGGCCGTATCCCGTCGGTTCCAAGCTTGAATCCTAGGAGACGTGCGTGCATAAAAATTGGCATTTTGTCAAGTTTAGGGTCAGACCTGACGTTCGTAATGCGTCCAAGGTCTACTGCAGCTTGTCCGTCGTATCTTCCCAAGTTTTGCCTGGAATTAAAATGTCGTCTAAATAATATAAGAGATTGTTCCTGAGTGGCCTTAGCGTCTGGTGGATCGTTTTCGAGAAACAGGCTGGCCCATTTATAAGCCCAAAGAACATCCGGGTGAATTCAACTATTTTCTCTGGTGTTATGATGGCAGTCTTTAGCCGGGAATTTGCGGTCAGCAGTTTTTGTAAATAGCCCTGTGTGAGGTCTAGGACGGTAAACATTGTTGCCCCATGCAGTTGCGCCAAGTGGTCGTCAACCTGTGGTGGCGGAAAGTGCACTGTTTCTATTTGCGCATTTAACCGCCAGAAGTCTATCACCAAGCGAGGCTCTCCGTTTTTCTGCGCCAATCTGCTACGATTTTGCAAATCTTTTCTTTATCTTTCGGTATGGCCCGGTAGGGTTTTGCCTGTACTGGCCTACTCCCCGGCTTCTCGGTGATGTCCATTTCTAGTAGTGTGGATCTCCCAAGTTCGCTGGCACTTACATTAGTGCTATAAAGTCACGATAGTCATTCAGGACTTGTAATAGCTCCGTTTTCGTTTCCATACTCTGTTCGATTCCGACGGTTATCTCCTCTCTGCGTATTGGTCTTCGTGGTTCGCTGAAAGCAAATACCAGTAATCACTTCCATGAGCCCCTGGTCAAACTGCCTTTCTTGGGAATGGCACATTCCCGTTGGCTGGTGTTCCGTACCGGTAACCAATGGTTACCAATTTCACTAATGGTTTCGATGCAGAGAATACCTATCGGCGCCGTCGTCTGCCGAGGATCTCGTTTTTTCGTCATCGTATCCGCTCGTATGATGTCGTCGATCTTCGAAGGTGAACGTAGGGCCTTCCTTGGTGAACGTTACCCATGTCTGTTCCGTATATAATCGACCGATAATTTTTTCGTGTCCTTGGGTCCTATCGGGGACCACGCAGATTAGTACTCACGGCACAAGTACATCGTCTATTATTATATCCGTAATTACGATTCCTGGTGATAAGTGAATCGCGGCATTGGTGCCCCAGCCACGGAGTTCTGTGATTTTTGGTATTATCGTTAATCCTTTGCGAGTGGCCCATGTCGTGGTCATGGCGCACATCTCGCTTCCTGGATTGACGAATCCTGTGAGGGCGTGCCCATCGATTGTCGTTTTCTTCAAATGTTTTGTAATAGTTGGAGTTTCCACAGACCTGATCGCCTGTATCCTGATAGGATTCGTCGACGAACCACGTGTGCAGTCCTTGGCTAGATGTCCATTGACCCCAGAGATGCGGCACGTTACTTCAGGCCGTTCAAGTTGCAGTTAAAACATTTGACTTCACTGCGTATTTCCGATGCCGGTTGTGGTCTCGGATCCTGCGTGGTCGTCGTCCCCCTTGGAGGTGGTGCTACTCCCGATCACTGACTGGACTAGGCCGTATTGATGCATGACACGGGTTTGACTGCATTTCCTCGCGCTGGCGTATCTGGCTGTCGTCCACTTCGCTCCGCTTGCAGAATGTCGCGATAAAGCTCGTTCATGGAGTAATGTTCCTTGGTCATCAAGGCGAGAACATACAGCCGTTGCCGTAGTCCCGCGAGGACCATTTCCTTAGTTTCTTGAATCGTCAAGCCTACGTCGTGACACATTCATGTCTTCGTGTGAAAATACATTTCTATCGAATCGTCTCTTCGCAAGGATCGATTCATCATGCGTTCCCATTTTTTGGGCCTGAATTCCGTTTCTATGAAAGTCTCCTCGAATTCTGATCTGAATGCTTGCCGCGACATCGTCCAGTCGGCATTCAGCTTGGCCCATTCCTTCGCTGGCCCAACCATGTGCATCCGGGCTATTTCTAGTGCGTAGCCTTCGGGCCACCGGTGCATTCCGCTGGTGCCCTCGACGCTTCGTAGCCACTCCCTCGGCCTAGGTTCTCGGATATCTCCATTGAAAGCTTCGATTGTCTTAGAGAAATCGGGCATTATATGGTAGGATGGGATCGCTTGCGGCCCTGCTGTCAATCTACGTCCGAACGGGCTCGCTTCCTGATGCTTGTCGTCCGTGTCACAGCAGGTGTCGCTTAGTCCCTGTGAGCTCACCTGGTTTTCCAAGGCCGATAGTTGTTCGCGTAATAAGCTCTCTTCTTGGTAATATTTCCTCCTTTTAGTGCTATGTCGCTTCGTACGGGCTGAGTGTAGGCCTTATTAGGCGTCCCGTACTGTTGGTGCGTGCTGGTAGGTGGGGTTTGCCCGCTCGCAGCGGCGCTACGGCCCGGCATGCACTGTACCGCTGGATCCGCCCACTTTGGTGCTTGGTCTTGCGTGGGAGGTGGCTTCGAGTCGGGTCTGAGCCTATGTGGGTGGTGCCTCCGGGCGAGATCGTCCCCCGTCAAGTATGGGCTAGTAGGAGGGGCCTCGTAGTGGCGTTCCTCCAACCAGCCGTACGGGTCTCGCCCCCACGTCTCTTGAGTCTCGATGAGACTCGGTGTCCCGAGTGGCGAGCGCAGGCGCGCAGAGTTTTTTCCCCTCTATTTTATTTAAGGGGGCAAGATCAGTCATCAGGTCGAAAATAAGCATTTTTTTTGAGAATTTGTTTCTCAGTTCTGAATAAATACAATTACTTGAAAGTCTTTACATATAAAAGAGTAATGTTTAAAGTGTCTTCAAGAATTTTGTCACTAAAAAATATTCATTATTTATCCCCTGGTGGCAGTGGTTCGTCGGTGCTTAAAAAAAAAAGACGGCGTGTGGTGCGAAGTATGTGGCTTCACAGGATATCTGAAATTAAAGAATGGAAAAGATTTAGTTAATATATTAGTTTCTTTCGCGGTTGAACGGATTTGTTTTGAAAAATATGCGATTTTCAACTTTTTGCAAGGTTTTGAACTTAAAGGTACACTTTTTACTTAAAAAATCAGCCCATTATTGCTTATGAAAAAGATTTTAAAGAAGAAATAAATAAAAACGATCGTTTAACCGCGAGTATTTATTATATAAAAGATGCATGCAAAATTTTATTAAGATCGGTGCATTACTTTTTGAGTTATGTTACGCATGGACTTAAAAAATGTAGTTCTGATAAAAACGCAATTAAATTTTTAGGTGTGAATAAAAGTATAATAATGATTTATTTTTCTAACTTACATTTTTAATCCAATTCCACGCGATTGACATTCTTGAAATTTAATTTTTCCATTGCAGCCTTTTAGAACAGCTTGCAGCGTTTAGAACACTTTACTAAAGTGGATAAAGTCGAAAAAACAGTTATAAAGTTTGTAAAACGATATATTCAGAATTTTCTGGCACTATGATTTCACTACACTTGGAACTCGATTACAAAATAACCGGTATCTCTGCGAGTTTTAGTCCGATCAACTTGAAATTTGCACAGGTTATTCCTGAGATGTTATACTTCCATATGAAACATTGTCAGAAAAATAATTTTTTTCCACCTGATGACTGATCCTGCCCCCTTAACATAAGTGACCTCCCACGAATCGTAAAATTTGTCAAAAACGGCGAAGTGTTGGTCTCGAATGGGCTTTAACGAAATTTAATGAAGGTTTGGCAACGTACCTTACGATCAAAAAGTACCCGGAATATGTCGATAAAACGAAAACGGTTCAATTATTCATCGATAATTATTTTATTCCCTTCCAAGTAATCTCCATCGTAAACAATACACATATTCCAATGCATCTTCCAATCATTGAAACACTTTTCATAGGCCGAATTTGGAATCGCCTTCAGCTCCTTCTGCGAATTCTCCTTTATCGCCTCAATAGTCTCAAAACGCTTTCCATGACGTGGTAACTTGAGTCGTGAGAATAGGAACAAGTCACCCGGGGCTATGTCAGGTGAATACGGAGCTTGCGGAACGGTATTAACATTGATTTTGTTCAAATAGTCGCGTACAGGATGAAACGTGTGAGTCGGTGCGTGTCGTGGTGAAGAAACCACGAGTTGTGTCTCTACAATTCCGACCTCTTTCGGCGAACATTCTCCCTCAAGCGCTTCAGTAAGCTCACGTAATACTCCTTATTTACTATTAGGCCTGGCGGAACGAATTCGGAGTGGACCACACCACAGCAATAAAAGAAAGCGTCAACAAAATGACGCGCGGTGCACACACCAAGTCACCGCTACCGCGCGTTACACACACCAAGTGAGACCGGCCTATGCCTGGCAACTCAAGACGCGCGGTACACACACAACGAAACGTCGCTACTGCGCGTCACTCACACCATGTAGGCCGGTACGTCGGAGACCAAGTCCCATTATTCCTTTCGAAAAGCATGAATAATCAAACGTTAAAAGACCAACGACGAATTTTAAAAGAAAGACCAAGGCTACTAGTGGGCTAAAGGAGATGGGCTACAGGACCACCACCAGCTACAGTTATATCAGAAGCATGGGACGAACAGAGGGGATACTGGTATAAAAAGACCAGAAATTCGGCATTCGGGGAACAGTTTTGTTCACAGGTCCCGCCAACGCAGAAGTCTAGCTACCAGGAAGGAAGACCAAACGAGCCCTCGCTAGCTGCAGCCGCACTGATACACGCAGTGCCCAGCTGTAGTACCGAACACACACTTGACGGGTAGCAGCTGAGCCTGTGCTGCGCTCGAGCTCAACGCACCACGGGCCATCCAAAACATCAACAAAGCGGACTCTCTCTCTCTGGTAACCGAGGATAGCACGATACAACAGGCTATGCTCTCAAGAACAAAATTAATAGTCTCCACATATCGAAATACCAGACATAAAATATAACGATATTAAAGACCCATAAATCACGATAGCGTAGGGAATAAGATAGGGAAATAATTTAAATATAAATCAGAATATCTCAAGGAAAATATAAAAGACGATAACTTAACAGGGTACGGCCCTGATATGTCGAATAGCTGCACATGCACTCAATGTGCATCCCACTGACGCCGGATCATAGTGGCGGTCAGGTGGACAAGTACGTAGGCCTTCACAGGGTACTAGGCGAGAGCTCTACTGCCACCAACGGTCCTGTGACGTAAAAAATATCGATCTACTCTGTGAAAATCCGAGGCTAGTCCGGATGCTACGAGCAGCTGCCGGCCACTTACTGACGGTACGCGTGCTAAAATATCTTACCTAGCGAACGCGGCGGGTAAAACATTTATCGACCGACGTTTATATTTTCATTATAAATTATCGACGTTTATCTTCTCATCATAAATCACATTATTGATCGACTTCTATATTTCCATTATAAATTATATTATTGAACGTTTATCTTTTTATTATAAGGCAAATCAGATTATTCTCCAGTGTACACGATTATAAAGGCATTCAAGAGCCCGGGAAAAACTTATTGTAAGGCGCGTGGTAGCCAAAATACCAGGAAAACGGGATCAAGATCGTAAATCAGATTTCATATTTATTTCTTTTATTTAATGTATCGCATAATTTATACTTCGTTTCTTGAATAAACCCTACTTTTAACTACTACTGAAGCCTAAATTACTTTCCTCCCTGCTCGCGTCCGAACAAAACCCTTTCAAGGTAATGTTAATGATTTATACCGTTACATTTGGCACCCGAACAGGGACTTGAGCATAGGAAAAAAAGGCTAGTAGTGGGTGCCAAGTAGAGGAATTATGCGCTTCGAGTCAACGTTCGCATATCGATTAGTCCAGCGGGTACTGCTAGATGCGAGTCATGAACTCAGTACATCACTGTTAGGACGATCTCTCACGTGGGAATCCACCACAGCAGACGGTCTGCTAAGACAGCAGCGTAGGCAGGACCGTGAGGGGATTGCACGCTTGTCGGAGATCCATAGTATTACACAGACAATGGAATCAGACGAATTAGGTGTACGAGGGGATAGACAGTCGACTCCGGTGTTTGGGAATGCTCTCCTTGTTGTTCCTGATCCGGTCGGCATGAGTCAGATTATTGCTTTCCTTCAAACCATGAAAGAGGGTCAAGACGAAACGCATGCCAAGCTAGAAGACGCCACCGATTCTTGTGTCTCAAGGACAGCGACACTCCGAGAAAATCTGCAGGAACATGTGCAGAACAGCATCTCCAAGGTAGAAGAGACTGTTAGAACGGAGACTGTTAGAACTAAACGGTAGAACTGACAATAAAATCGAAGCAGTACGGCAGGAGATCGTCCAGGAGCAATAGACGATAAACAATTATCATCGGGAGTTAATAGTAAACGAGCAAATGGTTAGAGCGAGGTTGGAGAAAGAAATGAAAGAGACGATGGAACGGATGAACAAGAACCAAGCCGTCCGAAGTTTGCAGCAGATGGGATACAGCGATCCATGAAATTCCTACAAGAATTACAGGAGTACTGCGATGCAGCCGGGACGGAGGGATCGGACGTGCGTTTCGTCATCAAAGACGCATTAGAGGGTCAAGCGAAAAATTGGTGGCATCTCGTGGAAAGTACTATCCACAGTTTTGCTGAATTTGCGACAGCATCCATAGCACAGTACTGGACACGAGAAATGCAGGATAAGGTCCGAAGCAACCTCGAGTTCGGAACGTACGATACAGAAGGCCAGAATCGTACAAGAGCTGAGTACACTACACTAATTTTTGGAAATGCTCGTGACCTAGAAGAAAAAATGTCCGACGAGGCTATCATCCGTTGCTTTGCCAGGCATTTCGATGAAGAGGACAGATGTGCAGTCAGGATCCGCCAGATCGTATCAGTGCTAGAGTTTCTTGAATTACTCGGGAGCATTGATATGGGAGGATCTCTGAATAACAAAAGAGGAAATCAGAGGAGGGATCTCCAAGGACGCGGAGGACCAAGGGACCAGGGGTGGCGGGGACCATCTCGAAACGAGTGGCAGCCACCACGAGATTCAGACAACCGGCCACGCTGGCGAAATCATCCATATAATGGAAACGTAAGGCAACCAGCATGGCAGCAGGCGCCACCGGAACAACCACCACAATACCAAACACATCGACGTATACCACGCAATCAAGGGAGCACAAGACCAGCTGCATGGCAACCAGCACCACCTCCGACTGGTAGAAGAGAGCAGGGGCCACCAAGGCAGATGAATGCGATCCAGGGGCAACCTCCTGGACCATTCATCGAGAGCACGGTGACACCAGCGGCACGAGCATGACAGAACGTTTCCCAGACCACCAATCCGGGAAATGCTTAGCCGTTGCGCCCGTAGGAAATATTAAAACGAAAGAAATCGAAAGACGAGGCGCAACAGAAATAAAAGAAAGACAGATACGAAAGGAGGAAGTGCGAGGCGAGACAGTTGAAAGGAGCAATAAAAAAGGAAGGAACGAAGGATAAAGAGAGATGGAAGAGAAGAAGAACAATCAAAGGCAGACAAGGGCAAAATTGCACGTGAGCCATCTACAAGTCAAGTCATTCTGAAGGATATCGGGAGACCGAAATAATCGGGCCCAGAACAGGGAATCGCGACCCCAAGTAACACCAATGATCGGCGAGAGACGTCCAAGGAAGCGGCAAAACAATGGAGCGGCAATGACCAAAACGCAAGAAAGTACCCGGTTTTTTATTTGTGAGTAATTAAAAACTATCGTCATTTAACTTACATACGGAGTAAACATTAGCTTATACCGCGGGCACTCGCCTCATCAGCTAGTACAAGCGCATCGCGCCTTATCAACTTGTCAAGGCCGCAGAAATAGCTGATGCCGCGGGGTCACCGTCGCGGTATAAGCTTATTTAAAAGTCAGCTGATTAGTTTTGATAGACACTCATCGATATGGATACACGTTGAAAACATTCATGGACAGCCGTGATAAGCGGTTCTACGGGCTGTGGTAAAACATATTTTGTCAAAAAATTCTTTAAATATGGTAAGTGAGCGATTGACTGTTGTCCCGTTCGAGTGCATACTTTTTTATTACTCATAGTAACAGTCCGAGTATTCAGAGTACGGTGATAAAATCGAATTAGCGAGGGTTTACCGCAAGCAGGAGACTACTCGTATGATACAAGGCCTAAACATGTGACGATCTCATGCGCGAAGCATCTAACAATACCGTGGTCGATCTTTTCACCAAGGGTAGCCATAATAAAAATCTTAGTGTCATCTTCATCACGCAAAATCTCTTCCTTCAGGGTTACGGGCAGCGCGATATTTCCTTAAACGATAACTATATCGTTGTCTTCAAAAATCCTCGAGATCGCGTGCAAATTCAATATCTAGTACGCCAGGTATATCCCGAGAATCTGAGATTTTCGCAGTAGATATATTTCGATGCAACAGCTGCACTGGTTATCTATTATTCGACTTGAAACAAACGCCTCATAATTGTCGATTTCGCACCTGTATATTTCCCGATGACCAATACCATTATGTGTACGTGTCTCAAAAAGCAATAAAAGTTCGCGATGCGACGCGCGATGTACCAGTAATACGCTTGTAATGGCGTTGCACGGACCTCTCGAAAAAAAAACAAATAATTATATTGCAGGCACTGTATTATCTGAAGCAAGAGCAACGACGCACAGTGGGACAGATCTCAGAAAAGTTGGCCAAAAATAGAAAGAAGTTTTTAATTTAAACGTACATTGGTATATAAAGGTTTTCGAGGTCGCTGATCACGAATTTCATATTATAATTTCAAAATTCAAAATAGCGGATCCAATATGGCCGACAACTTCATTAAAAATTTTTCGGAATCTCATATAAATTTGTATATAAAGGTTTTCGAGGTCGCTGATTACGAATTTCATAGTATAATTTCAAAATTCAGAATGGCGGATCCAATATGGCCGACCACTTCATTAAAAATTGTTCGGAATTTCATATAAATTGGTAAATAAGGGTATTCAAGGTTGCTAATAACGATTATAATATTACAATTGCGAAATAAAAAACAGTTTGTGTTTGATTGATTTTTATTTAAAAAACTGTCGGAGTAGCAGTTATTATGTAATAATGCGTACAGTTAAGAAAATAAGTAAATAAGAAAAAATTGTAAAAATCAGTCGCTATCACTGTCGGGAGAATTGTCATGTTCGAAATCAGAGTCAGTATCATGCTTATCAGAAAGTTCTAGAACATTTTGAGACTCATCATCATCAGGGAAAAATAAGAGCTCTAGGGTCTCCGATGACAAATTTTTACTTTTTTTGGGTTTCATTTTTCTCATGCTCGAAATAAGTGGATCCGAAGATACCAGGAGCCAATGAAACACATCTTCCATTGTATTTGTGCGTGAATTTTTTCTGGAAAACCCTTCACGATATTTTTTGATATGCTTATTTCTGGCTTCCTGAGCACCTTCAGATAATTGACCGATTTGCAATACGGCTGATTCTATGATTTGAGCACCATATATTAAAATAGTAACCATATAGTAACATGACAATATTTATGAAATTTATCGACGTTCACTTTATAGCCACATGACATGACCTGCAAGATAACGTGAAATCGATTAATGAAATCTTCGTCCAATCCCAGTATTTGAGCAGACACTGATGAGTTCTAAAAAAAACGACGAGCCGTATTGCCGTCGTTGGAGTTGCCGTATCCTACTTTTGGGCGATCAACAAGAAGCCCTAGCTGCATCTGAAACCCCTTCTGAATTGTTTTTTTCCGAATCTCGAAACTCTTTTCGTCTTCCGTTGATCCAAATTGCCATTTTTTATTCTCGAGTTTATATCTAAGGTGTATCAAGTACTCAAAGCAACGAATCTATGCGTGTAACGTTGATAATCCGTAATGTAAATTAGAAACGTCAATTACTTTATTTTTTACTAAATCGAGATTATTAAATTGTTTTGACGTTGTTCCGCACAAATAGCAGCGCATAGCTGATGTAGTAGACGTTATAGCATTACAGACCAAGCCATCAATCATGGTGAAAACCATTTCGTAATGCATTATTATTTCGTTTCCGTCCTGAACAGTTTCAAAAGGAAGGAGAGACGCAACTTGATCTTCAATATATTTCTTTTCATTTAAAATAGACTCTAGATTCTCGTGTAAAAATTGTAGCCTTATAGGTCTACAAAAACGAGGTGACGAAGGCGCAGGATTTTTCCATATCACTACTTCCTTTTGAAATTAATTATCCGTGGATACTAGTTGCAATGGAACTAATGAAGTAATAAAAACATAAGCGTCAGAATCGCTTCCATCAGTAAACTTTTGTTTGTACTCGCTGTGCCCTGAAGGTCCATCGCACCCCCATTTTTAAATCAACTTGGCATTTTGTAAAATTGCTGGAGATAATGTTTTTATAGTGTCGTTTTGAACATGTAAAATTCTTTCTGAAGTGTGATTCAAGAGTGCTTGTACACTGACTTTCGCACGAGTCTCAGTTATCTGTATATTTGATGGGTAACATCGAAATTTGGCTTGTGTAATTGTTTGATAACAGGGATATATAAGAGCGTTGTGTTTTTTCATTGAATTTCTAATAAGCATGTACTGATATTTCGATAACTTTCCTTCAACGACATCGGACAATGCCTCATCGGCAGATATTTTAATAATATGAGGAGTTGCTGATAATTTTAACGCTGCTCTGTATTTATCAGCTCGCGTTGGTGACTTTTTTGTGACTTCTTTGACGATGCTGATAGCACTAGAGGCCCCAGAAGAACGAAGGCTCAATTGAGTAGCCAACGATAATTCCAATGTGCTTACTGTGTTACGTAACAATCAGTGGCTCTTCTTCTTTTGCTTCGATCACTTGCTTTCTTGAACTCCATACTTGGTCGACCACGCTTCTTCGATTCCGTGGATTTTGATTTCGCTGTACTCGTTGTCGCTGTATTCGAATCCGCAGGTTCTTCATTAGTCGTCTAAACATTCTGTGGAGTACATAATGGAATTATTGTAAGAAATTTTGAATCTTACTTTAAGTTTTTTCAATAATTCGAATTAAATTTACATATTTCTGTATTAAATTTTAATACTCACGTTAATAGTCGTGGAAGAACAAAGCTTCATTGTTTTAAAGAAAGCGTTCTGTTGTTCGTTGAGATCGTTTTCATCTCCTTTTAAGGTTGGACAACAAGATCTTCAAAGATTGTCGATCCTCGTCATGGATTTGAAAACAACATTCCATCTTTGTAACAAAATGTTGTTCCAAACATTTAAGTTGCGTTGTCAAGTCCGAGTTCAAATCGTTCCGTATGATCTCGAACAGTTCTCGACGAGTACAGATTATTTTATCAATACGCGATTCTAAAATACAGACATAATGCGATGTAATATTAAGTAAAAACACATTTCTCATATAATAAGCTTTATTCAATTATAAATAAGAAAAATTATATGTATACACAACAATATTTTCGCGGAGTGTTATTCGAATGATTAATTGCAAAAATGATACAAATTTAATAATACATTAAAATAAGACCCCCGGTATATATATGAAAATTATCAAAAAAAGCAACGGTATACTTTTCTACATATTTCAATAGCAGGTAGTCCTGGACCCCTGATGTGTGCCTCTGCGTCGACCATTACCTAACAAAGCAGCTGCTCGGCGTCGCGTATTTTTAACCTCAAAAGTACAGAGGCAGAGACGGGCAGAATTTTCTTTCAGATTCTATTACAAAACATCGTGAACTATATGCTCCATATCTCAACTTCTTGATTCCCGCTGAATAGATAACTTTTTTGCTAATTTACGGTAAAAATTGTTACAAGAAAAACCATGATGTAGACACATCTTTGACATGATTTCTAACACACGGGAGTATAAAGTAATGAAAACGTTATATACGTAAATATTCTACATACCTTTCTTAACACCCTCCATCAAACAGAATTGAAAAAGGACACTGGAGTAAAAAGTTACACGCACTTGAAGTAGCAGTGCATTTCGGAGCCGCTACACGTAATTTACGCTGTGCCGAGAATGGGTAACTTTGAACTAACGTAGCGTCTCAGGTATATAAGATATCTCACTTCCCTTTTAAAATAACAAGCACCAAAGCCCCCCCTACAAGATTCTATGGTATTAAACTCATTCGGTGACTTTCATTTTTTCGATTTTTGGCCACCTTTTTTCAGATCTGTCCCACTGTGCGACGTGCAATTTCGCGTAAATTAGTTGTGGCGTTCGTACGGCGTACATGCAAGTGTGCTCTAAATGTTTTACAGGGAAACGTGAATCTGAACAACGTAAAAAAGAATCATCTTCGCAGCCGTGCGACAATTTTTCGACGACCAGCCGCTGAAAGGGGAAATTGGAATGGTAAGAGGAAGATCATGATCGAACCCTGTGTCGGATTTCTCACGTTGCTTCTTGTGCCTGTCTTGGCCTACACGAGTCATGGAATATGCCAGAAAGATGGTGCTTATTCCTTATGATAACATACAGCGTCTCGCGGGTCTCGCTACTATAGCTACCACTATTCACGACTACTACAGAGCGATCGCCCTCTGTACAGATCACCGGCACACCATTATCGCGCCTCGACTCTGAGCTGAGTGAATCTCTAAATTCTCACTCGTACAAGAGCGAGGGAGAGAAATGGAAAGCGCACCAGCAGGTTCTACAGCGTTATCTTCACTTGGTCGAGTACGATAATACAGTACCGAATATTCCGTCAAAACGAAAAATAGCAATACTCGATAGCCGTAGGAATAAAATCTACGACGTTTTAATGAACGAAGTAAAATATCACTTATTATCGATAGTGTACCAAAAAAAATTTAATCTAAAGCAATATCGTTGCTTCGTAATTTAAATCGCAGCGAAGTCGGTAAAAAAATGACATGGGATCGCATCGGTGTTGTTTCCATAGACGGCAAAAGAATTTCAAATTCCAATACCGTTGATCTTGTTAATGATGCTATGCGAGCTAGAAAACGCGAGAAACCCGTTGGTCGATCTCACTTTGCCAAACTCCTGCGAGCGATACAGATGCCACGCGAATTTATCGGCAATCCCGAGCCTACACCTACATCATCCTCGACACCGCAGCGGCGTCTCATTTTACCACGCGATAGTGATAGCAGCAGCAGCAACAGTAGCAGCAACGATACCGAGACCGCACACTCAAACAGAGATTCAATGCTCACGGTGGACAACGACATCATCGAGGGAAAGGAGGGGGAGGAGAAGTAGACGAACAATTGCAAAACATCGCACAAGTACAGAGCCAATGACACCCGAGCGAATATCAGTCCCCCGCACAGTTAGTAAAGAAAAAGAAAAATAATCCATTTAGTCATCGTTAAAATTATAAAAATTCTTCAAAAAATCTATTATAACACCGCTCATCCCGCATCCTATTTTCGAGCAAAAAATTTGGCCTAGGTGGATCGGAGAGTGGCGCGAAAAAATGTTTTACCATGGCTCGAGACACGGGATTCATATAACATGCATCGTCTTGTGCGACGGCGATTTCTCCGTCGTACGTACAACGTGAGTAATATAGACTATGTATGGGAGGCTGATTTAGCTGATCTACGCTCGATAGCTACGTACAATGATGGGTACACATAGCTAATGTAACGTGGCAGAATATTCATATGCTGCGTCCTCCTCGCACGGCGGCTTCCAGCACGATCTCGCAGGGCCCTGTAGGATTACGTAGGACAATATTTAATAATTTTTTTTTTGTATTTTATTTTTCTTTTAATTATACGATCGGACGGACCGAGAGAGAGTGAGGGAAAAGAGAAAGAAGGGCCGCATCGCACCCACGGGTTTGGTCCGCTTCTGCATTTAGTAGCTCTACTTAAAGCAAGACGATACAATCATCTCCCACCTCTCACTGCCGGGATGTAACTATAGCCGTCCCGCTCGACAATCATTTATAACATTTATCCAATGTGGTTTACCTGCCGGACTGGGCTAAGGGTCTCTATTGTCTTTTGTTAATTTATGCGTTGTCCAGCTAAGGCGCTCGTCATGGTCAACTAGTGTCAGCGAGTTCCCCAATTAGCCGAGTTAGGCTCGTTAGGAAGGGATCATAGTTCACTGGCACGCGTGCCGGCAGGTCCTCGGGGCTTGTTGTCCGGTTACTGTCGAGCGAGTAGGACGTGGCGTGGCGGGAATCTTTGTTCCACTATAACCGGCTTTATTTGAAACCTCTGACGAGTCATGGGTACCGAAATATTTCTTTTCTACTCGAATATTCAAACCGAGAGGAGCACTACGTCGAGAGGGGACCCTTCGGAGACTATTTAGGAATTATCGAGGGACGACTGGAAACATCGCTGCAACATCGTCCCGGTGAGCTTTCTTTCTTTCTACGGCCCTTCGCCATCACTTCTATTTCCGCTGACTTAGAAGTCAATTAGAGTTTGGTCGTACCTGCGATTCTGGCATACCACTCGCAGAGTCGTAATCGTGTCAGGATAGACCGCGTCTATTAGAATATAATATCGAGATCGTTTGGCGGTTAGAGCCGGGAATAAGTCCCTCCGTGTTTTCTGTCACTTTTTCGTGTTCGTTTATTGTAGAACCGTGCGCGCGTTCGTACATCATCCCGTTGTATGTTCGTGTGTGAGGGATTGCTACGTTGTAGAGCGCGTCGCGGATTATTCATCTTGACTGACCATTATTTGTTTTATTGATTTATTTATTATCATTTTATTTTTATTTTATTGGACCTCGCATTATTATTTTCGACAGCTCGCGTAGTGCGTCCTCAGCCATCGTCCCGTGTTTTATATGTTGGTGTAAGGGATTTGAACAGTCCGAGGCGTATCTCGCGTCGCTAGATTGACCGTTACTTTTTATAATATTTTATTTGAATTTAGTATATGACCGTTTCTTTATCGAGGAATAATTGATAGATGATCATTAATTTTGTTTGACGTAAGTTATTTTATAATTATTTTATTTGGTATTTATTCATTTTATTTTCTTTTATTGGTATTCGTTATTTATTAATTTCAAGTTGAAAGGATCGAACATTTAGAAGTTTCGCGTATGTGACCTTCCGGTGTCCCGTGATTGTCGAGTTATTTTGTGTGTGTGTGGGATTGACCCGGCATCGGCCGGATCGCAAGATGAATTTCGAGGAGATTCGTTATTTGACTTTGTCTGATCTTGGTTTGTCGGTTCCTACGAACATCTGAAATTCGAGTTAAGTTGTGTCGTGAATCGAGCATAGATGACGTATGAGAGTCTGAAAGCAGAAGCAAATGCCGTGATAATTTGCACTGCCGAAAGGATAGAGTTTACGAATTGTTAAAAAGCCAGCGCTAATTTACAGGATATTTTATTTATATTTTCTGTTCGAGAATTCAGTATGATGGAGAGAAAGTGGACTGTAGTGTTATGCCGGTACCGCGTAATTGGATTATTCGGTGATCGGTATAATATTAAAAAGTTATTATTTTCCGGATCGTTTGCCGATAAGGAGATGAATCTCGAGTTATTGATGAAAACACGAATTTATATAAAAGGAAGTATTTATGATAGGCAACGGTAACTTTCCGTTGTCTATTTAAAAGTCAAAGTAAGAAAGTACAATAAAAAGTTATTTCGAGTCTTTACGAGGAACCAACCCGTTCTATCTTCAGTCTAAATTCATTCTGTCTTTTCGTAAAGCAGTTGCTAACTGTCTTCACGAAAATCCTTTAGTTTGCGTTTTTAGTGTTAGCGTATCGTCGAACGCCAAGCGAGTCGCCTCATGCTGCGTCGGCGTTCCTGGTTCCGATCGTACGATCGGGCATTGGACTTCGTTTCCTGTCTTGAACGAATTCCAATGTTTCTTTGCTATGGAATATTCCCGAATATATGAAATACGGAGTGGAATATTCCGCGGCACAACAGTAGTATAGAAGGTTGAATTAAAACGCAGTACACTGATGTTAATTATAATAGCATTTATTGCTCCACCTGTCAAGTGCACCAGACGCAAATATACAAATAAACAAGTAAAATATAGAAAATAATATAGAAAAAGCGTATAGAGAAGAGAATAGATGAGGCGTTCGGAAAAGAGAAAGTAAATGAGGCGTTCGTCTTACTGCACACGATTGTATTGATCGTGTGCAAGTGATGAGAAGATCTGTCACGAACAGGCCTTGCGGTGAAGCTGACGCCGGGTGCATGACAAGATGAGTCAAATGTTGATGTACTGGTGTGCCGACGTCGATATATCACTGCTGATATGATGGCTGAGTTGTAGGGACTGTAGGTAGGGCGAGTTGAGTGATGAGAACTTTAATTAAGATGCACAGAACTTTGATGAGCACGCACGAACACGGTGACGGTGTAAACCATGCAAGAGCAAAACGCAAGATGGCTGTGTTATACGAAGCAGCCGTTGTCGAACCGAGCAGTCGAAGAGCGCTTGCGCGCAGCGACCTGTTGCTCGGCACGCAGACCTAGTGCAGGATTTACAACACCTGCGTGGTGCTGCCGCTGAGTGGCAACAGCAAGCAGTTGCCCATGCTAGCCTGCAGTGCGCAGTCTCGCTACGCTTGGCAGAACGTTCAAGCATTCTCAAGCATTCCGCCCACCATCAGCAATGTGGTTGCTGATTCTCCTCAACGTGATGTTCTGCTGAGGGAACTGGCAGCACTGCAAGCTTGGCAGTGGGCCGTGAGAGCGTCGCCGTAGCTGTCTTAATGGCTACCACTCTTGTGAGCCCGTCACTGCTAGGATGCAGTGCAATCACTCGTGCAAGTTGTCACTTGCACGGTGGAAAGCGTTCATCCGTAAGCAAAACAAGTGAGCCGATCTGGATGTTATTGTTAGTGGTCCCATTTCGAAATTGCCGGTTGACGCTGGAGATAATGAGCAGACCACTGAGCCCAGAAACTTTGAAATTTCTGCTGTATGAGCTGCCATCGAGAGAGCCTTGCGATCGCCAGATCTTTCAGAGATGGTTCTGGGATAGTGGTAAGTGCGCTGCCAATGAGAAAATGCCCTGGTGTTGGAGCTGACACATCTTCAGGATCGTCGCTGAGAGGTTCCAAAGGCCTTGAGTTGAGAACAGCCTGAATTTGAGTCAGCAGTGCGGTCAACTCCTCGTAGGCTAGGACTGTTTCACCCGCCGTCCGACGGAGGTGATGCTTCACCGACTTCACTGCTGCTTCCCATTTGCCACCCATGTGCGGTGCTGCTGGAGGGTTGAACCGTCATTGTGCACGATCCTGTGAGAGAGCATTTGCAACGATAAGATGTTCAGATGAGTATGATGAGAATAGTTGTCGCAGCTCTTTGCTGGCTCCGACGAAATACGTACTGAGCAATCTGAGCTGAGAGCGCGAGGTATTCCTCGTCGGGGCGAGAAGCGCAGAAAAGCAGCGTAGAATGCATCGGTTGAGCAGTCAGTGATGACTTCCAGATGTAACGCCATCGTGACCATGCACACGAGGACACAAATCCAGCCTATGTGTTTTTTGGCCGCTCGCCCTCTCCATGTCTTGAGTGTGAGCGGACCTGTGTAGTCAACTCCAGTCTCTTTGAACGGCTGTACAGGTGTGACTCGAGAGAGAGGTAGTTGACCCATTAGTTGTTGAGCACGGATCACTCTCTGCGAGCACGCACTACACAGCGCAAGATTTTTTTGTTGTTCTTTGTTCTTTTTGTTGAAACATCAGGAGTCGTTTTAAATAAATGAATGATTGTATTGTTGTCTGAGTTATTTATTGATTTCTTCATTGACTTTATATAGTGATTTATTTATTGACTTCCTTCATTGAATTTATTTATTACCACCTTGACAGTCCGAACCACCCACTCTGCCTTGAACAGCTGTTGCCAGCCTAGGCTGAGTCTGGTCACCAACCTCATTATTTATTGTTTCTGCGCGTAAGCGCCTGGCGCCCAGCTCGAAAGACAAAAAATAAAGGGAGGAAAAATAGTCCCGACCGACTATAGGTAACGGTGGTGCGTTCAAGCGAAAATTTACGTTACACTACGTACAACGATAGGTACGCATATCTGCTTTTTGTTATCGATGTGTTGAGAAAATACTCGTGGGTCGAGGCTTTGCATGACAAAACGAGCGCAAACGTGGCCCTCAGTCTCACACGCATATTCGCACGCAGTAACAATCGTCGCCCGCAGCAATTACAAACGGATCGTGGCAAAGAATTTATCGGCACTCCATTTCAGCAAATTCTCAAGAAAAAGAATATCGATTTTCGGGCTGTTCGTTACCCCGATAAACATCGATTGCCGAACGCTTTAATAGCACAATAAAGGTGCGAATGTGACGTTACTTTACATACGCGCGAAATAAGCGTTACATTGATGTTTAACAAAATTTGTTATATGCTTATAATCACACTAGCCACAGTGGAACGCGTATTCCTCCGAGCGAGATGACTCTGGAAAATGCCTCTATAGCCCGAGAAAATTTAGCACGGCGTTACGAGCGTAACGCGAGAAAAACTGAAAAGCCTAAATACAGTGTCGGCGACTTGGTACGCATCAGTACAGCTAAAGCAGTATTCGTGAAAGGATATGAGTGTCGTTACGGTAACGATTTTTTCGAGATTCAGCGAATATCAGTGAATCGATAACCATTCGTGTATATTTTACACGATCTGAATAACGAGACTATCGACGGTATTTTCTACGAGGCAGAATTATCGCGAGTACGAGTGCCTCCGTCACCTAAGAAGACGAAAGAGAAAAAGAGGACAATGAGGAAGAACACAGAATCATCCCTGATAAATATGAGCTCCAAGGAAGCTCTTTCTTTATCGTACTACCGAGCAACAGTAGTATGCAGTATTTTCCGGATAATACAACGACGAAATTTATTACAAAACTACCGCGCCAGATACGTTTTCACAGGGAATGGTCTGTTTCTCTTGTGGAAATTGCTTATCCGATGACTCTTTTACATCTACCTACTGTAGGAAATCTCGTATCTTTTGATGATGGTGATTATGATTTATTACGTTAAAATGTTTTAACACGGAGGTGCGTAGATAGAGACCAAGTTATATCTGGTGTATATCGCTCTATAAACGCTTTTTTGGAGAGTATGAATAAGTTACCTCATGTGGCCGATCATCTGCGCTTGAAATAGCTTCCGAGCGGGCAGGTCGAAGTGGCGCGCGTATGCGACGATCTACGATACCACGAGATTCGCGTATCGCTCGCAGTCGCAATCGCACGGCTACTCGGATTCTCGGAAGAGACCTGTAGGTCTGTAATGATAGAACCGCATTGCGAATGCACGGGGTCGAGGCCTGCATCTCTCACCGGTGCTATACCAGGCAGCATGTTTCTATACACCGATATCTGCGAGAGTTATATTACAGGCGATGTACAAACACCCATCTTGTGAGTTGTTCCCATTGATGCTGACGACTTTCAGTATGATTCGATAAAAATTAAATCGCTTTCAGCGCCACGATATATATCTCTGTTGCGTAACAATTTACACACTATCGAGATCGATATAAGAGACGAGTTTGGAAATCCTATACCGTTCGAACGGGAACGTATGTAGATGGTGCTCAAACATCTTCGAAACCGTTACAACCTGATTTCACGAAAAATCATCTGTATGTGGATGGTATTCAAACGTTTTTTTCGGGAACTGGAATACATTTATTGAACGATGGAAATTCGATCGATCATGTTAATTACCGCCATGAATACTGTCTGTTTGTTTTTTTATTTGACACTCGATATTTCGGTGAATAGGAATTCACATTGGAATTCAATAAAGCACGGTAGTGTGAGAATAGAGGTACGATTTGAGGATGCGCTTGCTTCAACGGTAAATTGTGTTGTCTACGCGGAATACGATAATGTTCTTGAAAGCGATGCCTCTCGGCAGGTAATGGTGGACTTGACCGGATAAGTGAAAAAATGTGCCCATGTCGGAATTAAATTGTTTCGTTTTAAGACGCGTAGAAGCGTCTTTGTAAGTAACTAATTAGTCGAACTTGAGCATCTGGACAGATTAGACGTGAAAATGGATATCGTCGTGGATATACAGGGAATGAGTGGAAAAACCTCGGAATTTATTCCGAAAAAAATTGCCGTGGTAGCAGTGGATAGACCGTACTCTGCTGATTGGATCGTCGCACCACCGTGTCCTTTCACCGAATTACCGCATCATTCGAGAATCCAGAATAATTTTCTCTCGAAATATTTTCACATAAACAAGCGTACGCTAACTTGCGCGAAATTTCGCGAAAATTCGCTAAAATTAAGACGTATCTATATACGCGGTGACGAGAAGGCTATATACTTCGTTGCAATATCACGAGTCGTGAAATTTCCAACCTGGGAGTTGAGGAGGACGCTCCATCGTAATCATTTATGCCGAAATTTTTGCGAAAATGCTTCAGACACGGTATGATAAACGATACAACGTCTTCGTATTGTGCAATGCGCCAGGCTTTTCAAATAAAAAATCGACTTCGTGAGCACCCGTTTAAAGGACAATCGTACATGGATATTTGGTCGGCGGACGAAGAGGAGGAGAATAAGAAAGAGGAGAAATCTTCACCATGTAGTCGTGACACAATCGACGATGCTGTGAAATAAATTTTGCACATATACGTCTATCGAAGCGTATATGTTATCATTTAATCAGCATGAACTCTAGTCAAATCTGCGAAAGCCTGCAGTATCTACAGTAGCGGACAAAAGTTTAAGACGGAGAGGAAAAAAAAAGTAATCCTTCATTTTTTTATGAAAAGAATTGACTCAGTGGATTTTTTTTTGTATTAGCTAATTAATCATTAATTCATATATTTATTACATAAATTCAATTTTGCGCGTAACAACATTAGATACAATAAACAAAGAAAACATAAATTTGTTTGATATCTTCGGGGACAAAAGTTTAAGACTATACGTAAAAAAATATTTTTTTGGTAGAAAATATACAGATATTTTCCTCCCTTCAATACTTTGTCCCAGTCCATTATTTTTTATCACATCAGCACATCTTTGAGGCATTGAATCAATTAATTTTTTGCAGTCGTCCACAGTTGTTTCATTCCACGTTTTTTCAACCAAAGAGTACAAATCGTCAAAATTTTTTGGTTTATTTCTTTGAACCCTTCTTTTTATGGTACACCATAAGTTTTCAATTGGATTTAAATCCGGCGACTGCGACGGCCACGGTAATAAAGTGATTTTTTCATCTTGAAAAAAACTTTTCACTACCCGAGCCGTATGCTTTGGGTCATTATCTTGTTGATAAATAAAATTATCACCCATATTTTCGTAGGCATACGGTAACATAGTATTTTTCAATATATCCAAGTATTGAAAACGGTCCATGATTCCATTAATTCGGCGTATTGGTACAGGACCATTGCGAGAAAAACATGCCCACACCATTACGTTTCCACCTCCATGCTTAACTGTCGGTAAAACACATCGAGGATTTAAATCTTCGCCAATTCGACGTCTTACATACAGTATCCCGTCAGAACAAATTCGGTTGAATTTGGATTCGTCCGAAAATAGCACATTTTGCCAATCCTCACTTGTCCAATGCCGATGAGCCTTAGCAAATTGCAGTCGTAATTTTTTATTCTTTTTACTGAGCATCGGCTTCTTCCGTGGCTTTCGTGCTTTCAAATTGAATTCGTCTAATCGTCTTCGAACAGTTCTTACACTAATTTGTGCATTATTATTACTGGATATTTCAGCTCTGATATCGACTGCTGAACGAAAACGATCTCTCTCGCTTAATCGATGAATCCGACGATCCAACGTTGGCGTGGTTTTCCGCGGTCTACCGTTTTTTGGTCGATCAAAATAGTCCCCAGTCTTCACAAACTTGTACCACGCTTGCTTACAAGAAGTTTCTGATCGATTCATTTGAGTTGCAATTGAAAAAAATGTCTCATTTTGCTTCCGTAGAGACACGATTAGTTTTCGTTCAGTTGATGACAAATTACGGGCTTTACCCATACTCTTTTCGTACGTAATTAAACTTAAGACACTGAGTGATACACCACAAACTATTTACAGTATTAATATATCAAATTATTGCGTGGATCGACTACGGGTATCTTGTTCGACAGATCGTCTTAAACTAATGTCCGCTGTTTACAGATGGTTGGAAGAAAAAAAAATTGTATAATCTATATTGTTTACATTTGACGACCGAGCCTTCTACATTATGAAGGTCAAACGTACACATGTATTGTAAAAAAACAACAAGCCGAAGGAAACGTTAGTACTTGTATGACAGATCTATGAACCAAATTGTAATTCATCGTCTTAAACTTTTGTCCGCTACTGTACCACTTTCAAACGTTCGAGTATACCCAGCTGACAGAATTCCTGATGCGTGGTCGTTACCGGCTGGACTCGTAGTTAACGCAGATAACCACAACAGACCTGGAGACCACTGGATCGCTATGTACGTTAACCATCATGGAAAAGGAATGTACTTTGATAGCTACGGGCTACTACAGATTATACCGCAACATCTCGCATGGCTACGAAAAACTGCAAGTTCTATGGGTACGGCCTTAAGCAGCTCTAGAGTTATACGTCGGATTTGTGTGGACAATTTTGTATGGTATTCCTGCATCTTATGTCGTGCGGGTTCACCATGTCGCGATTTACTAATCTCTTTAGCGATAATGTAATGAAAAACGATATAATAGCACGTGAATATTACAATGCTTTTACCTCTCGACGACGTGACAGTGATAAAAATAAATTTAACGGTGGAGGAATCTTCGAGCGAAGATTATCGTATTTACAGGGATGTTGCATGCGACGGTTAATGTGTGTAAAGTGATTTAAATAAAATATTGATTAGTTAAGAACAAATACTTCGTCATTCTGTGTCTCTTATTTTATAATTATATATAAATTTTTACAATAATTATATGTAATTATATATAATTGTATTATAATTGAAGTCCGTCTCGGTACGGTATCATATTCTACGTCTTTCACTGCAGAGCAAGCGTTTCGCTAGGGGCACAGCGCAAAGCGATACGCAAACTGATACGCAAAGCGATACGCACGTGCAAAACCGCTGACGTTGCAGTCAAAGCGCTGCACACCTAGTTCTAATTCAGAGAGGGGTTTGTTATCTTTAAGCCCCCCTGATACCCGTCAGCATCATTCAGAGCATTCGGTCTGTATTTAGCAGCGCACATCGATAGTAGAAAAATTGTATCCACGATATGTAGACAACGTGCTAGCCGAAACTTGTGCGTGTCAGGAGATCTATGGGGCGAATGATAATACTGTATGCCTGTGGACGGAACTAATGTGCGCGGCATTACTGGATCTGGAGGATAATTTGGACAGGTTCTATTTTAAGGAGTTTATTAAGAGGAGGCATTTTATGTTTGAGGACTTGTGCGCTGGGGTGGCTTGTGTGGTTGTACGTAATCGAAGGGCTGTGCGCGGGGAGATTATCCAGGTGGATAATGACGGGTATTGCGAGGTGCTGCTGGTCGATTCAAAGGAATCGATATACGATGGCTGACCGCAGCTATTTCACCCCGAGCCGCTGATTAGTACGTTACCAGTGTTGCTCGTGAAGTCCGTAGTATTCGGCCTCGATCATGAAATTGACGAGGACGGGGATCGAGATCTGATCGAAGAAACGTACGGTAACAATACACTAATCGGAATACAGATGCGTATCTCTGACGGTGCCCACGCTCCATAGGTGTGGGTAATCGATATTACCCGGACGCTTAGCTGCGGATACTGGTGTGTGAGTGAGAGTCTTCGACAAGCCACCAAACCGACTAAAACCCTAAACCTCCGTCTGTGGCCTTTAAAAAATCTCTTGCGGTACCACCGTGCGGCATTACTTTGCGGGAGAGGCCATTAGCCGTAGCTGTTCCTCCCGCATCTTCAGAGAACGTTTCTCCCCAGTCCTACTCTGGATGACCCGAATGGATTAGGGGTTTGCGTCACTTGCTGTTTCCTCGTCTGCGTGTTGTCCCAGCGTTGCCTTTTTCCTCTCGCGCTCTGATCGGCGCAACTCCTTCATCATCCTAGCAGCATAGGCACTAATCGCCTTCCATGCCGCCTCCGATGACAACATCCGTTCCACCAGGTTCTCCGGCGTCAGCCGTATGTGCACCTGGTCCTCGACGATGTCGCATAAAGCACTGGAGCGCGGGCACCGAAAGAATGTGTGCTCAGCGTCCTCCTCAACTCCTGCGCAGGTTGGGCAGTCCGGAGCATCGTCACAATTTAATTTATGAATGTACTTCCGGCAGCATCCATGTCCTGTTACCACCTGTGTGAGATAGTAGTTGAGCTCCCCGTGCCGCCGGTTCACCCATTTCTCCAGGTTCGGGATCAGCCGGTGTGACCACCGTTCCTTTATGGAGTGTAACGGTAAATTTATGCCTCAACGCACCACGTTACCTATGACTGGTCCAAGTTATTTTTCCTTCCTTTTTATTCTCTCCTTCGAGATGGGCGCCAGGCGCTTTCGCGCCGGAAGGAAAAATACCGAGTGGAATGACCAGTCTCGACCCAGGCCAGCTACAGCTGTTCAAGGCAGAGTGGGTGGTTCGGGCTGTCAAGTCACTTATTAGTCAAATAAGATAAGATACGGATAAAGTCAATTAAGTGAACTAATTCCTTCAAATCCATGAACCAATTCGAATAATAAAATATTGTCAATAACTACGACCAAACGAGAACAATCCATAGAGTCAGCTAAATAAATAATAGATAAATAAATAAAATAACGACAGTAAATAATTTAGACAACCACAGCAAGTACGGGACTTACAAACTCCTTTATTTCTGGCGATCTGATGGTAATTTCCAATAAACAACAACTTAGAATCCCAATAAAATGTCCCGTAAAATCAGTCTCTCGTGTTAACAATTTTCCAAATCCAGTTAGATATCATAATTTAAATCTTTAAATTCGACGGCAGCAGTCATCCCACGCTCTCACTCACTCTCATGCACGGCATATGTCGTATAGCCGCTCTCGCCTATTTCTAACTTCAAATAATATTCTTCGATACAGTATCAATGCCTGGTAGTCCTTGTTCTCCGTCCGCGATACGGCCTATCCCGAGCTAATCCCACCTACTTTCAACAAAACCAAAACAACGGGACGTCGAGAGGTCACGTACGCGAAGCGACCCACGGCTGGCTACTACTATTCCGAATACAATCTGCCGTGTAAAAGTCAAACCGCCCAGATTGGCGGCAGTACGTAAAATATCAGATACCGGATAAATAATGTCTCGTAATTCGATAATAATAAAGAATAATTACAATAATAAAATAGTTAATATGAGACTATTATTCCCGATCTGTACCTCGTGGGTTGAATAAAATATATAACCAATAAATAATAAATAATAATTAATAAACAATAAATACAACAGAGAAATGCCGATTAATGCGAACGGTACGCGACGCGGTCTATAACGTGCAAGTCCCTCTAATACCAAGTTCCCAACGGGACGACGTGCTAGCACGCGCCCGACCTTCCAAATCGAGGCGCAAGAACGCTCAAATTAACTCATTCGAATCAACGTCTATAACCTGGTCAAAACCGGTGACACGGTCTATTCCGTTTAGATCCCATACATAACCAATTAACAAATTCAAAACACTCTGGGATAACGGCCTAACGCGCGCACGGTTTAACCGTTAACAAAATTCATGTATTGATGTAATGACTTTTCCCGGTTTCTATCCGCTACACGATCTCAAGGTTACATGCTACCGACGCCGCAGTTCCCGATACAAATTAATACTCTGCACGTAGGGTACGAGAGCCGCAGGGATGACCAATTTTCGATAAATAACGTCCCATGAATCGGGTAACAGAATAATAAAACAGTAGCGAAAGACCGTGGAAGGAAAAAGAGCTCACCGGGACGAAGCTGCCGTGCAGTCCAATGTCAGTCCAAGAGAATTCCCAAGTCGTCTCGTCGTATTCTTTTATCCACACGATGATCCTTGGTTGCCAATGCGATGTTTTGCGGTACTAACGGCCCGACCAAAGATTCCGACAGGTACAAAGATAGAACGGGACCAAGATATAATTTACGCTGCGTCCTGCTCGCTCGACAGTCCCCGGGAAAAAGCGTCGAGGTCCTGCCGGCACGCGTGCCCGTAACCTATGATCCCCACTTAACCCGCTAAACTCGGTTAATTGGGGGAACCGGTGTCGCCCGCTGACCGCGACTAGCGCCTCGGCTGGCCGACATATAAATTAGATCCCCTGAGACATATACATTTCCGTGGGCCGACGACGGCTGAGAATAGAAAGCCGCGTATCCTTTAGTACGTCGAGCGGGATAATGATACTTCCCGACCGGGAAAGGTGTGAAATGTCGGTCCAGAGAAGAAGGCCGAATCCCGAAGCTCTCCTCTTCTTGGTACTCTCCCATCGTCCCTCCGGTCGTATAAATCGCATTACGTATAAAAAAAAATAAGACAAGAAAAAAAATAAAAATAAAGAATACATAAAATACGAAAATCATCCCCTGCAGCCCTGAGCGATCGTGTGGGCTTCCGTTGAGCGAGGAGGACGTAGCTTGGATATTCTGCCACTTTACAGGAGATATCCCACATCTTCTGCCACCGACTGAGACTCGCTCTTCTCGCCTCAAATTTGGCCTCGGCCGACTTTCCCTGCTGCTAGAGCGTCCTTCGCTCCATAGCCAACACCTCGAGTCGCAACATTCCCGCTATGACGTTAATGGTATTTTTTGAGATTCCGTCCGATGGTGTTATTTGACAGATCTGCAATATATTGAAAATTATGAGTCTTCACTCACGACAGGGTGATAATAAACCAGACACATAGATGGTAATTTGAGAAAGCAGTTTATTATGCCTTCCGCATTTCACACAAAAATAATATAATTTGGAAAAAGATAAAAGTAAAGAATAAATGCAAAGATAGATTAAATTTCGACAGAATAACAAATTATAATAAAATAACAAATTGAATTTACACTTTGAGTTTGAGACAGCCCACCATTATATTAATGCGATGCTGAGTGTGATTGAGCTTGAGTGTAGAGAGCGGTGCGCGTGCAGCAGTCAAGCTGCGTAGCACGTCACGCTGGAGAGAATGAGTGCGTAAGGCGATATAACAATTCACAGCAAGCTCTCAGCAGCTTAATGAAGTGAGGTTGCAGTGAACAAATGAGAGCACTTGCAATTGAAATTGCTTGAGTGCTCTACACGCATGAGACAATCTACGCAGGCAGCACTGCGTAGCACAATACAACACATAAAGAGGATGCACAAAATGAGCAGTGTATAGTCGCTGTACTCTTCCAGCACATGTCCTGGGGAAAAGCACAGCGAATATAGTGCACCTGCATAATTATATTAATTATACCGGCAAATTAAGCTGAGAGGAAACGTGGCGTGACATGTGCTGCGATGCCGCCAAAAAGTGAGACCAAAAAAGTTGATGTACCGATGAGAATCCAACTCCTCATTGCCATTGAATTTATGGTAAATTATAACAATGCACTCGTACCTGATTTTGAGTCCTGTTGAGTACTAGTGATGAGTTGATCCAGCGAAAGAAGCCAACGAGAAAAAGTCCAAAAGTGCGCTGTGTGTGCTGTTCCTCGATGCCGTTGCGAAAGTGTCTAAATTTTCAACATGGCTGCGAGTATGAAAGCGTCGTTGGGCGCTGAAGTCAGTTGAGCGAGATAGCCGGTGAGCGAAACCGAAGTCAAGCGAGAGAGACATCCTCTCGCTCGACGCGGCGTGCCAACGAGGCACAGCCTCGGCTCCGCGAAGCCCTGCTTCGGCCATCCTTGGCTCAACCGAGAGTCGTGTGCTCAGGCACAGCAACAGGTAGGCGCACGACGAATATCGATCGCCGTGCGCCAGCTGATTATCCAACAGGTATCTTCCGAGACTGTGCGAATCGCACAGGCTACCCTCAAGGCACTGACTCGGTAGGGCGCTGCAGCCTTCCTGCGATACTCCTTCACTAGCAGCGCATCAGCCCATATGGATATAGTATAGGTGAGCACCGACGTATTTACCGACATGAGCAGCAGTCTTCTCTTCTGTCTGGGGCCGCCAACGTTGGGCATTAGCCGAGACAGTGTGATCGCCACCACAGAGGCTTTGGTGCTGATTTGTTCTACCTGCTCCTTGAAGTTGAGCCTGGCATCGAGAATCACCCCAAGGTACCGAATATACGGCTGAGATGTGGTCTTGTTTTCACCAACTCTGAGCTTTACCGTCTCCATCACCTTCCTGCTTGATACGCGGAGAGCTTCTGTTTTGTGTTCTGCGTGTTGCAGTCCGACAGAAGACATCCACTTCCCGATCTCCGAGAACATCTCATCGTACGAAGGTCGATCAATAAATAGTCGGCTTGGTAAAGAAAATCGCGTTTTTTTGGACAAAAATCTTTTTATTTCTCAACATAATCTCCTTTTAGCTCGATACACTTATTCCAACGATTTTCCAATTTTTTGATACCCTCCGAATAATACGATTTCGGAAGGTCCTCAAAATAGGTCTCTGTTTCGGCGATGAGGTCATCTCTGGAATCAAATCTCTTTCCGCCAAGCCATTTTTTCAGGTTTGGAAACAGAAAGTAGTCGGAGGGGGCCAAATCTGGAGAATACGGTGGATGCGAAAGCAATTCGTATTGAAATTTATGAATTTTGGCCATCAGCTACACGTTCTCTTTTATGGTCGACAGTGAGCGAACGCGGCACCCATCTTGCGGATAACTTTATCATACCCAACTGATCACTCAGGATTGAAATCACTGAGCCATATGATATGCCTGTGGCCTCAGCAATCTCACGTACTTTTAGTCTCCGATCATTTAACACCATATCGTGGACTTTTTCAATTGTTTCTGGTATGACGACCTCATTTGGACGACCTGGACGTTCATCGTCAACAATGCTCGTACGATAGCGTTGAAATTCGGCTGTCCAATATTTAATGGTTGATACCGAAGGTGCAATGTCCATATAAACTTCGTCTAGCTCCGCTTTGATTTCATTGTTCGTTTTCTTTTTCAAAAACAAAAATTCAATCACTGCACGATACTGAATTTTTTCCATTTTTGTAAAAACACAAAAGTTGTTTGTCTTTCGATGGCTGTCAAACGCAAACTAAACATTGCAGCGAGCTGAAACTTTGACAACAGTCATGTGAAGGATGGCACTACTAAACGTCGCTATTGATTTCCTTCCTCGACCAACAGATGACGCAAGGCCGACTATTTATTGATCGATCCTCGTAGATAGCGATGATTTGCTCTAGGAATTTTGCGACAATAAGCACTGCCACGTCATCCGCAAAGGCCACGAGACGTACTTCACGTGGTAGTCTCAGCAACAGTAGCGCATTGTACATGATGATGTGTGTGTTTGTGTGTATGCATGCGTGTGCGTGCGTGCGTGTATATGTGTGTGTGCACCATGGGGGAATTATTATACTCTTCCTCGCTCACCAGAGTACCCACACCACCTCACTTTACCGACACTGGGTAAGCAGAGTGGGTAGCGCGTCGGTAGAAAAGTGGGGTGGTGGGGGAAGGAGTGGGGATAGGAGTGGAATGGAGAAAAGGTGTACACATACTACTAACCTGAGACATTCTCTTGGCAAAGGCTGCTTCGAATAAGAGTAAGCTTGTCGGTCGAAATATCTGAAGGCTCGAAATATTCTTTGAATCTGAGTATTTTTATTTTAATAATGCTGTGATGATTTTCGATTAACGAGCGGTCTCTGGCTAACCCAGAGACATTCTCTTGCTGATTGTAAAAATCTGTATAGTATATTTCCTTTTTTTAAATAATTGAACTTCTATTACGTCATAAGCATCTCATGTAAACGAATTATCAGTGGAGTAGTGCAAATATAGAATCAAACTTCAAAGAACTCTTGAAGTCCTTTGCGATGCTTTTCATCATGAGCTAACTGTGAAATTGACTTTGGAGATCTCTATCAATACTGTTATGAAAGATCGCTCCAAGTATTATCGCAGTGTACAAACTGAAAAAAGGTCCGAAGACATCTAAGTGTTGTCGCAATGTACAAACTGAAAAAGAGTCCGAAGACATATCTAGGTGTTGTCGCAGTGTACAAACTGAAAACGAGTCCGAAGGCATCTTTAAGTGTTGTCGCAGGTTACAAACTGAAATAGAATCTCCGAAGACATCTCTAAGTGTTGTCTCAGTGTAGAAACTGAAAAAGAGTCCGAAGACATCTCTAAGTATTGTCGCAGTGTACAAATTAAAACGGAGTAGCCGAAGATATTTCTAAGTGTTGTGTCAGTGTGCAAACTAAGAAAAAGTCTTCCAAATGTTTTTGACGATGTTTGGGGTTAACCGATTCATTACAATGCACCTCAATCTTGTATAGAAGATCATGAACTGCACACTGAACGATATAAAATGCTTATATTATGATAGTTCACAAGCACATAGATAGACTGAGCAATACATCAGAAATACTGAAAAATAAATCACAGTAATAATTATGACGAGCCCACAGCTCGACATTTCGAGCGAGAAATTCATTATTTGTTACAACAGCTAAGTATGAAAGTCGTACACAGTGCAGTGTATAAATAGCTTTGTTTATATATAACCTATATACTGTAACGTGATGACCATCTAATAACGCGCGGTGCACACACTAAGTCACCGCTACTGCTCGTTACACACACCAAGTAAGACCGACACGTCGGAGACCAAGTCCCGTTATTCCTTTCAAAAAGCACGAATAACGAAACGTTAGAAGACCAACGACGAATTTTAAAAAAAGGACCAAGGCTACCAGTGGGCTACAGGAGATCGGCTACAGCACCACCACCAGCTACAGTTATATCAGAAGCATGGGATGAACAGAGGGGATACTGGCATAAAAAGACCAGAAATTCGGCATTCGAGGAATAGTTTTGTTCACAGGTCCCGCCAACGCAGAAGTCTCGCTACCAGGAAAGAAGACCAAACGAGCCCTCGCTAGCTGCAGCCGCACTGATACACGCAAAGCTCCGCTGTAGTACCGGACACACACTTGACGGGTAGCAGCTGAGCCTGTGCTGCACTCGAACTCAACGCACCACGGGCCATCCAAAACATCAACAAAGCGGACTCTCTCTCTCTCTCTCTCTGGTAACCGAGGATAGCACGATACAACAGGCTATGCTCTCAAGAACAAAATTAATAGTCTCCACATATCGAAATACTGGACATAAAATATCACGATATTAAAGACCCATAAATCACGATAGCGTAGGGAATAAGATAGGGAAATAATTTAAATGTAAATCAGAATATCTCAGGGAAAATATAAAAAGCGTTAACTTAACAGGGTACGGCCCTGATATGTCGAATAGCTGCACATGCACCCAAAGTGCATCCCACTGACGCCGGATCACAGCGGCGGTCAGGTGGACAAGAACGTAGGCCTTTAGAGGGTACCAGGCGAGAGCTCTACTCCCACCAACGGTCCTGTGACGTAGAAAAATATCGATCTACTCTGTGAAAATCTGAGGCTAGTCCGGATGCTACAAGCAGCTGCTGGCCTCTTACCGACGGTACGCGTGCTAAAGTATCTTACCTAGCGAACGCGGCGGGTAAAAGGTTTATCGACCGACGTTTATATTTTCATTATAAATTGTCAATGTTTATCTTCTCATCATAAATCACATTATTGATCGACTTCTATAATTCCATTATCAATTATATTATTGAACGTGTATCTTTTTATTATAAGGCAAATCAGATTATTCTCCAGCGTCCACGATTATAAAGGCATTCAAGAGCCCGGGAAAAACTTATTGTAAGGCGCGTGGTAGCCAAAATACCAGGAAAACGGGATCAAGATCGTAAATCAGATGTCATATTTATTTCTTTTATTGAATGTATCGCATAATTTACACTTTGTTTCTTGAATAAACCCTACTTTTACCTATTACCGAAGCCTATATTACTTTCCTCCCTGCTCAAGTCCAAACAAAACCCTTTCAGGGTAAGGTTAACAATTAATACCGTTACAATACAAATACACCTGCCGCAGCAGCATGAGCTGATGAATTTCTTAAATTTTAATATTTAGAATATATGTATGTAGGGCAACACTTAACGGTAGAGGTCGATGGCGCGGTCGGCATTGAAGCCTATCCGTGCGCTTCCTCCAACCAAATGAACGAACCGCGCGCGTTATCTCCGCATGTACCACATCATCGGTGCGAACTATGGGCCGGTGCAAAATGTAAAATGAATGAGGAATAAAAAACACACATTAGGAATAAGGGTGCTTCCCCATGCCGCGTAACTTACGTACGTTTGCGTACGCCTAAGATAATCTTCACCAATCGGAACACCTTATCTAGGTATTGTGGTATCCGATATTCATTTTACGCTTTTACGCTGTTATGCTTACGCCGAAATCAATTTTTTGCGGAACTACGCCGATGCATGTGTATTAATGCGTCTGTGTATTAAGAGCTATTTGTTTTGTTATATTAAATAAGTTATATTTATTGTACATTATCATGAGTTGATACAGAGCTATGTTATAACTTATTATCTTTCATATCATGTATAAGTAGTATGTGTACACCTTTGCTCCATCCCACTCCTATCCCCACTCTTTCCCCCACCACGCGACTACCCCATCACCCCACTTTTCCACCGCCGCGCTACCTACTCTGCTTAACCAGTGTTGGTAACGTGGAAATGGTAAAGTGAGGTGGTGTGGGTACTCTGGTGAACAAGTTAGAGTTGTTATAAGAGCAGGAGGAGCAAAGGCGTACACATACTTGGAAAAATGAATAAAATTATGTACTCACCACCATAACTGTTGTCGGCACCTACCCTCCTTCCAAAGCGATTTTAAACTTCTGTCTCTCAAATATACTCTCTCTCTCTCTCTCTCTCTCTCTCTCTCTCTCTCTCTCTCTCTCTCTCTCTCTCTCAACTTTGGGGAAATCACGTCCAACCAAGTACGATTCATTATCTCTACCAACTCTAGTTCAAAGTCATATGCAGCTGGTCCAGATGGAATTTCTTTGTTCCTAATAAACAAGTCTATTGAGGTTTCGTGCTCATTGCTAACAGCTATGTTCAACCATTCTTTGCAATCATCTAAGTTCCCTCAGTATTGGAAAAAAGCCTTTCTTCGACCGTTACCTAAGATTAAAATACCGCTTTCTCCGTCTAATACTAGGCCGATAGCCAACCTTAGTGAACTTTCGAAAGTGCTTGAGAGATTGGTTCATAAGCAGATCACTGACTGGATTGAACTGAACCAAGTTTTTGATCCACGCCAATCAGGTTATCGTAAGGGCCACAGTACTCAATCAGCATTATTACGTGTGTGTGACGACGTGAGGTGCAATACGGATGAAAGGCGTATTACCATTCTCATCCTATTTGATTTTAGTAAGGCATTTGACACGGTACCATACCTTCAACTGCTTGCGAAATTAAAAAAGTGGACCTTGCGGAACCAGTTCTTGATTGGATTTTTCCATATTTGACTGGGAGGACTCAAAAAGTTATTGATGACCATGGGACTTCCTCCTCTTGGTTACCTACTACAGCGGGCGTACCGCAAGGTTCCGTCCTAGGTCCTCTTCTTTTCTCTCTTTATATTAATGACATTAGCACTGCACTTCAATACTCACAGCACATGATATTTGCTGACGATACGCAAATATATCTAAGTTGCCTCCCGTCTCAAATAAATGAAGGTATAAGGTTGATTACCGAAGACGTCCAAGCTATTGCCAACTTCGCAGTTTCAAACGGTCTAAAGTTAAACATCGCCAAATCAAAAGTCCTTATATTTGGTAGCAATGCGTATACACGCGAATTCGATTTTTCAATGTTACCACCGGTTTCTTTAAACGGGGTGAATATTCCGTTCGTTAGTGAAGCTAGGAACCTAGGAGTGATCATGCACTGTAATTTATCTTGGAAATCTCACGTTTTACACATTTCTCAAAAAGTACACTCTACTGTCTATAGGTTAAAATTTCATCGTATCGCTCTTTCTCAAGAATTAAGATCTTCATTAATAATTTCTTTAATTTTTCCGCTATTCGACTACTGCTGCTTAGTTTATCACAATCTGACTGAGGAATTGAATTTAAAATTAGAACGTCTCATTAATTACTGCATACGCTTTGTTTTCGATCTTCGATGCGATACTCATATCACTCCGTACAGGCGACAACTTGGCTGGCTTACAGTTAAAACGCGACGTCTATATTTTCTTGGCATTTCAATGTATAATATTATCCATCAAAAAGCACCAACATATTTATTGGATCTGTTCAATCACCAGAGTGATACTCCTGAACGTCAGCTGAGGAGACCGAGATCGACTTTTTCTGTGCCAATACATCGCACAACCACTTATAGAAATACATTTTCTCTCTCTGGCATCTATTTTTGGGAGACCTTACCATCCCATATCACTTCCATTTCCAGTTTAGATCAGTTTAAGATTCGTCTCTATACTCACCTTTTTAACCATATTGATGTAAATTAGTTTTTAAATTAGTTTTTATTTTTTTTTGTTTACGGTAGTATAGTGAGAGCAATATATATATACCATCTAATTCGAAAATTCTGTAATCTGCTACCTATAAGTTAGTCCTAGTCTTAGTCTTATCTTTATTTTTATTATTACTTTTATTTTTAGAATATTTAGAATTATTTTTAAGTTTATTATTATAAGATTCTTATTGTTTTATTTAGGTTTATCATAAAAATATTATTATATATTGTCATTAATATTTGCCAAGGGCTTGCCAAGGCATAATAATACAATCAATCAATCAATCAATCAATCTCTCTCTCTCATACACACACACACACACACGCGCGCGCGCACACACACCATTATTTTTATTTCTTGCTACGTCCTCGTCCAAGCCCTTGCCCACGACATCGATATCGTAGCCGGTATCTATCTCATCAACAAGGGCCTCTATAATACCCGCTGCCACATCCGTGCATTCCCCGTTCGTTAATCGAACCCGCGGAGCGTTATCGCCGGCAAGAGGTCGCATATGACAGCGATCAAGGCATCGCTACCGCACGCTTCTTCGATGAGATGCTCAATACCTATAACATCCACGCGTTCAAGTCCGTATATTGAACACTTCATGACAAGAGCCAGCTGCATACTTGCTAGAGACTCCGGAGGAAATAGGTGAGACCAGTTGATGTAAATTCTCTCGCCGAAATCGACTAACAACACTTCGCAGTACCCATCAAAGTCCGGGTAAACCACTTCGCCGCGGACAACTCTATTGAAACGAGGCACAATACAGGACATTCCGATATAGAGGTGGCCAAGTCCAACGGCTCTTCCTCGAAGCTCCACTAAATATACACTACGTAGGAACTCTTCCAGTTAGTCGTACGCATCGCACATTTCTTGTGTACGCCGGAACACGCTCATCACACTCTCGGCTAAAATTACTCGGCACCAAAACGCGTCGCTTAAAATCTCCTTGCTGTATCGCGGATACATATTGCTGTTTATTATTTGCGTGTAGGATGTCAAAGATAGACTAAATGCTCGAGATGCTGCTAGAGAGTATCACGGGAATAAAGATAACAACCTCCCTAGCGGGTTGTACGATTTTGCAAACTAGTAAAGTCGAAACAATCGTCTCCAATTTTGATTGGTAGCGACTTTTCATGTAAAGTCCAACCAAAATCGCTTCAGTCCAATGCTGGAAAATTGGTTACCAGTCAATACTTGAGACTAATTTTTCGACTTTACCAGTTTAGAATTACCAATCAAAGTTTGGCTCGCACAACCCGCTAGGGCTCCTATGAATCATAACTATGTATCCAGCACTTTGAATGCAACGAAAGCGGTTTTCGAGCATGTATAGCCGTGCGCTGTGCTCCTCGTCAAACGCTTGCCCTGCAGTAAAAGACATAGAATATGATCCCTCACAGAGAGAGAGAGAGAGAGAGACTTCAATTATAATTCTCTAATTATTACGCTATAAAAATATAAAACACAGTGAGATCAGATATTTAAAAAAAATTAATTAATATTTTATGTAAAGCACTTAACACATTTACCGTCGTATGCAACAGCCCTGCAAACACGGTAATCCGCGCTCGGAGATTCCTCCACCGTTAATTTTATTTTTATCGCTATAAGGAATTAATTTGTATTATCACTCGTAATATTGCTTTTAGATTATTTTTCGCTGTGGGTGTTGTCATCACAGTGTAATTCTGAAAAAAGAATAAAACAAGTATTTAATTGAACGTACTGGTTAGTAAAAACAACGTGTACAGAATAATCGATACTGTCTTACCTGATATGCATCGTCTTATTATACAAAGTTGGCAGCGTTAATGATCTGCAGAGTGATAAATCTTAAGCGACAATGTTGTAGACCAAGTTTTATGATGGAAATTTTTCGGTAGCTCGCAACCCGGTTAGTGTCAACGCCACCTAGATCCCTGTGTTATCGATCTCAGAAAGATCTCTAACAATTGAATCCTTAATTATTTTTTGTCAACTCTGCTTGCCTCACTCATTCATTAAGAATTAATGAGGCAAACAGACCTGACGATTTTTAACTTCTAAAGAAATCGTGAAAAAATATTGCCACAGCCCGGGTTCGAACCGGGTTCGAGCCGCCGTGGCGTAATTGGTAACGTACCAGGCTAGAATTCTAGAGTTCCCGGTTCGAACCCGGGCTGTGGCAATATTTTTTCACGATTTCTTTAGAAGTTAAAAACCGTCAGGTCTGGTTGCCTCATTAATTCTTAATGAATGAGTGAGGCAAGCAGAGTTGACAAAAAAAATTAAGGATTCAATTGTTAGAGATCTTTCTGAGATCGATAACACAGGGATCTAGGTGGCGCTGACACTAACCGGGTTGCGAACTACCGAAAAATTTCCATCTTAAAACTTGGTCTACAACATTGTCGCTTAAGATTTATCACTCTGAAGAAACATATGACCGCATACAAAAATGATTAATTAATTAATTGATCTACAAAGAAAGGTGTACCTATTTGACATTAAAAATAGAGATCGTGAATTGATGTTGCTAGAGCCGCGGTGGCGTAATTGGTAACGTACCAGGCTAGAATTCTGGAGTTCCCGGTTCGAACCCGGGCTGTGGCAATATTTTTTCACGATTTCTTTAGACGTTAAAAATCGTCAGGTCTGGTTGCCTCATTAATTCTCAATGAATGAGTGAGGCAAGCAGAGTTGACAAAAAATAATTAAGGATTCAATTGTTAGAGATCTTTCTGAGATCGATAACACAGGGATCTAGGTGGCGCTGACACTAACCGGGTTGCGAACTACCGAAAAATTTCCATCATAAAACTTGGTCTACAACATTGTCGCTTAAGATTTATCACTCTGAAGAAACATATGACCGCATACAAAAATGATTAATTAATTAATTGATCTACAAACAAAGGTTAATGATCTGCTACCACCGACGTCAACTGCGGATGAGGATCGCGTGTGAAACTTTTCATTTCCAAAGTTAGATCTATCTGTACAGTGTATGTACCCTCCTCTCGCTCTCCATAACACGAATAACGAACTCTCGGTGTCATTATTTTTTATAATAAAAAATAAATATTACATGTTTTTAAATCACGGTTTTAAAATTATTTTTTATTTTTTACTTACCAAGCTCTGCTGCTTTGCTGCTAATTGACATCGACACGTATTCCATGATCTGCTACGTTAATGAAACAAAGACGAGAGCTGCGTCTTCTTTCTGTCGCAGACCTTTGCTGATGCTTCGGTTAGGGCTGTGATAACTCACATTTTCTCTCTCTCTCTCTCTCTCTCTCTCTCTCTCTCTCTCTCTCTCTCTCTCTCTCTCTCTCTCTCTCTCTCTCTCTCTCTCTCTACGACTGTCCTCAGTGTATACTTTGTAATATTTCGAGCGAAGTGTACACTATGGGTGATTCAGAATAAGTATCGAGCCCGCAGTATGCCTATAGCTGAGGTCATTTTAAGTACAATTACTTAGCGGTTTTCTAAAAATCTCACAGGTTTATTAATGAGATGCAATTAAAGTCAAATAATAAATGACCAATTAGGAGCGCATACGCTTCCCGCGCCGGAAGTCGGCAAAAGTTCGATGGAAACCGAGACCTCGGTCTGCGGCAACGTCGGACGGGATATTAGTAGTTAGTAGAATGACGCATGTCATTGGTTCATTCGCGCGGGGTTTTTTATGCTCAATCGAAGAAAATGATTTTAAGGTGATGTGCTCGTGATGTGTTTCAAAGTGAGAAAATGGGAATAAAGTGTTAATAATACTTTAACCGGATGTAATTATTTATTATGTCTTAATCTTTAAACGTTCCAATTAGTGTTTGTAATTGTGTTTGGTTCTCTTTAAATAAATAATTGTACATTGAAATGTGTGGCACTCTATGACTATTATCTCTATAATAATAATTAAAACGCAATGAACCTCCTAGACCATGGTTCGTTTCATATAGTATTTAATTATGATAAAAATTATGATGTGTTCATGACACAAATTATAGCTTATAAAAAGTTACTACCAGCGAATGCCTTTCGCCACTAGAAATGAGGTTTGTAGTAGGTTGTAACGGTATTTTACGTTAACATCACGCTTAAAGGGTTTTAGTTCGAACTCGAGCAGGGAGGAAATTGATATAGGCTTCAGTATTAGGTAAAAGTATGGTTTATTAGACACATTAAATAAATTATAAAAGTTAAATAATTTGTGTGAGAGTTAAATGTGCTCCTTTTTCCTTAATTTTGGTGATTATGCACCTTACAAAAAGAGCTTGTCCCGGGCTTACGCATGCCTATATAATCGCGTCCGCATGAAGTAGGAGATTTTATATTGAATTACTGAAGTATTATCTGTAGTTATATGGTAGTATAGTTTCTACACATAGAAAGAGCCTGCTGGGCTTACTATCGTTAATATATCTATATTGGGTCTGTTATTATTTCTCGCCTTCGAAGGTAGCCTATTCTATAGCTATAGTGCGTGGACTGTAGTGGGGACAGAGCTCTCACTCGAGCTCTCCTGGCTGAGCGATCTTCTCGCTGGTCCCGCCGCTGTTCCGTAGGAGGCGTCAGCGCGGTGCAGCTCCGGTGCATCGGCACATCGGAAATGCTACAGGAGCGTCCCCAGCTACTTTTTAGGGGTTTTTTAAAGTCCCTTATGGATATAGTATAAATTTCTCCATACCACACTGGTGTCTTTCAGAGGTAAGATCTCGTTGGCTTGTGTACTCTGCTACGTGGATGACTGGTGGCTCAGTAGTTGACCTTGGAAGATGTTCGTTTACCCTAGGCCATAGGTTTCAGGCCTGATCTTTGGAGTGGTGCGGTTGAAGATGCTTCTCCTTGGGTTGACTAGGTGGTCCTTCTTTAGTTGGATGGCTGGTCCTCCTTTGGTCGATTAGCTGGTCTTCCTTTGGTTGATTAGGTGGTCCTCCTTTGGTAGATTCCGGATGTTAGCGGAAGTCTGTGAACAGAATGCTCTCAGACTGTGGTTTGCCGTGCCCTTTTATACCGGCTTCCCCGCTCTTCTTTCTTTTCCGTCGGTATAGCAGGGTATTACTATATCTTCTAGTCGTTTTGTAGCCCATCTCCTGTAGCCCATTTGTCCCGTTAATTTCCTCTTCTTGGTTATAGTAATTTAGCGTGTTCCTTTTCGAGGATTCTTCATACCATTCTTGAGACTATAGTCTTACTGCTTGGCAGTATAACTATATCTTGAATAACGGTAGTTGGTTTATAGGCGTGCGTGCTGTGTGGCATGGATCTCTATGCTTGTGTGTGTGGGTCTAGTTTAGGCTCGTTATTTCGGTGGTATTATATATAAGACGAGTATGTCGTCTTAAGGTATGCGTGACAAATGTCATATTTTGCACCTGACAATACTACTTGAAGCTTCCAATCATTATTGACAGCTTCATTAATATCAGGAGACGTTTTTACTTTTATAAGAAAAGTGAGGTTACACTTGTTCCATCAATGCATGGCAGAAGAGACTGCGATGCTACCAAGGGTGCCAAATCCGTTTGAGGCAGCTGCATTAGGACCAGAAGACGCTTCTACATCTATAAGACTTTTCTATTATACTTTTCTTACAGCTACGCATGGCAAAATCAATCGCGTTGCCCTGTCGATGCTGCTTGAGTCTCCAAATTATCTCTGGTGGGAATTTAGCCGATTGCCTATCATGACCTGAAACTTCAGAGGCAGCTGTACTGCTACGAGGAGATGTCTACCATAATAATTAGATATAAAAAGTGCAGCTGTTTATACAGGCTTGCAACTCCAAACAAAATCGCCAAGAGGTCAAGGTACTTTCCTCCTTGCGCAGCCATAAGAAAACTATACTTACCAGATTAATAGTGGAAAAAGCTCACCCTGAACACCCAGAGTAGACTCCAGATATCTGTGAAAAGCAAGACATACTGCTACTTGTATAAAAATGTGCAACTTTACAGATGTCATATTTGAATAACATACATCAACGGTTGAAAAAGAGTTTATGCGGTTATTCTTCATTCTGTTCACCTCCAGGTATCAAATTTATAAGGGTACAGATTAAAGCTCTGGTGTCACAGTTTCTCCTCTACAATAAACACCTTGAGTGAAATCGGTATCACAATTATTGATTAAGATATAAATATTAAATGTGTTGTCACAAAAATGCATTGCTCTGACAAATTAATAGATACTGAGTTAACTGAGATTTGTTCATTCTGTTCACCTCCAGGTATTAAATCTAAAAGAGTGTAGATTTTATTTCGAGTAATAAAGTTCCTCCCATATCAAAATCGTCCTAAATGAAGTCGATACGATAATGATTGACTAAGTTATGAATATTAAACGGCATTATCAAATTCATTCCAAATTTTGTGGAAAAACGACAAAATTCTTCAATTAATTGGGTGTTGTCAGAAAAATGCATTGCTCTGGCAATGATTAAGATATCGACTCAATTACATAGGTCTAGAAATGCAAAACACACTGCTGCTCGTATAAAAATGCACAACTTTACACATAACATACTTGAAGACGCATTAATCGTAAAAAAAAAAACGTTACTTTACCTGAGCTTTGTTCATTCTGTTTACCTCCAGGTATACATCTAAAGGGTGTTCCAAAATTCACGCAAGAAGTAATTTTGATAGAAAATACAGGTTTTTAATTAAAAATTGTGAATTTTTTATTGATTCGTAAAGTATACAGTATAGAGTTATGTATGGAATAGCATATCGGGTAAATGACCTATATGGCTTTGCTGGCACATATGCATTCCTTTGTCGAAATTTTCCATGAGCGTTGTACATAAATGTGGCTGAATTTCGTTGATACAGCGCTTAATTTCCTCCTTCAAGACGTGGGTGGTCGTGGGTTTGTTGGCATAAACCTTAGACTTAAAAAAACTCCAAAGAAAAAAGTCCAACGGCGTTAAATCGCAGGATCTGGGCGGCGAATTCCGATTACCAAAACGGGAAATTACACGACCAGGAAATGACTCATGCAGTAATTCAATTATTTCTCGGGTTGTATGGCATGTGGCACCGTCTTGATGAAACTACACGTCATCCACATCCATACCTTGCAATTTAGGCACAAAAAACTGGATTATCATGTCGCGATAGGGAGCACCATTAACTGTTATTGCCTGATAAGCCGCATTTTCGAAGAAGAATGGCCCGATGATGCCTCCAGCCCAAAATCCGCACCAAACAGTGACACGTTGTGGATGCATTTGTTTCTTAGCGATCACTCGTGGATTTTCTGAACCCCAAATGCGACAATTTGGACGATTAACGAAGCCATCAAGATGAAAATGAGCCTCATCGCTGAAAATGATTTTGTTCGAAAAATCAGCATCCACTTGTTGTCGTTCCATAATCTATTCAACGAACTCTCTGGGCTATGCGTGGTCAGTAGGCTTCAGTTCTTGAGTCAATTGAAATTTATAAGCATGAAGATGCAAATCTTTCGTGAAAATACGCTGTAGAGAGTTTCTCGAAATGTCCAATTCTTGACCACGGTGTCGAATTTATGTTCCAGGACTCTCAGCAGTACTCTCACGAACTGCTTCGATGTTTTGTGTTGAACCACTTGTTGAAGGACGGACAGAGTGGCTGAGATCACTAATTGATCCAGTCTCCCTGCATTTTTAAATTAATCTCTTCACAGTTGATAAATTTAAACCACTATTCCGACCATATTTTGTACGAAAATTGCGAACTGTAGCTGCCAAACCTTCATTATTAAAAAAATATTGCTCAACAATGAAAACGCATTATTCTTCCGTGTAGCGCTCCATTTTTAATAACCCTGAACTGTCAGCTGTCACGCTATCTTTTTTTTTTCGTCGTCAACATTTTACCGTACAAATAGCGCAAAATTCAAATCTTGCGTGAATTTTGGGACACCCTTTATAAGGGTGCATATTTTAGCTCTAGTAGCTTACTTCCTATTCTACGATAATCACCATGAGTTAAGTCGATACGATAGTTATTGATTAAGTTATGAATATTAAATGGCATCATACGATTCATTCAAAATTTCGTGGAAAAACGAAAAAATTGTTGAACTAATCAGGTGTTGTCACAAAAATGCATTGCTCTGAAAAACTAAAAGATACTGAGCCGACTCCAGATATATGTGAAAAGCAAGGCACACATCCGCTTGTATGAAAATGTTCAACATAACAAATTTCATACAATAAGATTCATCAAGCGTGTAAAAACACTTTAATTTATGCGAATTATTACAAATGCTGTGCGGTACCAGGAGTAAAATTATATTTTAGTTTTTCACACATCCAATCATCAGGTCATCTTTATGGAACGTAAACGTGGTTCACGGTGTGTACGGTGACTGGCAATTTTCTGTGTCCCTCTAAATGTCGTAAAAAAAATATCGGTCAAGTTGTAAGATGTTATGCCGGTAACACGTAAATAGAATATCACATAGTTAATTTGAGGTTAATTATAAACAATAGTAACTTTGCGATATTTATTACGAAATATAAATAGGAAATAAAGTACAAATTATGCGTTTGCTATGTTCTCGAGTTGTAGTAGCTTAGTTTCGTTTGTAGTAGCGTTTTTTCGTTTGTAGTACCATTTTTCTCGTTTGTAGTAACTAAATTTCGTTTGTAGTCGCTTGTTGTAAATTTTTTTTCGTTTGTAGTAACTTCGTTTACCTTCTAGTTGTTTGTAGTACCATTCATTTCGTTTGTAGTAACTCTGTTTTGTTTGTAGTACCATTCTTTCTTTTGTAGTAGCATTTATTTCGTTTGTAGTAACTTCATTTTGTTTATAGTTGTTTGTAGTAAAACTTTTTTCTTTTGTAGTAACATCGTTTACCTTCTAGTTGTTTGTAGTACAATTTTTTTCGTTTTTAGTAGCACTTTTTTTTGTTTGTAGTAACTTAATGTTGTAACCCTGATCCTGCCGTGGATTACCGTGTAGGTACGCGTGACTAACCTCGACGTTCGTTGTCTGGACGGTTCGAACGGACGCCTCGTGGCGTTGGCCGAGAGCCTGTTTCCCGCGAACGAGAGAGAGAGAGAGAGATAGAGAGTCTCGGATGCACAAGGATATACTTTATTTATTAAACAGGTTAAGGAATATTAATAGGAACAAGTAATTATTTACGATGATACATAGGCGCACAATATTGCAAGGATCGGTGCGTTAATCAACGCCAACGGTATTTTATATTATACGCAGTCTATTGTAACACGCACACGCTACTGACGCGCAGTTTGTAGTACACGCGACGACTCTCGGTCTAAATCTGAATACGATGAAGGATGCACGCAGCAATAGTCTTTGTAACGCAGTCCACCTAGCACGCAGCACGGGACTCTACGTTAATTCCTTCGCGCACGGCGGTATTTCTCGCGGCTCGGTACTCAACGAAACCGACGCCGTACTTTGTGGTTCAGTCTCGACAACGGCAAGGATACCTCCACTGCTACTCGTTGCTAACTTACGCCGGTCGGCGTCTTCGCTTGTCCCCTGGGCTCGTGCTGCGCGGGCTGGCGCATGCGCCTGTTGCTCGGTGATGTTGCTCGTCACGCCTTGATCACGTGCACACATGTCGTGGTTTACAACATTAGTATCGTTTGTAGTCATTTGTAGTAAGTTTTGTTTGTTTAAAAAAATAATTAATAGCAAAAAAATGTTTATAACTTTTTTTCCTTTCCATTTTATCTATGCCGATCCCTCTGGTACTGAAATTCGAATAAGTTTGGTAATAGACAGTCACTTTATTTGAATATTCATGTTTAACGACGTCGTAAGCAAGATGTGTCTCTATGGCTGGCATATGGCTATGTGAACTTGGCACCCGACTTTGGAAAATCGAAATTTTTTTTCAATATTCTTATAGAGTTTCGTTTTTAGTTTGTAGTACCATTTTTTTTTGTTTGCGGTAACTTTTTTTGGTTATAAAAAAAATTAACAACAAAAAATGCTTATATCTTTTTTTCCTTTCAGGTACGAACGGAAATTCTTTCACTACGTTCAACTACAATCGATTCTCAATACGAATGAACTGCAAAATTTGAGTGCCGACAAAGTCGGGTGCAGCGTTTTTTTCAAAATTATATAACTTTTTTCTGGAGCTACTACAAACGAAAAAATGTTTACTACAATCAACTACAAACGAAACTCTATAAGAATAATAAAAAAGAATTTCGATTTTCCAAAATCTGGTGCCAAGATCCCATAGCCTGCAACGTCTTGTACACTCCCGTATGCCCCATTCTCTCGTGTTTGGCTGGAATTACGAGAAGTCTCAATCTAAGAGGTATCAGAACACACCAATGAGACGATTGTGATGCTTTACAAAACTAAATTCCATTGTTATTTTGTATGTTGTCGGCGTGATCCTGTTTATATTTATGCACAAAGTCGCTGAGCGCTTCAAAACTGGATCTAGTTCGAACTGAGTTACCATAACCAATGCGTCATGCGATTCGCCATATTGACTGATATAAGATTTGGTATGATAATTTTCGCGGGATCCTCAACCTCGAATCTTCCGCAAGGATTACGACTCAAAAAATAGGCTACCATTTTGTCTCGACCCTTGCAATATTTCACCACAAACGAATATTCTTGTATCATAGAGATCCACCTACTTATCCTCGCTGTATGATACGGTTTCTTATTAAGATAGGTAAGCGCCTAATGATCCGTAATAATTACAAAATTACGCGCGAGAAGATATATACGAAACTTAACTATTGAGTATACAATAGCGAGCAGCTCTTTCTCGGCTGTTGTGTAATTCTTTTCCTCCTGTATAAGTCCTCTACATGGCTAACGATATTATTCTCTGGTCGTTATTGTTGTCCATTTGAAATAGAATTCCGCTGAGGCCTTTATCCGACACATCGATTTGCCAATTAAACGTTTGATCTGTTTGATAATGTGACAATTCTACGGTACGCTTAAAATTATTTTTCAATTATTGATATGCGATTGCGTGTTCAACTCTCCATTCCCAGCGGCAATCCCTTTTCAGCAAGGATCTTGACGGTTCGACATAATCGGCGTGCTTAATACTAAACTACCGTTAGTAATTACATATACCCAACAATTTCTGCAATTGCTGTTTATTTCGTGGTTCCTCTAAATTCATGATCACTTTAAGTTTGTTCGGTTCAGGTACTATTCTCTGCAACGATAGAACGAATCCCAAAATTTTTACTGATTCTTGACAAAAGAATGCCTTGTTCAGTCTCAGCGTTAATTGATATTCACTAAGTCTTTCAAATATTTTCTCGCGATGCTCTAGATGTTGTGATTAATTCTCCGATGCTATTAGTAAGTCATCAACATAACATGTCAAAAATTCCGAAAAATCATCACGAAAAACCAACCTTAATGCGCGCATTAATGTGAAACCACTGCCTGATGTTTTGAGAACGAATGGGATAACCCTAAATTGATAAAGAGTTCCGTCGAATGAAAATACTGTATATTTTCGCGATTCCTTTGTTAGTGGAATCTGCCAGTTTACTTGCGTCATATCCAAAGTAGTCAAACTAGTTTTTCCATTGTACTTTTGCATTATCTCGTTAATAATAAGGTGCGACTCATTATCGCCTTCAATTATCGCATTGAGATACCGAGCATCGAGACACACACTCACTCGTCCGTATTTCTTACATACGATTTGCAAAGGATTACAATATAGACTCCTCGCAAGTTGAATAATCCCTAATTTGTCCATTTCGTTTATCTCCTTTTGCACTGATTTTGGCAAATATATCGGTACGGGATACGAGTATTTGGAGATTGGTTTTCATACTATTCACTTTATCTCGTGTTTATGGATCGTCGTTAGTCCTCGTCTTTCCGAAAATATTGATTCATATTTTGAAACTAAATTTAGTAATGGTCGCGCACGATCCTGATCCAACGACGTTAGCTTACGCGCGAAACACTGAAATTCCTCCGAGAAAACCCGCTCGTAGTCAGCTCCGCTTCTTGACATTACATTATTTTCCACCCACGGAAAATCCTCTCGATGTACGCAACCATCTATAATTTCGACATCATCATCTTCGTACATCCATATATCGCTACATTCACTTTCATCGGTGTGTTTTGTCTCAATTAATTGTTTGTCGCGAGAGGCAATTTCATACGTCGCGAAATTTACGATCGAGTGCTTTTATATAGATTCTGAACTGATCTACTTCGAAGAACACATTTAAATAAAACGATTCCATATCATTTGAATTATTAATTTTTGTTCCTTCATTCATTTTCATTTTCATTATTAATGTCAATGTTATTCATCGAGTTCTCAACAATTATCTTCTCATTTTGAATAAGATCAACCTTCACAACATCGAATGATTTCAAACACTTATTTTTATTTTGCGATTCCTTTCAGCTTTCTTCTTGTGGAGACTTACTCGCTGGAGTACGATGAATGAGACAATCAACAATTTGTTCATTTTCAGTATAGTCATTAACTTCTATAAATTATATTTTGGCATCATCGATCAGTTCTCCGATCTGAACTTTTAAATATGCGTTGATTCTTTTTGCCGACTCATTTCAAGCCTCTCTGAGAATTTTTCGTCAAATGACACTAAATTGGGATTAAGCTGATGGCCCTGCATCGTAATGGTTTTCTTCTCATAATTGATAATCCCCTGATTCTAATATTACCAATCACTACCCAAAATGCAGTCTGACGATAAATAAGGGATAACCAAAGACACGTGTTGGAATTTATAATTATCGATATTAGCTTTGATGAAAATTTGACGTTTGACTATGTTTGACTTTTTTCCTATAGCCGTACTTACGAGTATATTTCTACATGGTAATTCATTCAATGTGTACAATTGTTTCAAATTATCATAAAAGTTGTCAGAGATCGCGGTAATTTAACTTCCAGTATGAACCAAAACATTTACGTTAATATCCCCCACCGTAAGTTGTACATGTGGACAAGGTTGTATTGTTGCTCTCATTTTAATTGGCTCTATTACTTTTCCTTCAATTTCTTATTCTAGGTCCTCTATGACATCGGAAAACCTGTGACACGACGTTGGATCTGAATACGTCGTGCCTGCATTTAGTTTGAAGACCAGTCGTTTTGCTGTACGAACGGTGCGAGAAACACTCAACCAAGTTACGGGCGTATACGCTGTGAGAATTTGAATTCAAATATTCGCAGATAGTAGATAGAGAGAAAGACGAGAGAGTCCAGTACCGTCCCGTTGCGTGACACACGGACAGTAAATCGACTATGTAAGTTGATAGATTGTGGGAGATGGTCGATCCTTGAGAAGGAGAGTCACTTATCGTCGAGCAGCCATAGTGGACAGTCGGATCTAATTTATTATTTAAAATTGGCATTACTACGTTCACGCTGAAACTTGTGCATCGGAATCAACAAACTGGATCAATATTGATCGACATCCGCAGGCTTGCAAAATGAAAGAGTCGATACTGCATCCAGCGTTCCTGCACAATAGTTAAGTACTCAAAAGTTAAGAAATCAAGCAATTGTTATTGGAACGAGGGGTATAATTTAATGACATATTTCTAAACTGCCACGCGGCATGCCGACCAAATTCTAAAAAAAAACGAGAAATAAAAAAAAAGTATGTATCTTAATCATAATATTTCCTTGTTAGATGTAAATATAATAATCGAGTTATTCAATCGAGCGTGCTTCTTTTTTAGTGAAGAAATGTATTAAATTATTGTACTATAAAGAATTCACTTGTGTATTGTAACGGTATTAAACGTTAACATTACCCTTAAAGGGTTTGTTCGGACTCGAGCAGGGAGGAAAGTACTTTTAGGCTTTTGTAGTAGGTAAAAGTAGGGTTTATTCAAAGAAAAACAGTGATAGAATTTTATGATACATAAGAAATAAATAGAAATTTCAATCGTCTGACCCTTTCTCTTGGTATTATGGCTACCACGCGCCTTACAATAAATTCTTCCCGGGCACTCGAGTGCATTTATAATCGCGTACGCAGGTGAATTTAAAGAATTTATGAGAATAGAGATGAGTAGTATGTGTACACCTTTACTCCATCCCACTCCTTCCCCCACCTCGCGGCTACCTCCACCACCTCACTTTTCCACCGCCGCGCTACCCACTCTGCTTGACGAGTGTCGGTAACGTGGAGATGGTAAAGTGAGGTGGTGTGGGTGCCTTGGTGAACAAGGAAGAGTAGAGATAAGAGCAGGATGGAGCAAAGGTGTACACATACTTGGAAAAATGAATAAAATTATGTACTCACCACCGCAGCTGTTGTAGGCATCTACCCTCCTGCCAAAGCGATTTTAAGCTCCTGTCTCTCGAATGTACTTTCTCACACACTCTCACACACACACACATACACACGCACAGCGTCGTGTCTTTAATCCATTACTATGTCCTCGTCAAAGCCCTCGTCCACGGCATCGATATCGTAGCCGATATCTATCTCATCACCGAGGGCTTCTATAATGAACGCCGCCACGTCCGCGCGTTCACCGTTCGATAATCGAACCCACAGAACGCTATCGCCGGCAAGAGGTCGCATCATGACAGCGATGAAGTCATCTCTACCGCACGCTTCTTCGACGAGCTGCTCGATACCTGCAACATCCACGCGTTCGAGTCCGTATATGGAAAACTCCATGACAAGAACCGGCAGCATATTTGCTAGAGGCTCCGGATGAAATAGGTAAGACCAGTCGATGTAAATAGTTTCGCCGAAATCGACCAGCAACATCTCGCAGTACCCATCAAAGTCCGGGTAAACCACTTCGCCGCGGACAACGCTATTGAAACGAGGCACAATACAGGACATGCCGATATACAGCTCCCCAAGTTCAACGGGTCTTCCACGACGTTCCGCTAAATACACGCTACGTAGGAGCTCTTCCAGATCGTCGTATGCATCGCACATTTCCTGTGTACGCAGAAACACACTCATCACACTCTCGACAAACATTAATCGGCACCAAAACGCGTCGCTTAAAATCTCCTTGCCGTATCGTGGATACATATTGCTTTTTATTGTTTGCAAGTAGGATGCCAAAGACAGACTAAATGCTCGAGATGCTGCTAGAGAGTATCACGGGCACAAAGATAACAGCCTCCTATGAATCATAACTAGGTATCCATCACTTTGAATGCAACGAAAGCGGTTTCCGAGCATGCATAGCCCTGCGCTATGCTCCTCGCAAAGTGCTTGCTCTGCAGTAAAAGATATAGAATATGATCCCTCACATAGAGAGAGAGAGTGAGAAACACTTCAATTATAATTCTCTAATTATTATGCTATAAAAATAAGAGACACAGTAAGATCAGATATTTTTAAATTAACCAATATTTTATGGAAAGCACTTTACACATTTACCGTCGTATGCAACAGCCCTGCAAACACGGTCATCCACGCTCGGAGATTCCTTCACCGTAAATTTTATTTTTATCGCTATATGGAATTAATTTGTATTATCACTCGTAATATTGCTTTTTAATTATTTTTCGCTGTGGGCGTTGTCATCATAGTGTACTTCTGAAAAAAGAACGAAACAACTATTTAATTGAACGCACTCATCAATAAAAAACATCGTGTACAGAATAATCGATATTGTCTTACCTGATATGCCACGCCTCATTATACAAAGTTGGCAGCATTGATGATCTTCTGCCACCGACGACAACTGTGGATGAGGATGTCGGGTGGCACTTTTCTTTTCCGAAGTTAGCTCTATCTGTACAGTATATGTATCTTCCTCTCGCTCTCCATGACACGAATAACGAACCCTCGGTGTCGGCTCATATGCAGGGGCTGCTCGCTCTGCAAGACATTATTTTTTATAATTAAAAATAAATATTATATGATAATATTAATATGATACATGATTTAAAATTACGATTTAAAAATTATTTTATATTTTTTACTTACCAAGCTCTGCTGCTTTGCTGCTTATCGACATTGGCACGTATTCCATGATCTGCTGTGTTAATGAAACAGAGACGAGCGATCCGTCTTCTTTCTATCGCAGACCTTTGCTGATGCTTCGGCTTTAGGACTCTCTCTCTCTCTCTCTCTCACCGTGACTGACCTCTGTGTATACTTTATAATATTTCGAGCGAAATGTACACTATATACAAGTATTTACAACAGTGTCTTTATCACAAATAGCTGCACATACGTAGAATTATTGCGTTCGCAACGCAACACCCGATGCATGATCAGCGATATGATCACGAAACAGCACAATTATTTCGGACAAAATAATTTTCATAAACTCCGTATCCTCCGGCGTTAGCAAAATCGCGCTGTGTTCGAGCGCTTCTTCAAAGAATTCCTTGGAACCGATGATCTCATACGCTGCTGCACGAGGCATTTCACTGACAACTATCTTTTCACAGACATATGATACAACCTCGTTCATACACCGTTGAATCGTTTCACTTTTGCTCTCTAGAGCCTGCATATGAATATCAATTCTTCTACTTATTTCGACGAGCATATCAAATGTAGACCGCTGAAGAACAATGTTTGGAGAGTATTTTCGGAAGCGTTTCCGTTTCGATTCTCCAGATTCCTCTTGATTCTCGTATTCCTCATCAGGGCTACCGCTTATTTTACCAAATGACACAGCTCTGTGCTGGTAACACGAGGTTAAAAGTGTGTAATGCGTTGTAAGCTCTTTTTTTTTAAATTTTTTAAATTTTTAAAATTTTTTTATTTTATCTTCATGTGCACATTGTGCGGCGGCTATCAAGCTCTTCGCTCATTTCCGCTATAAAACCCGTTCGATTTCTGTTTTTTTTTGTTTCAGTTTTTGGACTCACCTCTACATTCATTTCCTTTCCGATGTTATCTTTTCCGTTTTTCATTCTCCTTTAATTTGTTTTCTATTTCACCCTTCCAATTTAATTTTATTTCGCCTAACACTCTCTCTATTATTTGTTTGTTTATTCATACATTTATTCATTTTAATTCATTTCTATTATTATTATTATTATTATTATTGTTAATTTATCTTTTCTTTCTTTCTGTTTCAGGTTTTTCTTTTTCTGTTCTTTTTTGTTTCAGGTCTCTTAGCCGGCTGTCTATTCAGCCGTTTCCCGTTCCTGCCGCGTGGAGGTGGACCCGTTTTCTACTACTAGCGTCTACCGTGCTACTCTTCATTCCGGATCTTCTTCTCTCTCTACGTAAGCTTTCCTTTTTTCAAACAACTCCCTCGCGAAGACGTTGAACTTCTTAAAGAGGTTCTCTGTACGGATGAGCTCTTCGTGTTCCCTTGTACCCCGGAGCTCAAGATATCTAAACTCCTCATACGTTTCACAGTCCCACAGCATGTGGTCGACTGTTTCCCGCTCCCCTGTGCCGCAAACCTGACAGACGCCTTCGGCTGTCAGGTTTCTTCTTTCCAGCGAGTCATTTATGGGCCCATACCCCGTTAGTAAGTACACCGCGAACCTACTCGGGGTGAACCACTTGTTCCTCTCTCTAAAAGTAACCTCTCTGATGAACCTATAAAGGTCACGTCCATGTTCGTTACGCTCCCACCTACTTTGCCACTCGTTTCGTATTTCCCTACTAATCGCCTCTCTTTGTGTTTTCAGGTCAGCGTCCAGATTTTCTTCATCGTTTCCGGGTAAGTATTCGTAATTTTTCCATCTTATGTACTCCTTCTTCCTCAGTCTATACATTAATCCTCTTTTTACTGCCTCTAGGTCCAGAGGAAGACACCCAGCCACAACTTGCATCGCTGCAGTTAACGTCGTCCGACACGGCCGAGTCATTGACAGAAGCATCGCCCTCTGTGCCGCATCCATGTGCCGCCTCATCATCATCTTGCATGCCTCTCGATACCAGAGGGCCGCACCGTACACCACGATAGGTACGCATACTCCTCTATATATTGTGGTCATGACATTTGCCTTCACTCCCCACTCATCCTTGGCTAGCCTTTTTATCGTCATGGCGAACTTAGTGATTTTTCCTCTTTTGTCTTTTACGTGTGGCACGAACGAGAAGCTGTGGTCAATCAGGACTCCCAGGTATTTGTAATCAGTGCAGTATCGGATCCGATTTCCATTTACTCTGAGGATAGAAAGCCTCTGCTGGTCAAACTTTCCCTTTACAATCATCGCCTTTGTCTTTGTCAGCAATACCACGAGTTTTTGCTCCTCGCACCATTTTTCGACCATAGCCAGGGCCGCTCTACTCTGTTCTTCCAAGGCTCTACGCGAGTCCCCCTTTACGATCAGCAGTAGGTCATCCGCATACGCAATGACATCCACTTCGCTCTCATCAAAACTATCCGTGATGTTGTTTAGGAGCGCATCCATGCACCAACACCAAGCCGCCGGTCCTATGATAGAACCCTGCGGGCAGCCTCGCTCCATTTTTCGCGTCTCACGACTCCTTTCAGTACTCACCATCATAACCCTGTTATAGAAGTAGCTATCTATAAGTGTCACTAGGGCACTGCTACACTTGGCCGTCGCCAGGCGGCGCCTGATAGCCGGCCACCATAAGTTATCAAACGCCCCCTGAATGTCGGTGTAAATAGCCAACCCATACCTTTTTTCGCTTCGTTCCACACTTTGCCTAAACGCTACCAACGCGTCCTCCGTGGACCTACCCGGTCGGAACCCGAACTGTTTTTCACTTCTCAAGCTCATGCCATCATATTAGCTCTGAATCCGACGCACCATTATACGTTCGAATACTTTTCCAATCACCGGAAGAAGGGCTATCGGTCTATAGGACTCGACGGACCTTCTGTCCCGTGTCACATCTTTCAGAATGATCCGCAGTTCGGCTCTTTTCCATATATCAGGGTATACTCCTTTACGCATACAGTTGTTAAATAGTGCCTTTAACGCCCCATGGTCGTGCTGCCATACCACTTTCAGAATCTCAGCTGTTATGCCATCTGCCCCCGGTGCCTTTTTGTTTTTTGTAACCTTTATAGCAGCCGAGATTTCGCCATCCTCTATATTTGGCTCTAGGTTTTCGCACGCGTACTCCCTATTTGATCTTCTGATGGCCAAAAGCGCTTCCGGCTCATTTCTCCGTGAGTCTTTCGGGATCATTTTCTGCAGCATCGCTCTTGCCGTTTCTCTCGTCTGGCGAATGTTGTTTACTTTCAGCCTCGACTTAATACCCTTGAGAGCCTCCATCACCGCACCCTTAATTTCTTCCCCTGTTCTAGCATCATCAGCGTTTTGCGGCTTCAGGAGGACTACCTCCGACCTTGGACGAGCCGTACGTCGGCCGCCAGACTGCCCACGCCCCCTCGCAGGCCCGGACGCGCTCGGAGTTCCTTTACTGCCACCACTCACCATTTGGGCAAAAGTAAGTTTTGGGCCTACCGTACCCACGCTAGTTTCCCCGCCGTACCCCTTTCCTTTCTCCTTCTCTAGCTCAGTTTTGACGGTCTCCGTTCGCACAACTTGCTCATAAAGCTTCGACTCAAGTGCGGACCACTTGCCGAGTACCATCTTTATCGCAGCCTTCGTCACCTTGTTGCTCTCGTTGAAGAGGAAGTCCTCCAGCTCTTCCCGGTGCTTTTTAATCTCCACCATGATGGCGGGAGTTTGACCCCCTTCATCTTCCTCCGAGCCTCGTCCTTGCGCTTGTCTCCTCCTTTTTCGAGCTCTCTCCCTCAGCACGCCTTCGGTGCAGGACGACGACTCCGATGGTAGTCTACTCCGCCTACCCAGACTTACTTCACTCTGGAGCGAGGTATCCATGTCTTCCACGAACGAATCTCCGACAGTTTTCCTTCTTATCCTCTCTATCCTCACCACCGGGTCAGCAAGTGCGCCTCCTGTTTCTTCGCTCTGTTCCCTATCTGTACTTTGCTTCTTATTTTTACCCTTTTGAGTGCTTGTTTTATTTTGGTTTTGTTTTTGTTTTTCAGATTTCATATTGAGTCCCACGAGAATGGTCGGAAAATAGCTACTCGAGCATCGATGTAGCTATCAATGTGCTCCATGTAAATCCACTTATTGCAACGGTCATAGAGACTCTCAGCCTGAGTATTGCGCAGACTGTAATCGTTCGTTCTTTGGTGCTTTTTGCCTCGCTCATCACAAGGGTGAGGGCTCCGCGGGTATCACGTCTCGTAAATATGGACGGTACAGCGTCTGTAACGCATTGAAAATCTGTAGAGGCTGCTCGCGTATGATTAAAACCACAGATAAAAAGGTGCATGTAAGAGTCGCTAACAGATGATTCACTGATTGAATTTGTTATTCCTGGACAGGGTGATGAGTATATCGATCTCGCCCATACTATGCTTAGTCTGAGAGTGAAAATAACATCTCCTACCACTACGGAAATTGCCGCGGGCACATCGTCGAAAGTAAGTACCGGCCCTGTAAACAATCTCTTGCATTCTATGTTTAATCAAGTGGATGTATACCTGAATCAAAAATTAGTTTCACCTCCAAATAATGCCTACGCTTATCGAGCGTACATAGAAACACTTTTGAATTACGGTCCAGCAGCAAAAAATTCGCAACTCTGCTCATTGGATCGCCCCACCGCCGTGTCACTTTGCCGAATTACCACAGCATTCGAGAAGCCAGAATAATTTTCTCTCGAAATATGTTCACGGTCTGGAATGGTACGAGGGCGATGTGAGCTGTAAACAGGCATACGCTAACTGGCGTGAAATTTCGCGAAAATTAAGACGCATCTATACACGCGGTCACGAGAAGGCTATACTTCTTTGCGATATCACGAGTCGTGAAATTTCCAACCTGGAGGATGAGGAAGGCGCCCCATCGTACACATTTATGCCGATATCTTTGCGAAAATGCTTCAGACACGCTATGATAAACGATACTGCGTCTTCGCATTGTGCAATGGGCCAGGCTTTCCAAATAAAAAATTGGCTTCGCGAGCACCCATTTAAAGGAGAATCATACATGGATGTTTGGTCAGCAGACGAAGAGGAAGAGAATAAGAAAGAGGAGAAATCTTCATCATGTAGTCGTGACACGATCGACGATGCTGTGAAATGAATTTTGCATATATGTCTTTCAAAGCGTATCGGTCATCATTTAATCATTGACTATGTGTTCAGCATGAACACTAGACAAATCTACGAGTCTGCAGTTTCTACCACTTTCAACCGTTGGCGTATACCCGGCTGACAGAATTCCTCGTGTATGGTCGTTACCGGCTGGACTCGTAGTTAACACGGATAACCACGACGGACCTGGAGAGCATTGGATCACCATGTACGTTAACCATCATGGAAAAGGAATGTACTTTGATACCTACGGGCTACCGCCGGTTATACCGCAACATCTCGCACGACTACGAAGAAACTGCAAGTTTTATCGGTACGGCCTCAAGCAGCTACAGAGTAATACGTCGGATGTGTGTGCACAATTTTGCATCGTATTCCTACACCTTATGTCGTGCGGCTTCACCATGTTGCGATTTAATAATCTCTTTAGCGATAATGTAATGAAAAACGACAGATTAGTACGTGAATATTATAATGCTTTTGTCTCTCGACGATCAGACAGTGATAAAAATAAATTTAACAGCGAAGGAATCTCCGAGCGAAGGTTACCGTGTTTGCAGGAATGTTGCATGCGACGGTAAATGTGTGTAAAGTGATTGAAATAAAATATTGATTAATTAAAAACAAATACATCGTCTTATTATGTCCTTATTTTATAATTATATATAAATTATAATCGAGGTCTCTCGCGGTACGGTATCGTATTCTGCGCCTTTTACTGCAGAGCAAGCGCTTAGCGAGGAGCACAGCGTAAAGCGGTACGCACGTGCAAAGCCGCTGACATTGCATTCAAAGCGCTGCACACCTACTTATGATTCAGAGAGGCGTTTGTTATTTTCAGACACTGTGATCACCGCCAGCCTCATCCTGAGCATTCAGTCTGTCTTCAACTTCGTGATCGCGCAGTCAAAAACGTATTTTTCGCAATGTATCCTCGTTACGATGCAAGTGTTCTGGGTGTTGCGTTTTGGTGCAGTGTGTTACATATAGACTTGGACATGGTGGTTCACCTACGAACGGATGAAATGTGGGACGCGTACGAGGAGATGGTAAAAATTCTCCATCGTACTTTTTACGAGTGGGATCGCGAGTTTTTTAGTATCGCCATGGAGAATCTTTACGCGGGGATGAGGTGCGTGGTCGTGCATAATGGTCGTGCGGATCGCGGTGAGTTGATCTATGCAGACAGTGACGGATATTCGGAGGTACTCCTAATCGATGAGGGGTACCCAATATTCGTCAATTGGGATCATTTGTATTATCCTGATACCCTCACCGGTATGATACCTGCATTATGCATGGGGTGCCGTCTGCATGGGTTGGATCGGGTTGACGACTCTGGCTTGATACCACTCCTGGAATCGATGAGTGGTTCCGGCGCATCATTGCACGGTGTTGTGGTGAGAAGCGAGAACCGTTCGCCTAGCGTTCGGCTAACGACGGTGGATAATGTGGACATAGTGGAGTATGTATTCGGGGTCCTCGGTGAGGAAATAGCAATCGGCTACGATGGCGGCGAGGTGGACGAAGGCTTCGAGGACCCCGAGTCTCCTGAGATGGATGGTGCTTGGGAGTGAAAGTGTGTGCACGCGCGCGCGTGTGTGTGTGTGTATGTGTGTTCGCGTATGCGTGTGCGTGTGAACGTGAGAGAGAGACAGGAGTTAAAATCACCCTAGAAGGAAGACGGTACAACAACAGCGGTCAACAACAGCAGAGATGGTGAGTGCATGAATTTATTTTGTTAGTATGTGTACACCTATGCTCCATCCTACTCTTATCTCTACTCTTCCTTGTTCACCAAGGTACCCACACCACGTCACTTTACCATCTCCACGTTACCGACCCTGGTCAAGCAGAATGGGTAGCGCGGTGGTGGAAAAGTGCGGTGGTGGGGGTAGCCGCGCGGTGGGGGAAGGAGTGGGGATAGGAGTGGGATGGAGCAAAGGTGTACACAGACTACTGAGATGTAACATTCGATTAACAATATGCACTATGACGTGAAAAGAGATGTTGATAATTATATAATCCTTAATGCAAAAGTATTTGTCAGTTCATAATATGTATAATTTATAATAGTAAAGTTAAACGTAGGTCGATAAATTTGTCTGCACTTCGCGTTCCCTAGGTAAGCTATTCAGCATGCGTACCGTCGGTAAGTGACCGGCCGCTAGACTAGACTCGGATTTCTATTGAGTTGGTCGTCGCTTGCTTCTTACGTCACAGGCCCGTTGGGGGAGTGGAGCTCCCGCCTGATATCCTGTGAAGGCCGACTCGCTCGTCCACCTGACCGCCGCTACGATCTGGCGTCAGTGGAATGCATTTTTAGTGCATGCGCAGCTATATCAGGATCGTACCCTGCTGAGTTATCTCCCTGTGTATTTTCCTTGAGTGACATTTGGCTTATATTCCTATCTTACTATGCTATCATAATTTCTTAATCTATAGTATGGAGCTATTATATCTATGTTATTTAAAATATGCAGAGATTATTTTGTGTCTGAGAGAGTAGACTGTTGGCTCGCTCGATCCTCGGCTACCAGAGAGTGTGTCAGGTATCACAGCTGGGCTCTCCGGATATCAGTGCGGCTGTAACCAGCAAGGGCTCGTTTGCTCTTCCTTCCTGGTAGCTGGACTTCTGCGTCGGCGGGACCTGTGAACAAAACTGTTCCCCGAATGCCGAAATTCTGGTCTTTTTATACCAGTCTCCCCTCCGGCTGGCCCATGCTTTTGGTATAACTATAGCTGGTGGCAGTCGTTTAGCCCATCTTCCTGTAGCCCACTGGTAGCCTTGGTCTTTTTGAACTAGGTCGTTGGTTTTTAATTTTTCACTTGTACTTTTCAAACGAGTAACGGGACTTGGTCTTCGACGTACCGGCCTATCATGTGTGAGTGACGCTCGGTAGCGGTGCTTTGTTGTGTGCGTACCGAGCGTTTTGAGTTATCAGATATAGGCCAGTCTTATTCGGTGTGCGTAACGCGCGGTAGCGGTGACTTAGTGTGTGCACCGCGCCTTATGAGATAGCCAGTGCGTTACATTGTTCCCCGATCCGAGGGGAACCTGTAATCCGAGGATCTTGTTGTCCTCTCTCTCTGTCCCTCTATGTTTTCCTTTTATCGCGTAATTCCTATGTATTACTGTGGTTCTGAACCTTTCTTCTTCTTTACCTATTCCTATTTCTTATCATTTATTGTTACTCTTCTCTTATCTATTGATCCTTATTTTCCGCCATGATATAATTCTAATTGAACTCTTTTTTTAATTTTTTATTAGGTCTTATGTTGTTAGGTGGAGTATAACACTGGGCGATGTTGGCTGCCACATCCACCCCCAGATCCCCCAACCAGATCAGGACCTGGCCATCCACGTCCTTCTCCATGGTAATTATGCCACGATAGCAGCCCTCTTTATTCCGATATAGAACCTGTCGTCCTATTGCTGACTCGCCGGGTGTCAGTTGGCGGAACCCTTGTACATCCACTTGTATTTCTTGAAAACTTTGGATGACCGTTTCACGTACTCCTTCTACATCCTCCTTATATATGTAGATGCGTTGCGGGTCAGCAAAACTTAGAAATGTAATATTTCGATATTCCCCCACGAGATTGTCTACTAGATAGTTTCGGTACGACATTTTGACTTATTAATGTTAGTTCTTCGGAGTTCGGTTTAAGACTGGCGTTCGTCTCCCTCGAGGTTCGAGAATTCAAACCGAGACGTCCTCTAGCACTTCGAATTTCTACCCGGACACCAACCTTTAATGTTGTCATCTGTTAGGATCGTGCAACCGTTTTGGTCGATCGGATAGACGACATCCCAGCGTTGTGTCCTGGTTCGCCTCGTATCGTAGTGTTCCAAAATCAATTTCCAACTCTTCACTTCTCTTTTTTTTAGACTGATCTTCTTTAGTTCCCACCTCCTCCCGGTGTTTTTTGCTGGTATATCCATAGTGAAAAAAAAATTTTTTCTTTCCTTTTCCTTTTTTTTTTTTTTCAAAGAAAACTTGGTGCGTGACTGACTTCTAGCGCTCTACTAATTTAAACCTCCCGTGGACACTCGGACTTCGCCCGTTTTTTTTTTTTTTTTTATATATACTCTCTCTTCATTTTTGTCTCGTCTCGATATTTTGGGTAAATTCCGCTGGCTCCCCTCTATCGATCTTCGGTGCCTGATCAATGATATGGTCCGAGGGCTTCTTACTTGGGTGTTGTCATCCTCGGCCCGATCCGAACACTTGGCCTTTGTTTACCTCTGATAATATTCTGACTGATTTTCGTCTATATTATTCTCTTTTCTCCACAGAGGCCTCTACGATGACAGATTCTCGTTCGTGGTGTTGGGCGTTCTCCTTACTATTCCCTATAACATTCTTCCTAATTATTATTTTCCTTATCATTATCTTAAAAATATTCTTAGTATTCCCTATATTCGTCGATAAATTATTGGTATTATTATTTCATTTCTATTTATCTATGTATTTATTTATTTATTTCTTATTATTACTAGATAGTTTAGATACAATAGATACTTTAGGATACGATTCATTTTTCTTCTCGCCTCTCCTGTTGTTCTTCGTTTTTCTCCTCGCCGCGGTACACCTGGTATTTTGTGAGCAGGCTGGCATAGAATTTCCCGCGTATTTTTTTCGTGAGCGGATCTATTAACTCGTAAGTGGCTAATCCTACGCATTTTTTTATCTCGTACGGGCCTTCCCGGAGTGGTAAAAATTTCGATGTGATTTGGTTTGCCGAATCAGAGACATTGAGTGCCTTTACCAGTACCACATCTCCTTCCTCGAAAGTTGTTAATTTATGTGTACTATTAAAACGTTCGGCCCTCCTTGCTCGCTTTTTTATAATTCTTTCTCGGGCAATCTTTATCTTAGCATGATAGGTGAGTGGATCATCCTCTTCACTCGTTGGTATTCCTAACCACTTATTCCACAGCCGGACTGGTTTTTTTTTCGTTGTAATTCCGTCGGGGTGAATTCTGTGGTTTCATGATGGGATTCATTTATGCAGTCTTGCACTACTTGCACCCATTTGTACCAACCAGCGTGATTATACCTCAGGAAGGTCCTAAAAAATCGTTCCAACTCTCGATTAACTCTTTCCACAATGTTACCTTGAGGATGGCGTATCGAAGTAAATACTGCCTTTATGTTTTCATCCTCTAATTTTTTTAACCAATTTTTCGCAGTAAATTGTGTATCATGATCGAACTGGATACGACTTGGTTTCCCAAACTGTGGGATATAGTCCTGGAATATCCTTTTTATTATTGTTGCTGTATTCGCTTTTCGCATATGAAACAGTACTACGTACTTACTAAATGCATCGATTGTTACCAGAATATGTTTGACCCCTCCAATGGATGTTGGCAGAGACCCATAAAAATCAATTGATATGAAGTCCCCCGGTCTCTCGGGAATAATCGTCTGCATTTCGGCGTAATTTGTCTGTACTGTAACCTTGCTGCGTTGACAAATATCACAGCATGCGATGAGTGACCTTGTGAGTTTTACCAGGTGTGGATGTGACAAATCTTCATCAAGGATACGGAAACACTTCCGGGCTCCAATATGCCCGTAGAGTTCGTGACATTCCAAAATTATTTGTCGAACCAAACATTTCGGAAGCACTACTTTCCAGATACGAGCTTTCGTGTGTTTTTGTAGAATACCCTCTCGTAATCGAAATTTCTTCTCTACCTCGGTGTCGTTTTCTTTCTCTAAAAGTTCCATAATTCCACGCAAATCCTCCTGGTCCCTTTGATGCTTTGCGATTTTCTTCATTTCTTTTATTAAGTCTTTTGATGCTTTCCGTGCCAGAGTTGCAGCAATTACCACCAATCCTTTCGTTGTGTCCTCGTTTCCCTCCATCCAACTCAGAGCGTCAGCGACAGTGTTTTTTTCCCCTTCGAGGTGTTCTATGTTCAGATTGTAGTCTTGGATTGACAGGACCCACCGCATTAATCTTTCTGCCGTAAACCGACATGTTTTAAGAAATATTAATGCTTTGTGGTCTGTTTTAATATTTATCTCAGCACCTCGAAGATACGTTCTGAATTTTTCCAGAGCCCATACAATAGCTAATAATTCCTTTTCAGTAGTCATGTAACCATGTTCCGCTCCTTTCAGAGTCCGACTCGCAAAAGATATCACTTCGCTTCCTCCTCGCTCATTTTTTTGTGATAAAATGGCTCCAAGCGCATACCCACTTGCATCCGTGGTTAGTGTGTATGGTTTTTTACATCGGGGAAACGAAGAATCACGGCTTCGCAGAATAAATTCTTGGCGGTTTGTAACTTTCGTATAAAAATTTATCAAACCCAAAAATCCTCTCAATTGTTTCAGATTTTTAGGTTCCGGATATTCTTCGATTGCCTTTATCTTCTCAGGATCGGGTTTTAGTCCCCCTGTCGTGAGAATGTGACCGAGAAAAGACACTTCTTGTCAGAAGAAGTGTGACTTTTTAAATTTCAGGGTCATCCCATGCTCCTTAAATCGCTGGAATAGAATCTCGAGATACGTGAGATGGTCCTCATAGTTTTTCGATAATACCGGTAGATCGTCGACGAAATTAATGACAAAATCTAACTCGTCCAACACTGTGTCCAATTTTCGAATTAAACTTGCCGTACTTGTCTTCAGTCCAAATGGCGTGACAGTAAATTCGTAGCATTTCCCATTGTGCTGGAATGCTGTATATTTCCTTGAATCTGGGTGCAACGGTATCTGCCAGAAACTGCTCGTAAGATCTAACGTTGAGATTACAGATTTTCCTCCGCATCTCTGGAAAATCTCTTCGATAGGAGGTGCATTATTGTGATCGTTTACTAGGTAATTATTAAGTTCCCTGGCATCCAAACACAATCGAACACTCTCGTCGTCCTTTGTCACTGGAATTAAAGGGTTAATAAAAATACTCTCAGATTTCTGTATTACCCCGTAATCGAGCATCCGCTCGATTTCTCGTTGGACTCTGTCTCGTTGTGCCAGTGCCACCGGTTACGACCGATGAAAATATGGTTTCGGATCCTTGAGTGTCAGATGATGGACATATTTTGACATTCTTCCTGGTCTTTTATCGAATACCACCTGATTCCGTTCCACGATGGTCTTGAAATTATTTCTGATTCCAATTTCGAGATCTTTACATTCTTCCATTTTTTTCTCGAATGCCATCTCCGATATTGGAATTCTTGAGGCGTTGCTGGTGGTACTTCTTGGATGGTACATATCTCTTTACCATTCTCTTCCGGTATCGAGCTCGGATCAGCTAATTGCCATAATCCGTTCATTAATTTTGCCACCACCAGATCTCTGACTGCAACACATTTATTGCGGGCATCGACGGAGATCTGAAGATTCATCATTCCGTCAATACCGATCAGGATCGGCCGTAGCAATTTCGGAACAATTAATAGCTGTATCTCTCCTTTATATCCATATGTTTTCGCTCCTACCATGATTTATTTTTTAACCCTCTCCGCTTCACCGCCTAATGCTCCTACCACCTTCGTCGAAGTGACAGGCAGTGTGGGGCATTTCTCAAATTTTTCTTTATATTGATAAAAAAAATCTTCTGAAATGCAGCTTACCTCATTGTCACTGTCAATCAGACTCTTCACAGTCACCCCCTCGACCTCCTCGGGAATTTCAGGACACCAAGGATGTACATCGTCGTATCACTTTTCCTCCTTCCTCGGTTCCTCTCGTAAAAACTCCCGTGGACCTTCGGTGACCGTAAAGACCGGGTAATCCCTTGCATTTTGGTCATTGCCGCTCCGTTGTTTTGCCGCTTCTTTGGACATATCTCGCCGATCCTCGGCCTTACTAAAGGTCGCGATTCCTTGTTCTTGGCCCGATAAATTCGGTCTCTCAATATTCTTCAGAATGGCTTGACTTTTGGATGGCTCACATGCAAATTTCTCCTTATCTGTCTTCGACTTTTCTTCTTCTTTCTTTTCTCTTGTTACTCTCCGTTCCTTCCTTCCCTTATTCTTCTTTTCCACTGCCTCTCTTCGCTCCTCCTCTTTCTGTGTCTGCCTTTCTTTTATTTCCGTTGCGCCTCGTTTATTAATTACTTTCTGCTTAATCTTTCCTACGGGCGCAACGTCTAAGCGTTTCCCGGATTAGTTCTCTGAGAAACGTTCTGTTGCGCTCGTGCTGCTGGAGTTATCGTGCTCTCGATGAATGGTCCAGGAGGATGCCCCTGGATCGCATTCATTTGCTTCGGTGGCTCCTGCTCCCTCCTAGGAGTTGGTGGAGGCGCTTGTTGCCATGCCGCAGGTTGAGAACTCCCTTGAGCACGTGGTGGAGGTGGAGGCATTTGGTACCGTGGTGGTTGTTCTGGCGGCGCCTGCTGCCATGCTGGTGGTTGTACATTTCCATTATATTGATGATTCTGCCAACGTGGCCGGTTCTCTGAATCTCGTGGTGCCTGCCACTCGTTCCGCGGTGGTCCCCGCCATCCTTGATCCCTTAGTCCTCTGCGTCCTTGGGGATCTTTCCTTTGACTGCCTCTTTTGCTGTTCAGCGGTCCTGCCATGTCGATACTCTCCAGCAACTCGAAGAATTCCGGTACTGAGCTTATCTGGCGGATCCTGACCACACACCGGACGTCTTCATCAAAATGCCTGGCAAGGCGACGGATGATAGCCTCTTCGGACATTTTTTCCTCAAGGTCACGAGCATTTCCGAAAATCAGTGTGGCGTACTCTGCTCTTGTCCGATTCTGGCCTGCGGTATCGTACATTCCGAACTCGAGATTGCTTCGGATTTTATCCTGCATCTTTCGTGTCCAGTACCGTGCCGTGAATACTTCCGAAAATTCAGAAAAACTGTGGATAGTACTCTCCACCAGATGCCACCAATTTTTCGCTTGACCCTCTAAGGCGTCCTTAATAACGAAACGCACGTCCGATCACTCCGTTCCGGCTGCCTCGCAGTATTACTGTAATTCTTTTAAGAATTTCATTGGCCGTTGTTTACCATCTGCTGCAAACTTTGGAGGCTTCTGCGATACTGCTTGGAAACAAGTAAGGTTTCCTGCCTGGAACATCGAGAATCCACAAGCCGAATTTGCTATGCCTGTGGGGACACGTTGTTCTAACTCCTTAATCCTCGCTGCGTGATTCTCGTTGACAGCCTGATTCTTTTTAATTCGCTCCTTAGCCTCTTTCATTTCTCTCTCGAGCCTCTCCCGAATCATTTGCTCGTTGACAATGATATCCCGCTGGTAATCGTTGACTACCTCCTGGTCCTTAATGATTTCTTGCCAGACTGCCTCGATTTTAGTATCCGTCCTTTCTTCTACCTTGGTCTCGACGTGTTCTCGCATATTCTCTTGGAGTGCAACTGTTCTTGTGGTACATGAATTGTTGGCTTGTTTCAACTCAGACCGGATCTCCTCAAATTTTCCATTCATGGTCTGTAGGAAAGTCATTATCTGACTCATACCAACCGGATCAGGAACAACGGGGAGAGTATTCCCTAACACCGGAGTTGATTGTCCCTCGCCTTGTACATTTGACTCGTTTAATTCCATCATTCGTGTTATATCAGGGATCTCAGATAAACGTGCAATTTCCTCACGGTCCTGTCTATGCTGCTGTCTTAGCAGACCGTCTGCTGTGGTAGTTTCCCACGCGAGAGATCGTTCTAACAGAGATGTGCTCAATGTCTGACTCACATCTAACAGTGCCCGCTGGACTAAACGATTTGCGAACGTTGACTCGAAACGCATAATTCCTCTACTTGGCAACCACTACCAGCCTTTTTTTTCTATGCTCGAGTTCCTGTTCGGGCGCCAAATGTAACGGTATTAAACATTAACATTACCCTTAAAGGGTTTGTTCGGACTCGAGCAGGGAGGAAAGTAATTTTAGGCTTTTGTAGTAGGTAAAAGTAAGGTTTATTCAAAGAAAAACAGAGATAGAATTTTATAATACATAAAAAATAAATAGAAATTTCAATCGTCTGACCCTTTCTCTTGGTATCATGGCTACCACGCGCCTTACAATAAATTCTTCCCGGGCACTCGAGTGCATTTATAATCGTGTACGCGGGTGAATTTAAAGAATTTATGAGAATAGAGATGTAACGTTCGATTAACAATATGCACTATGACGTGAAAAGAGATGTTGATAATTATATAATCCTTAATGCAAAAGTATTTGTTAGTTCATAATATAATTCATAATAGTGAAGTTAAACGTAGGTCGATAAATTTGTATGCACTTCGCGTTCCCTGGGTAAGCTATTCAGCACGCGTACCGTCGGTAAGTGACCGGCCGCTAGACTAGACTCGGATTTCTATTGAGTTAGTCGCTTGCTTCTTACGTCACAGGCCCGTTGGGGGAGTGGAGCTCCCGCCTGATACCCCATGAATGCCGACTCGCTCGTCCACCTGACCGCCGCTACGATCTGGCGTCAGTGGAATGCATTTTTAGTGCATGCGCAGCTATATCAGGATCGTACCATGTTGAGTTATCGCCCTGTGTATTTTCCTTGAGTGACATTTAGCTTATATTCCTATCTTACTATGCTATCATAATTTCCTGGTCTCTAGTATGGAGCTATTATATCTTCGTTATTTAAAATATGCAGAGATTATTTTGTGTCTGAGAGAGTAGACTGTTGGCTCGCTCGATCCTCGGCTACCACAGAGAGAGATCGCTTCGTTTATGTTTGGGTCCGCAGTGCATTGGCCTCGAACGCAGCACCGACTCAGCTGCTTCCCGTCAAAGATGTGTGTCAGGTACCACAGCTGGGCTCTCCGGATATCAGTGCGGCTGTACCTAGCAAGGGCTCGTTCTCAATCAATCAAAAAATCAATGGGTCCTCCGTCACTACGAATCGAGTGAATGCAGTATGCATACTTATTTTTATCAACAAGTCAAAGAAACTCGTCATTTCGAACCACCTCTTACGCCCTATGAGCTAAATGACACTATAACACAACAATTCGCGCCTCGTATTCCAGCAAATCTGGCCACGGTAAATTTTTCTGATACTAATGCCGTCGCACTAACTCTCGCACGGCTTGATCTCGCACAACATGATTTCGTTCGAAATAAGGAATTGCGAAATAATTAAATATACAAAATAATCGTGTAAGTAGCATACGGTGTCCTCAAGTAGGTTTATCGAAACAAAAGGAGGGTACGAATTCGCAAAGATACTCAAATAATAATAGCGGAGCAAACGCGGATCAATATAATCCACAGCCGAATAATACATTTCCACAAAATCAAGAGCAATACGATATGCCATATTATCCCCAAACGTTCAATAGAGATAATCAAAACTATCGAAGTCATGGTTACATAAACTATCAATCTTGGCCAATACCTGATCTCAGATGTTCCATCACCGTTCAAGCGAATCAAAATCAAGGTAATTATGCAAATCAAATGAATCAACTAAATGCAGGCACGACGTAATCAGATCCAAGGTCGTGTCACAGATTTTCCGATGTCATAGAGGACCTGAAACAAGAAATTGAAGGAAAAGTAATAGAGCCAATTAAAATGAGAGCAACAATACAACCTTGTCCACATGTACAACTTACGGTGGGGGATAATAACGTAAATGTTTTGATTGATACTGGAAGTAAAACTACCGCGATCTCTGAAAATTTTATGATAATTTGAAACGATTGTACACATTGAATGAATTACCGACTACAAATATACTCGTAAGTACGGCTATAGGAAAAAAGTCAAACATAGTCAAACGTCAAATTTTCATCAAAGCTAATATCGAGAATTATAAATTCCAACACGTGTCTTTGGTTATCCCTTATTTATCGTCAGACTGCATTTTGGGTAGTGATTGGTAATATTAGAATCAGGGGACTATCAATTATGAGAAGAAAACCATTAAGATGCAGGGCCATCATCTCATTCCCAATTTAGTGTCATTAGACGAAAATTTCTCAGAGAGGCTTGAAATGAGTCGGCAAAAAGAATCAACGCATATTAAAAAAGTTCAGATCGGAGAACTCATCGATGATGCCAAAATACAATTTGTAGAAGTTAATGACCATACTGAAAATGAACAAATTCTTGATTGTCTCATTCATCGTACTCTAGCGAGTAAGTCTCCACAACAAGAAAACTGAAAGGAATCGCAAAATAAAAATAAGTGTGTGAAATCATTCGATGTTGTGAAAGTTGTTCTTATTCAGAATGAGAAGATAATTGTTGAGAACTCGACCAATAACATTGACATAAATAATTAAAATGAAAACAGCTATACCGCAATTACGCAGAATGAAGGAACAAACATTACTAATTCAAATGATATGGAATTGTTTTATTTAAATGTGTTCTTCGAAGTAGATCAGTTCAGAATCTATAAAAAGCACAATAATCTATATAAAAGAACTCGATCGTAAATTTCACGACGTATGAAATTGCCACTCGCGACGCACAATTAATTGAGACAAAACACACCGATGAAAGTGAATCTAGCGATATATGGATGTACGAAGATGATGATGGTAAAATTATAGATGGTTGCGTACATCGAGAGGATTTTCCCAGGGTGGAAAATAATGTAATGTCAAGAAGCGGAACTGACTACGAACGGGTTTGCTCGGAGGAATTTCAGTATTTCGCGCGTAAGCTAACGTCATTGGATCGGGATCATGCGCGATCATTACTAAATGTAGTTTCAAAATATGAATCAATATTTTCGGAAAGACTAGGACTAACGACGATCCATAAACACGAGATAAAGTGAATAGTATGAAAACCAATCTCCAAACACTCGTATCCCATACCGATATATTTGCCAAAATCAGTGCAAAAGGAGATAAATGAAATGTACAAATTAGGGATTATTCAACTTGCGAGGAGTCTATATTGTAATCCTTCGCAAATCGTATGTAAGAAATACAGACGAGTGAGTGTGTGTCTCGATGCTCGGTATCTCAATGCGATAATTGAAGGCGATAATGAGTCGCAACTTATTATTAACGAGATAATGCAAAAGTACAATGGAAAAACTTGTTTGACTACTTTGGATATGACGCAAGTAAACTGGCAAATTCCACTAACAAAGGAATCGCGAAAATATACAGCATTTTTATTCAACGGAACTCTTTATCAATTTAGGGTTATCCCATTCGGTCTCAAAACATCAGGCAGTGGTTTCACATTAATGCGAGCATAAAGGTTGGCTTTTCGTAATGATTTTTCGGAGTTTTTGACATGTTATGTTGATGACTTTCTAATAGCGTCGGAGAATTAATCACAACATCTAGCGTTTCGCGAGAAAATATTTGAAAGACTTAGGCAATATCAATTAACGCTGAGACTGAACAAGGGATTCTTTTGTCAAGAATCAGTAAAATTTTTGGGATTCGTTCTATCGTCGCAGAGAATAGTACCTGAACCGAACAAACTTGAAGTGATCATGAATTTAGAGGAACCACGAAATAAACAGCAATTGCAACACATTGTTGAGTATATGTAATTACTACCGGTAGTTTAGTGTTAATCACGCCAAATATGTCGAACCGTCAAGATCCTTGCTGAAAAAGGATTGCCGCTGAGAATAGAGAGTTGAAGACGCAATCGCATATCAAGAATTGAAAAATAATTTTAAGCGTACCGTAGAATTGTCACATTATCAAACAGATCAAACGTTCAATTGGCAAATCGATGTGTCGGATAAAGGCCTCAGCAGAATTCTATTTCAAATGGACAACAGTAACGACCAGAGAATAATATCGTTGGTCAGTAGAGGACTTATACAGGCGGAAAAGAATTACACAACAGCCGAGAAAGAGCTTTTCGCTATTGTATACTGAATAGTTAAGTTTCGTATATGTCTTCTCGCGCGTAATTTTGTAATTATTACGGATCATTAGGCGCTTACCTATCTTAATAAGAAGCCGTATCATACAGCGAGGATAAGTAGGTGGATCTCTATGATACCAGAATATTCGTTTGTGACGAAATATTGCAAGAGTCGAGACAAAATGGTAGCCGATTTGTTGAGTGGTAATCCTTGTGGAAGATTCGAGGTTGAGGATTCCGCAAAAATGATCATACCAAATCTTATATCAGTCAACATGACGAATCGCATGACGCATTGGTTATGGTAACTCAGCTCGAACTAGATTCAGTTTTGAGGCGCTCAGCGATTTTGTGCATAAATATAAACAGGATCATGCCGACAACATACAAAATAACAATGGAATTTAGTTTTGTAAAGCATCACAATCGTCTCATTGGTGTGTTCTGATTGCCTTTAGATTGAGAGTAGAAGAGGCCCTTTATAGAAAGACAGAGTGTATCTAGACGAGCCTCGCCCCCTCCTTATTCATGCTGATTTCTCATTGGTGGGTCCTTGAGTGAGAAGAAGGCGTGTCTGCCCCCTACACGCCACCCTTGTTCCTGATAGGCCCCCCACCACCCCTACCTTCATCCCTGATTGTGCCCCAGCAGTCCCCGCCCTTAGACCACCTATCTCAATGTCGGCAGCCGGTTGAGTAGAAAATGTATCGGCGATTGGTAAAGTAGATCGGTTGTCAACCGTCGGTATGTAGCCGACCTTTGCTAGAGCAAATTTAGGACTAACGGAAGATAAGTAGATTGGGTCTTACGGTAAATAATATTGTGTACCCCATCAACCAGTTAAACATGCCAGTCGTCGATAAACAAGCCATAGTTTTTAAAAATTTTTGTTAATTAAAAAATTTATTCATTAAAACTACTATTTATAACAACGGTAAGTGAAAACGCTAGTTATTTTTCCTCTTCATAAAAAACTGTTTTATTTTAACAGTCTTGTATAACAAACATGCACTATTCTTGTTCACCCGTAATTTTCAATGACATCCGGTGCAGTTACGGCGAGCTGGTGGTGGACCGTCAATATGTGTTTTCGTACCCGATATGTTGTAATGTACATAGTACGGCATGTACGAGGAGACCTCACGGTCAACCCACAGCTCCTTCGGTAGTTTGACATACAGAATTTCTATTTTTCCTCCTCAATATTTCAACAGCAGCGGTTTCGGTTTCTACGCGAGCTCCGCTTTGGTGAAGTCTCGGGGATCCTTGCAACAGTCGATCACGAACCTACTGTCAATAGTATTCATTATGGTTGGAAAGAGAGGCATAGATGCTTTCGACACGACGTTTCCTCTTCAGCTAAATTTTTTCACAGCTGTTACGATTTGTATGAGTAATGAGTGTGAGTACATTGTAAATATTTGATAATGCTCCAACAAAATTATTAAGACCTCTACGATAGACACTAACTGAGGCGACAACGCACTATGACAGAAATTGACAAGTGCACAAAGTCAGCGCCTAGTCAGACTGAGTAAAAACATAATGAATAATAATAAATATAGTGCTTTGCACAGTGAACCTGTATCATTTGAGTATTACTACGCTGTTGGTGGATAGCGGGTTTATGCATTCGCACGTAGCGTGCCATGTGACAGGTGCGAATAGTAAGATTAAGGATCCTGGTGACAAGTATAACTAATTAAATGAACTCAGTAATTTAACAATAATAAGTTCAACGTTTATTGACAGTATTTAACATTCGATGCATGAAGAAATACCTGGTGAGGGTGATTAATATATAACTGTGATTGGTCTGGCCTGCGTGATGATGCACTGTTGGTGATTGGGTCTCAGGCCTGTGAGTTGCCTTGGTGATTCCGTGTGGTTGATCCTGATGATAAGGTCTGACTGTAGAGCTCGAAAAATGCCACACGGCAGTCTGATGAGGGTCCTGACGCCGATGATCAGTGCTGAGCAGAATGGCGTCTGTGCAGCCAACGCGCGAACCACGCCGTTGACGTTTATGTGATTGGCTCTGTGGATCTGATGATCTGCTATGAGTTTCACTAACACTGAGTTTAAACACGGGTGATTTGACCAAGAATGTATTACACTACAGAAATGAATCCGCACAAGAGTGATTAGAACAAGAGAATATCTCCGTGAGCTTTACGCGGGAACGTGTACAGCGAGCGACTCGAGTGAGAACAATGGCCACATCCGTCGACCACGCGGCAGAGTATCAAGAAGACGGACGTGCGTCACAGCTTGCGTGTGATTTGCTGTCAGCGATGGAAGGCAAAACTTGTGAGTGGTCTTGCCGGTGGGGCCACGCTAACAGCGCTGGCCGCTTGAGTGAGCTTCGATCGAGGATGTGAGCAGATGGACAATATGCATGAGTGCGCGGTCGATAAATCGATATAGCATACCTGCGAGCTATACCATATGACGCGAGGCGTCAGATGATTATGACTGTAGCGTGTGCATGAGTTGAGTGTGTACTTGGTAAGCGTGAAAACTGAACATTCCGCCCGCCATCAGCAACGGTGTTGATGATTAAATGTGATCTGTTCTTCATTCAGTTTGAGCTGGTAAGATGGCGAGCTTGGTGATTGGTCGAACGAGTGTTGTTGTTGCAGTTTTGAGTGACACTACCCTGGTCAGTCCATCCTTTCCTGGGTGGAGTTGAGTGACTCTGGCGAGAGGCCATTTTGATGGTGGAGACCTCTCATCAGTGATCAGTACTAATGAACCGACCTTGATAATGTTCGATGGATGATGCCATTTCGATGTAGACAGTTGACGCTGGAGATATTGAGTTGACCATTTGGACCAAAAATATTGAAGCCTTTGTTGTATTAGTTGCCATCGTGATAATCTAGTAACGTTCAGATCTGTGAGTGATGGCTCTGGTATGGCTGTGAGCGGCTCTCCGATGAGAAAGTGAGCTGGTGTGAGTGCTGAAGTATCTTCAGGGTCTTCTGTGAGTGGTTCCAATGGTCGTGAGTTGAGCGTTGCTTCGTTCTGGATGAGCAACGTGGTTATTTCCTCGAACGTGAGTGCGATGTCTCCTACTGTTCGGTTCAGATGATATTTTACTGATTTGACTGCTGCTTCCCATTTTCCTCCCATATGTGGAGCTGCTGGTGGGTTGAACTTCCACGTAGTTCCATCGCTGGTGAGTGAGCAATGCAGCGAGAGTGATTCTGTTGTACCTTGAGTGAAGAGCTTGGTGAGTATGGCATCTGCTCCTATGAAGTTTGTGCCGCAATCACTATAGAGAGTGTTGCAGATGCCTCTGCGTCCAGTGAACCGTCTGAATGCAGCGATGAATGAGTCAGTTGAGTAGTCACTCACGGCCTCCAGATGCAAGAGGTGACGAAGCACACGAAAATGCACAGCCATCCTTTATGTTGTTTGGCGCCTCTACCTTTCCAGGTTTTGATGGTCAGTGGACCAGCGTAGTCCACACCTGAATAGAAGAATGGTCGTGCTGGGGTGACTCTCTTGGTTGGTAATTGACCCATGAGTTGTTGTGCTCTGACGCCACGTTGTCGAGCACATTTTATGCAGCTGAGTATCTGCGACCGTACAGGAGCTCTACCACCAATAATCCAGTACGATTGCCTTGTGTAGTTCAGGGTGAGTTGCGTGCCTCCATGCATGGTTTTGTGATGTGCATCTGCTATGATGAGTGTGGTGAAGTGAGAATGTCGTGGGAGTATTGCTGGGTGAATTGCCTCAAGTTCCAGTTGTGAGTTGGTCAATCTTCCTCCAACCCGAATGATGCCTTGAGTGTCGATATAGGCAGTCAGGCGATTGAAGGGATGAGCTGTTGGTAGTTGAGCTATGGTGATCAATTTGAGCTCTGTTGAGAAATATGCTGCTTGAGTTGCTTTGATCCAAAATACTCTTGCTCTCTCAATATCTTGTGGCGAGAGAGGGTTAAAGAGCGTTGAGTTTGGCAATTTCTTGATGAGTTGACTTACTCGAAAGCATATTGCGGTTACTCTGAGTAGTCTAGTGAGAGAAGAGTGTCTGTATATCATCTCCCAATGATATACGTCCTGATTTGTTGCCACTGTGAATGCGACCCCCGGTCGCTCCTCCTGATGAGTCTGTGAGTCTTGTTGATAGTGTTGAGTTGGCCATGAACATTGATCGCCTGTGAGCCACTGTGGTCCTGTCCACCACAGGAGGTGCTTCTGGAGCTGGGAGATACTGATGCCCCTTGAAGCACAATCGGCTGGATTGTCTTTGCCAGGAACAAATTTCCATACGCTGTTTGGAGTTAGTTCTTGAATTGCTGACACTCGGTTCCTGACAAAGTCCTTCCACCGTGATGGGTGTGAGTTAATCCAGGTGAGCGTTACTGAGGAATCAGTCCACAGGAACGTTTGAGTGTTGGTGAGTTCCAAGGTTGTTTGCACGTACTTCATGAGCTTTGCTAAGATCAGTGCTGCTGTGAGCTCGAGTCGAGGGATGGAGAGTCGCTTGAGTGGTGTTACTTTTGATTTCGCGCAGATGAGTGTAACCTTGGTTTCTTCTCCTGGAGTTGTTGTTTTGATATAGATAGCAGCCGCCATTGCTATTTGAGATGCGTCGGAGAATCCGTGCAACTCCACAAGTGTTGAGCTTGTGAGTTGAATCCATCGTGGAATTGAGATTTCATCGACTTGAGTGAGCTCTTGTCTGAGCAACGTCCACTTGGTGTGTATCTGATCTGAAACTTGATCGTCCCAGCTGAGTTTCTCCAGCCATAATTCTTGTAATAATGATTTGGCCTTGATGATGAATGGTGAGAGAAACCCGAGTGGATCGTAGAGTTGTGCTGTTTCAGACAAGATGATTCTCTTTGTGAGCTTGGAACTTGAGCATGGAGGCTTTGCGTGGAACTTGAATACGTCTTCACGAGGTATCCATGACAGGCCGAGTAACTTGGTACTGCTATCTTCGAATGAGTGTGAGTTTGATGGTGAGTGGTGGTCGATATGCTCGATGAATCGCTCGGTGTTGCTGTGCCATTTTGCTAGAGGCAACCCGCCCGCCATGCAGAGCTGGGTGACTTGATTTGATATTTCGATGAGTGTGTCAAGCTGATCAGCTCCTCCAAATATGTCATCAACATATCTGCCTTTCATGAGTGGTTCAATTGCGAGCGGAAAGCGATGACCTTCGTCTTCAACTAGTTGAAGTAATGATCTGATTGCTAAGAATGGTGCTGAGCGAGTCCCATACGTCACTGTTGTTAGGTGATATGGCACCATATTGAGTTGGTCATCTCGCCATATGATTCGTTGCAAATCCCAATCGTCCGGGTGAACTTTGATTTGTCTGTACATCTTTGTGATGTCTGTTGAAAAGATGAGTTTGTGCTGTCGGATCCATAAGAGCACGTCTGAGATGTCACGTTGACATTTTGCTCCAACATGCTGGATGTCGTTGAGTGATACTTGCGACGTCGTTGGGCTGGATCCGTTGAAAACAACTCTCAACTTTGTTGTGATTCGATCTTCTTTCAGTACACCATGATGAGGAAGATAATATGGAGGATGAGCGTAAGTTTGTTCTGAGAATTGATCTTCCGAGACCCTCAACCCTCCTGATGCTACAGCATCATGTGCCAAGGTCGTCTCGGTTTCACAATAGTCATGAACAGAGTCGCTCATTTGAGTTGACTGGTTGTAGGATGGTACACGTATCATGTGACCACAATCTTCATACTCTTTCATGAATGAGTTGTATAAGTTGGTGTATGAATTATTTGTTGAGAGTTTCTTCATGAGTCGTTGTAGACATCGCTGAGCAGTGAGTTTTGAGTCTCCTAGACTCGATGGTGATGATTTGAGCGGGATTCGCACGATGTATCGTCCTTCTTCGTCTCGAGTGTGAGTCGTTTGAAAATACTTTTTACACGCTTCTTCGTCTGGGGTGAGCTTGTGATCTATTGTCGATGGTGTTTCTTCTTGAACCCAGAACTGCGTGAGAAGATCTTGAATTTCCTTGTTCGATGATTCTACTGCTATGTGGTATGAGTTGCTTGGTGTTGAATAATTCTCTGGGACTGGACCAAGAATAATCCACCCAAATATTGTTGATTGTGCGATCGGTAAGAAGTCCGAGTGTTTCTTGATGCCAGGCTGGATGATTAGCCCGTATGAATCAGCCCCGATGATGATATCTACTGGCCGTGGTGTTAAGAAGTCAGGGTCTGCCAACTGCAGTGATGAAATGTGTGGCCACTCCTGTGGTTGCGTGTGTACTGATGGCAATGTACTCGTCAACTTATTGAGTATGTGAGCTGCGATGGTAACACCACGTGATGAATGAATTGATCGTAATGTTAATGTGGTGGTACCTCTGGTTTGTGTTGATCTCGTGTTTCCAATGCCAATGACTGGAATTGATGAGTGTTGACGAGTAAGCCCATGATCGGATACAAGTTGTTCTGAGACGAAGGTGAGCTCTGATCCTGGATCAATGAGTAATCTGACTTGGTGAGTGTCGAAAGATGTGATGAGTAATGCTTGACACGTTGCTAGTAGAACTGCTGTTCTACCGTGTGAGTTGATGAGTTGGCAAAATGGCACGTCAATTTCTCATTGACGTGAGCTGGTGCTTGGATGAGCTGTGGCAGGTATAGCTGATGTGCTTGGTTGATTTGACTTTGGTGTAATTCTTGCGGTGGATGGCAAATGAATCATCGTGTGGTGTTTGGCACCGCACGTCTTGCAGTTGATGGTTGATTGGCACGAGTGGAGGTTGTGATGACCAAAGCAGTTGAAACACAGTCGGTGTTCAGTCACAACTTTGTGGCGATCTGCAGGTTGTAGCTCTCTGAATTTAGCACAGCTCACTATGTAATGCGAACCACCACAGTGATCGCATGGATACTGGTGTGTCCTCGGTTGAGTGGACGCATGGTGAGCCGGTCTTGCTGGCAGAAGTGCAGATTGTATTGAGTGTTTTGAGATGTTGCTGGCTCTGTCAGCCGATTGATCAGGGTTGATTGGGATGACTTCTAAAGCTCTCGCTCTGGATTCGATGAATCCCATCAAATCTTCAAACGAGGTTGGCTGCTTGTGCGCACTCCGTTTGTATTCCCATGCTTCACGCATGGATGTATCAAGGCGTTGAGCAACTACGAAAATTAATACATAATTCCACGATTCTGTATCAATTCCGAGAACGTTGAGTGCGTTGATTATTTCCTTCGTTGAGCTAACTAATGTGTTGAGTGCGGCTGCAGATTTTGCCACTGGTCGAGTGTTACTAAGGAGTTTCTCAACATAAGACAGGATGAGTCTTTCCTTGTTGTTGAATCTGTCCTTGATTATTTGCCATGATGAATTGAACGAATCATTGTTGATCGGCACATTGGAGATCAGTTGAGCGGCTGATCCTTTAAGGCTGATCTTTAAATAGTGTAGTTTCTCTACATCACTGATTTGGTCATTGTCGACCACCATTGAGGCAAACAAGTCTCTAAATGCCGGCCATTTTGTAAAATCACCGTCAAATTCCGGCAACGCTATTTTCGGCAATGTTGATCGGTGCTGACTTGGTTGACTCTGTTGATCAGTTCTGCTTGATATGGTCTCTTGAGTTTTTGCGATTGCCTTCTTTCGCAGGATGATTGTGAGTGCCTTGAAGTAACTATCAAAGCCTGATTGGTACACCTTCTCTGTAACATACGGGTGAGTGAGAAAAGCACGTTTACATGTTTCTCCCATTTGATCATGCTCGTTACAAAAACAGTCCCAAGTGCGATTTAAAATCTCTAACTGGCCGTTGAGTTCTTCGGAAACGCTGCCTGGTGAGTTTTGCAGGTGATCGTGTAGCTGGTTGATCATTGCTATCCTCGCATGCTGTGATGCGACCTTATACTCCATGAGGTTAGCTTGATTGGTGTTTGGTGATGGTGATCTGGTGTGTGGTCTCTGTACCGTGGGTGGTACATTGAGTGTCTCGGTAACGACTGTTGCTTCATCGATTGCTTCCACATCACCATCATGTGAGTCGCCTTCCTGCGAGGATTTGCTTTGGTCTGACTGCGCTTTCTTATCGTCAGCCATGATTTGAACTAGTTGAGCCTGTTGAATGGTTTACAAAAAATGATTAGTGCACTTGGGTGAGTATTTTATTATCAGGGGTACAAATTGAAAATGCGGGTTTGATAACAGATGGCGTTACTAACGCTATACGCATCAGGCAGTACTGTGACTATGTTCATGTCAAAGCTACGTCTTATAGCTTTAATTTTCAGTATGTGTCAATTTGTCGCAGTGTCAAATTCATAGTTTTTTTGAGCTCTCAATATGTCGAGTTTCGTGCCAACAAAACAGCATTTTCGGGAAGTTTTAATTTACTTCTTTAATTTGAAGAAAAGTGCTGCTGAAGCACATCGATTGGTCTCCGAGGCTTATCCGAGTCATGTTCCATCGGTTTCAACGTGCGAGAGATGGTTTGTGCGGTTTAGAAGTGGTGATTTTGACGTTGAGGACAAAGAGCGGCCGGGCCAAGTGAAAAAGTTTGAGAATGCTGAATTGGAGGCAATACTCAATGAAGACTCGTGTCAAACTCAACAAGAGCTCGCAGATTCATTGGGAGTGACACAACAAGCCATTTCCCATCGTATAAAAGCCCTCGGAATGATCCAAAAGCAAGGACATTGGGTGCCGTATGAGCTGAAGCCGAGAGACGTCGAGCGCCGTTTTTTTGCATGCGAACTGCTGCTCGAACGGCAAAAACGGAAGGGTTTTTTGCATCGCATTGTCACTGGTGATGAAAAGTGGATCCATTACGATAACCCGAAGCGCAAAAAATCATATGGTTACCCCGGCCATGCATCATCATCGACGGCCAAACCAAATATTCACGGCGCCAAGCTCATGCTCTGTATTTGGTGGGACCAGCTGGGTGTGGTGTATTATGAGCTATTGAAATCGAACGAAACCATCACAGGAGCACTATACCGAACTCAATTGATGCGTTTGAGCCGCGCACTCAAAGAAAAACGGCCACAATACGAGCAAAGACACGACAAAGTAATTTTGCAACATGACAACGCTCGGCCACATGTTGCAGCGCCGGTCAAAACATACCTACAAACGCTGAAATGGGAAGTCTTACCCCACCCGCCGTATAGCCCAGATATTGCTCCTTCCGATTACCACCTTTTCCGATCGATGACACATGGCCTAGCTGACCAGCGCTTCCATTCTTACGAAGAAGCCCAAAAATGGGTCGATGACTGGATAGCAGCCAAGCCGGCCGAATTTTTTCGCGACGGTATCCGTAAATTGCCAGAAAGATGGGAAAAAGTTGTGGCTAGCGATGGACAATACTTTGAATAATTCATTTGTTACCATTTTTTCAGAATAAACGTTCAAAAATAGAAAAAAATCCCGCATTTTCAATTTGTACTCCTGATAATTTGATTAACTAATAAATTTATATAGTTTTAATAATAATAATTTTTTAAAGATATTAATTATTAATTAATCAAATTTTATTTAATAAAATTATGTTAAATAATTTTAATTAATAAATTTATATAATTACTTTATAATACAATATTTAATAATTTATATTTATTTATTTATAAAATTAAAATTAATTTAGTTAAAATTAAAAAATTTAATTTAAGTTTTTTAATTAATGATATATATATATATATATATATATATATATATATATATTTGTATAAATTTAATTTAAATAACTAATAATAATTTTAATATAAAATATAAATAATTAAAGAAATCTATAATTAGAATATTTTTTAATATAGTAATTAAAATTGTGCCATCAATTGCGGTTAAACAATTGCTATGAATTAATTAAGTAAATTATAATTAATTAAGTAATTAATTAATTGTAATAAATAATTTTTAGTGAAATATGATTATTTTAGAAAATTAATAATTTTTTAATTTAAAATTAAGAAGATTTTCAATAAACTAGGATTAGATACCCTATTATTATTATATAAATTTATTTAATTTATTTAGGTATTAATTGTTTAATCACTAAACTTAAAGAATTTGGCAGTATTTTAATCTATTTAGAGGAATTTTTTTTTTAATTGATAATCCACGGTAAGATAAATTTAAATTTTAAGTTTATATATTTCCGTAAAAAAATTTTTTTTTAATTATTTTTAAAATTTATATATATAAATATTTCAGGTCAAAATGTAGCTTTATTTAAAATAAAATGAGTTATGATAATTTTATTAGTTGATGTAATTAATAGTTAATATTTTTTATTAATAAGATTTAAATGTAAATTTAATTGATTAATTAGATTGATTAAAGGTTTAGAATATATATACCTAGAATATATATAATAGAATAGTCGTAACAAAGTAAAGGTATTGGAAATTGTTTTTAGTTAATATAAATTTTAGTTTAAAAAAATATATTATTTACATTAATAAATTATAATTTTATACATTTAATATAAATAATTTAAATCATATATATATATATATATATATATATATATATATATATATATATATATATTGTATCGTATTTTAAGAAAAAAATTGGTTAATTATTAGTAAGAAAAAAAATGTTATGTTTAGTTAATAATAATTTTAGTATTGTTACGTCCTGGTCCCCCGCTATATTCCACGCGAAATTTTTAAAATATTTCTAACCAGTATTTTACACATTTTTATATATACATATATTATTAATACGAACAGATATATACCTGTTCTCTCTCTATATATATATTTTTATATTAATATGTTTTTTTACATACCTTATGCGTATAATTATCCATACATTTTATATGCGCGTAATCAATACGCGCACCCTGTATTTGATGCATGTAGGTATATGTATAATACGTGCATGCACACATACATTAAGCCATATTCTTAGCCGTCCACTGGGGTATAAGCAAGAAACGCTGAGCAAAGCATCGCGCGATAACCACCCGTGCGACTTTGTTTAGTCCCACGACTAGAGCCAAGCATGGTTATTGAATATGACTTTGTATTTGTCATGGCAATGCACAGCCTCTCTCGCACCCTAAACGGGATAAGGTTACTCGCCACATTCCAATGTTATCCACTGGCGAGTAGCCACTTCAAATCTTTAAGCTAGCGTAAGCAATCCCACGTACCGGGCCGTGGCGCTCGGTCCAGGCGACCGTCGAACGGAAGCGATAAGCCCGACACCCGGCCGGGTTACGCTGACAGGCCGGTGAGGCTGCGAGGCCCGTTGTTCTGATTCTTAGAATCTAGATAGAGACCCGCGGGACTCGCAACTCTGCACTTTTGAGAGTAGGCGACTGGAGGGGCACTTAGCCACCCAATATACCGAGTCGTTGTCTTAAAAGAGGCAGTCCTCATCGTGCGGTCATTCGGAAAAGACGCCCTAAAAGATTAGAAACATCGTACCTCTAAATTAGCGACATCGCTCCTCAAAATTCGTATTTTCTTAATTGTTCGCGCATTCAAGTATTTTAATATTTGTTTGCGGATTTAAAACATTTTATTTGTGCGTTATTAACATTGTTCGAGCATTCAAGTATTTTAGTATTTGTTTGCGGATTTAAAACATTTTATTTGTGCGTTATTAACATTGTTCGCGCATTCAAGTATTTTAATATTTGTTTGCGGATTTAAAACATTTTATTCGTGCGTTATTAACATTGTTCGCGCATTCAAGTATTTTAATATTTGTTTGCGGATTTAAAACATTTTATTTGTGCGTTATTAACATTGTTCGCGCATTCAAGTATTTTAGTATTTGTTTGCGGATTTAAAACATTTTATTTGTGCGTTATTAACATTGTTCGCGCATTCAAGTATTTTAATATTTGTTTGCGGATTTAAAACATTTTATTCGTGCGTTATTAACATTGTTCGCGCATTCAAGTATTTTAATATTTGTTTGCGGATTTAAAACATTTTATTTGTGCGTTATTAACATTGTTCGCGCATTCAAGTATTTTAATATTTGTTTGCGGATTTAAAACATTTTATTCGTGCGTTATTAACATTGTTCGCGCATTCAAGTATATTAATATTTGTTTGCGGATTTAAAACATTTTATTTGTGCGTTATTAACATTGTTCGCGCATTCAAGTATTTTAATATTTGTTTGCGGATTTAAAACATTTTATTCGTGCGTTATTAACATTGTTCGCGCATTCAAGTATATTAATATTTGTTTGCGGATTTAAAACATTTTATTTGTGCGTTATTAACATTGTTCGCGCATTTAAGAGTTTTAATATTTGCTCGCGCATTTAAACATTTTATTTGTGCGCGTTCCAATAAAAAACGGTATTATACAAGGGTGTTCCGTGGTTTTCATAGATCCACCCGCTGAAATCCCAACATTTCCCAACCCCGGTCTTCTTTACTGTTTTCTGTCGCCAAGCTTGCCGCGATCTCTCTCTCGTGGGCCAGCTACTTTGCGTGACGCTTGGTCGTAGGGCCCCCGTGGCCTTTGGCTTTTCCTTTCTGACTAGGTGATCTGGAGCGCGACCCTCGTTGCACCTCCAGATCACGTGTTGTTTGGTCCCGCACCTGGTTGCGAGTCTGCAGCACTCTACACCCTGGTGGCGCTTGGAAACTCGCGCCGGGGGATCTTTTAACTAGGGAGCGTGGCGTCAACTAACAGTTGCACACCCTCCCGTTCCACTTTATTTCACGAACCCGCGTGGTACCTCAGGGTCCTACACGCGGGTTCCATTCTTTTTCCGAGGAAACACCGTATGACCACAAAGAAAGTGGACAACGGTCTTTCTCGCCAACCGGTCCTAATTACCTAAAAATCTAGATGGGCAAAAACCCGTAAACGCGCAGGACGACAATTGCGAGAAAAACAATCCGAATCGTCGCAAGGATCCGCGTCAGAAATCGTGGAAACCGCACCGAATCCTAACCGAGGATTAACCAACGTAACGATACAACTACGCGATTGGTCCGACGGCGCGGGTGGGCGAACCCTAAAACGGGTTCCTGTGGCGGCTATTCGGCCTATGGTCGTGCAACGTTGCACGATCCGTCCCGACGAGGAACGAGCTCAGCCGCAACCGGGACCGTCAATATCGTCGTCGACGCATCAGCCGCAACCGGGGCCAGCAAATTTTTCTGACACCACTGATTCGGACTCGGACGAGCGTCCCGTCGTCGTCCTCGACTAGTTCGTGGGGAACGGCGCCAACTAGTTTTAAGGTGATTAAACCCGTTTGTTTTTGTCGGAAAATAAAATATTTCGACAGGTCGACCGTGCCCCAATCCCGAGGCAGCGCATTCTGCCTCAAAATGGGGAAAATAAAATATTATTCCGTCGTTGCGTCCACTCGTTAAAACCCAGGACGTAACAGTATAACAGAGAAAAAAATTAATAACGGGTATACGTGGATGTGGATGACGAAGGACAGAACGAACCTAGTCAGTTTCGGAATATATTTATTAGATAAGAACAATGCGTAAAAATGTGTGTGAATGTGATCGGGAGCACGGCGGAGATCGTGCGAGCTCACGAAGGCGTACAAGTACAATACAAGACAAAGGGACGCTACGTCGGCGTTGCGACGTGAACCGAGATGTCGATCAGCATCGGTGGCGACACCGTGCGTTACGTTCGTCGTGCATTCGACCGCGCTTCAACAAAAATTATATTTTTAGTAAAGTAATTGAAATCAAAATTAAATTAGAATTTATATAATTAAAATAAAAATTAATTTTTTATACCTTTTGTATCAGGGTTGATTAAAAATTTGAATTTTATATAAATTAATTCTCGAATTAATAAGATTTATTTAATTAATTTAATTAATATAAAATAATTATTAACAATAATTAAATGGAAAAATTGTATTCATATATTAAGATATCTAGTTATTTAATAAATGAATTTAATTCATTTTGTATAAAAAATGTATGTAAGTTTTTAATATAGATTTTTATAATTATAAAATAATTTAGGGATTAACTATAATTTTATATTAATATATATATATATAAATGACATTTGTCATAATTTATAAATTTCATTAAAAATTAATTATTTATTTAGTTTAATTTTTTATTAAATTAGGTTTTTTAATGTAAAAAAAATTAAGATAATGATTAAATTAGTATATTATAAATATAATTTTAATATAAAATTAAAATAAATTAAGTTTAAGGAATTAGGCAATTTTTATTTAAATTGATAATAAAATTCACCTGTTTATCAAAAACATGGCTTTAAGATTATAATTTTAAGTTTGGTCTGCTCAATGATTATTTAATTTAATAGCTGCAGTATATTGACTGTACAAAGGTAGCGTAATAAGTAGTTTTTTAATTAAAAGCTGGAATGAATGATTTAATGAAATTTTAACTGTCTCAGATTTATTAATAAAATCTTTTTATTTATTAAAAAATTAATATGAATTTAAAAGACGAGAAGACCCTATAGATTTTAATTAATAAAATTTTATTCAATAATTTATTTTAATTATTATAAGAAAATATTAATTTAATTGGGGAGATTTTTAAATTAATTTAACTTTAATTTAATTTGAACATTAATTTATGGTTATTTGATCTTGAATTTTAGATTATAAGAATAAAATGCCTTGGGGATAACAGCATAATATTATTGGGAAGGTCATATTTATAATAATGATTGCGACCTCGATGTTGAATTAAAATAAAATTTTAATGGAGAAGTTTAAAATTTTTGGTCTGTTCGACCATTAAAATCTTACATGATTTGAGTTCAAACCGGCGTGAGCCAGGTTGGTTTTTATCTTTAAAATAAATTAATTATTTTGTACGAAAGGACTAATAATTATAAATAATTTATTTATTAGAATAATTGAAATTTAATTATCTTGGCAGATTAGTGCGATAAATTTAGAATTTATATATGTAATATATTATATTATAGATAATTATTAATCAAATTGTTTTTTGTTGTTTATTGTTATTATTAATAATAATTTTAGTAGGAATTATTTAACTATTATGCGTAGCTTTTTTAACATTAATAGAGCGTAAATTATTAGGTTTTATTCAAATTCGTAAAAGTCCTAATAAATTGGGTATAATTGGGATTTTACAGCCTTTTAGGGATGCTATTAAATTATTGTCTAAGGAGGATTATATTATATTTAAATTAAATTATTTGTATTATTATATAACTCCTGTTTTTAGATTGATATTAATTTTAATAATATGAATAATTTATCCATATTTTACAAATATATTAATAATAAATTTAGGTATGATTTATTTAATGTGTTGTTTAGGTATAAATAGATATATAATATTGATTTCAGGGTAATCTTCTAATTCAATTTATTCTTTGTTGGGGTCTATACGATCTTTAGCTCAATCTATTTCTTATGAAGTAAGGTTAGCTATTATTTTGATTAGGTAAATTTTATTGATTAATAGATTTAGAATTAATAAATTAATCAATTTTCAATTTAATAGATGAATGTTGATTTATATATGGCCTATTAGGTTAATATTTTTATTTAGAATAATAGCTGAGCTTAATCGTACTCCTTTTGATTTTTCTGAAGGAGAGTCAGAGTTAGTTTCAGGGTTTAATGTGGAATATAGAGGGGGGGCTTTGTTTTAATTTTTTTATCTGAGTATGCGAGTATTATATTCATAAGATTTATGTTTTCTTTATTATATATGGGAGGTGATTATATAAAAGTTTTATTTTATATAAAAATTTTAGGATTAGTATTTTTAATTATTCGAGTACGGGGATCTTTACCTCGTTTTCGGTATGATTTATTAATATATATATGTTGATTGATAATTTTACCATTTTCTTTAAATTATTTATTTTATATAATAATATTTAAATGGTTGGTTTAATAAGTAAAGATAATAAAATATTTATTTCTATCTTATGTTTTCAAGACATATACTTATTCAAGTTCATTATCTAAAAATTAATTTTATCTCAGATTTTTATGAAAAGAGGATTTATGAAATAATATATAAAATAATTAATAGATATGATTTGGCTAGTTTCAATAAAAGGGAATTCTACAGGGCATCTGCCTAATCATGTTAAAATGATAAAAATATTTTTAAATCTTCAAAATAGAATTCGATTAATTGGATAAAATTTTAAACTTTGAGTTTTATTGAAAAAAAAAACAGGTATTATTATTAAAATTAAGAGTTATATTAGTAAGGCTAAAACTCCTCCTAATTTATTTGGGATTGAACGGAGAATGGTATAAGCAAATAAAAAAATATCATTCTGGTTGGATATGAATGGGGGTATTTATTGGGGATGCCAAAATAAAATTTTCTGGGTCTCTTAATAAGAAGGGGGTTAGGAATATTATTATTAATAGTATAAATATTATTAATAAAAATCCTAAAATATCTTTTAGTGAAAAATAAGAATGAAAAATAATTATATACATATTTCTATTAGTTCCTAGGGGGTAATTAGAACCTGTTTTATGAATAAATAGTAAATTAATTATTACTAAGGCAATAATTAAAAATGGTAAAATAAAATGTAGAGTGAAGAATCGATTTAAAGTTGGGTTATTAACTGAAAATCCTCCTCAGATTCATTCAGTTATTTGGGGTCCAATATAAGGAATAGTAGAAATTAGTTTTGTAATTACTGTGGCTCCCCAAAATGATATTTGACCTCAAGGTAATACGTAACCTATAAATGCAGTAGCTATAGTTATAATAAAGATTATTGTTCCAATTATGCAAGGTTTAATAAGATTATATGAATTGTAATAAATTCCTCGTCCAATATGAATAAATAAGCAAATAAAAAAAAGAGGCCCCATTCATATGTATTAAACGTATAAATCAGCTTAAGTTTACATCTTGAATAATATGAATTAATCTATTAAATGCTATAGAGGAATTAGCACAATAAAGTATAGAAATTATAATTCCAGACAGGATTTGTAATATTAGACATAATCCAAGCAAAGATCCAAAATTTCATCAAATTGAGATATTTATTGGAGTTGGTAATGTAATTAAAGAGTTATTTATAATTTTAAGAATTTCATTAATTTTTATTAGTGATTTAAACATTTTATAACAAAAGTAGACGGATGGGGGATTTTAGTTTATAGCAAATATTTATAATACAAGCTATAGAATAAAATAGGTAATTTATAATAAATAAGGAATTTATAAAATAATAATAAAAATATAATTTAGAAAAGTTTAATGAATAATTTATATAAAAATTATTTTCTCATGAATAAGAGTTGTAGAATATTACATTTATTATAATTATTATAATAAAGATAATAGGAATTATTTTAATTGTGATTATAATTAAAAGTTTAAAATGTAATGAAAATAATTTATTGTTTGATAATCTAGTAATATATAGGAAAATAATTAGTAAACCTCCAATTATAATTTAAAATAATAGGTATGGTCCTCAAGTATTTGAAGAAAAGTTTAATTTCAAAGAAATTAAAAGAGTTAAGAAAATTAATAATAAAGTTAAAGTAATTGGGTGAAATTTATTATTTTTTTATGGAATTTTTACAAAATTAATGTTTTTCTTAAACTATAGAGCTATTTATTTTTCAAGAAATAGTTTAAGAAAAACATTAATTTTGGAGATTATAATTAAATAAATTTTAAAGCTAAATATAAAATCAAATAAATGACTAAATCACTGATAATTTTTTTTAACTATATGCCAATTTTTCTAAATATACTTATAATCATAACTCTATCAATTCCATCAAAAAATAATAAATTTCACCCAATAACTTTGTTGCTATAATGTTTCAAATTTTACGCCATGAAATATCTATTTGTAATGAAATAAACAATTTTTTACACTACAATAATATGTAGTATACAGAAGTATAACTTCTCTATATGCTCTACTAAGGTTACGTTGGTGGGGGTAAACGGTTTGCCCTACCATTCCAACATATGAGACGTTTCACACCTACTATATCTATAAAAACATTTGTAGAGAGGATCGGATGGCAGTCCGACCTGTAACAAGCTACGAAATACAGTTATCGTAGCTTCGTTTTCCTCATCATTTATTCATTTTTCCGTGTCGCTCTGTTGTATTTTCTATCAACCATGGAACATTTTGAAGCACCATTGTTGCTCGCTACAACATACAATTTGAACTACTCGGAAACAAAGAGGATAACTGGATTTTCAGGTACGTGCAAGCGGTGACGTTACACCGGTCGTTAAGCTGCAGCATAATAACTCGTCGGGTGGTTTTACCTTTGAATCTACAAAGCGGTGTAAACTACGAGATGCCTTGACCGAGATAGTATCATATTTCGGGGCCTGTACGAATTATGGCTGGAAAGCTGATCAACGCATCCGTAAAACACTCAACATCGATGACTGCGAGATTCACTTTGCGTCCTCGTTTGGCTCAAAATCCATTGTTTTCGACCAAGCCAAGGACAATGTGGTCGCCGAGGACGTTAACCCTAACGATGAAAATACACAGCTGGAACCACCACCACAGAAGAAGAAGAAGAAAAACATCTATTCACCGAGTGTAGTTATGCAAAAAAAATCTTTTCACAGACTATGCATCGTAACACCGTGTGTCGATGAGCGCTTCAGGCGGCTCCAGCGCTACGTCGTTTATGTGAAAAACTGTATCGATGTTCTATGTGCTGAATTAGTTATACATATTCCCGCTAAAGAACTAGCCGAGAATGGACCAAGTGCGTATTAAAACTCTTTTAACACAGAATAGCTCTAATCTGTGTGAGGCTGTACGTCATCGAGTCGATCCCTCATTCCTTGAACATTTCGATATATTGTTCCTGGAGTTGAAGGTATTTTGTGTTCCGTTCATAACACAGGAGGTGAAAAAATTAATCACAGACATTTCTCTGGTGGCTTCAAAACCGATTGACGAATGATCGGAGAACGATTGCCGCCGGTTACGCAAAAATTAATTTTTCATACGAGGGTCGATCAATAAATAGTCGGCCTTGCGCCATCTGTTGGTCGAGGAAAGAAATGAATAGCGACGTTTAGTAGTGCCATCCTTCACATGACTGTTGTCAAAGTTTCAGCTCGCTGCGATGATTAGTTTGCGTTTGACAGCCATCGAAAGACAAACAACTTTTGTGTTTTTACAAAAATGGAAAAAATTCAGTATCGTGCTGTTGAGAATCAACAAAAATGTTGAGAATCCGTCCGGATGAAGCTTGACTGATCTGTGGATATATTGAAAACGGGATGAGAACTCACTCGAGACAAGAGGAAAATAACCAGACACATAGATGTTATGCTGAGGAAGCGGTTTATTTCTGCCTTCCTTCGCAGTATTCAAAATACAATTTCAAACAACACCAGTTTAATAAAATAATTGCAAATTCATACCAAAAAGCTTTAATTTAGAAAATTGTTCGAAATATAAATTTAGTTAAAATACAAAATTATAAAATTAAACAATCAAATAGAATTTTAGACTTAGAATGTGAGCAGCACACAATTATATTAATTGTGCGCTGAGTTTTAACATGAGAGAGCGGTGCGTGCAACGCAGTCAGGACTACGCAGCACGACACGCCGATGCTACTGAGTGTAATTCACTGCATCCACTCAGCAGTGTATTGCAGAGTGGTTGCAATGAATTAATGAGAGCACTTACAACTAACGTTGCTTGAGTGCAGTAATTTTGTGTGCGACCAGCTACGCAGTCAACACTGCGTAGCACAATACAACATAGAATGAGGCTGTACGGTTGAGCAAAAAATATTCACTGTACTTTCCCAGCAGATTTACTGGGGGAAAATACAGTGAATATGAGGCACATGCTTAATTATATTAATTAAGCCGGCAAAATAACATGAGGAGAACGTGGTACAGCATGTGCTGCAACGCACGCCACAAGTGAGACCCAGTGCTGATGTACCATTTTCTCCTCTCTGACAGTGAATTAATACATAATTATGCCAGAGCACTCTTACCTTGAGCAATGAGTCCTGAAGAGCGAGAGGTTGAGCGAGTCCGATGAATAATGTCCGAGAAAAATGCTTGAGAGTCCTATGGATGCGCGTGCTGTCCAGTGGATGTGTAGCGAAAAAGTGCCAAATTCTCAAGATGGCTGCGAGTATGAAAGTTTCGTTGGGCGCTGGAGTCAGTTGAGCGAGATAGCCGGTGAGCGAAACCGAAGTCAAGCGAGAGAGACATCCTCTCGCTCGACGCGGCGTGCCAACGAGGCACATCCTCGGTTTCGCGAAGCCCATGCCTCGGCTATCTTCGACTCAACCGAACAACGCGTGGTAGAGCAGCGCAACAGGTAGGCGCACGACGATTATCGATCGCCGTGCGCCAGCTGATTTTCCAACACGTGCAGTGATTCGATTTTTGTTTTTGAGAAAGAAAACGAACAATGAAATCAAAGCGGAGCTAGACGAAGTTTATATGGACCTTGCACCTTCGTTATCAACCATTATATATTGGACAGCTGAATTTAAACGCGGTCGTACGAGCATTGTTAACGATGAACGTCCAGGTCGTCCAAATGAAGTCGTCATACCAGAAACAATTGGAAAAGTTTACGATATGGTGTTTGTTGGACAATCAGCTGGCGCACGGCGATCGATATTCGTCGTGCGCCTACCTGTTGCGGTGCCCTAGCACACTGCGTTCGGTTGGGCCGAAGATAGCCGAGGCAGGGCTTCGCGAAGCCGAGGCTGTGCCTCGCTGGCACGCCGCGTTGAGCGAGAGGATGTCTCTCTCGCTTGACTTCGGTTTCGCTCACCGCCTATCTCGCTCAACTGACTTCAGCGCCCAACGACGCTTTCATACTCGCAGCCATGTTAAAAATTTAGACATTTTTTGGCTACGCATCAGCAGAACAGCACGCTCAGCAGGACTCTCTTGGACTGTTTCTTGGTCGTTATTCACCGGAATCACTCAACTCTCTCGCTCACAAGGACTCAAAACTCAAGGTAAGAGTGCACTGATATAATGCAGGGCCATTCAATGTCAGTGAGGAGGAAATATCGGTACATCACCAGTCTTGTCTCACTCTGTTTTGCCGGTATAATTAATATAATTATGCAGGTGTTTTATATTCACTGTACTTTCCTCCAGAAAATCTGCTGGGGAAGTACAGTGACTATACACTGCTCACTCGTGCATCCTCAGTATATGTTGTATTGTGCTACGCAGTGCTGCCTGCGTAGCTTGTCTCATACATGTAGAGCAATCAAACAATTTTAATTGCAAGTGCTCTCATCTATTCAGTGTAACCTCTCTTCATCAAACTGCTGAGGGCTTGCAGTGAATGGTTGATAAAATCTAACGCACTCATTTTTCTCTAGCGTGGCGTGCTACGCAGCACTGACTGCTGCACGCGCACCGCTCTCTATGCTCAAGCTCAGTCACACTCAGCACACAATTATATTGATTGTGTGCTGGTCAAAACTCAAAGTAAAAAATTCAATTGGTTTATTTTTGTTGTTATTTTTTTCTAAATTTAACTTATTTTGAACTTATTTTCACTTTTATTGTTTTTTACAAATTATGTATTTGACTTGTATTTTGTACCGCCTGTCGGAAGGTGGAAGAAACCACTTTCACAATATAACAACGACATGTCTGGTTTTATTTATCACCTTGTCTAGAGTGAGTTTTCATGTGTATTCAATATATTCACAGATCGGTCAACTCCATCAGACGGATTCTCAACAGTGTTAAATGATCGGAGACTAAAAGTGCGTGAGATTGACGAGGCCACAGGCATATCATGTGGCTCAGTGATTTCAATCCTGAGTGATTAGTTGCGTATGAAAAAGTTATCCGCAAGATAGGTGCCGCATTTGCTCACTGTCGACCATATAAGACAACGTGTAGCTGATTAATTAAAATACGAATTGCTTTTGCATCCACCGTATTCTCCAGATTTGACCCCCTCCGAATACTTTCTGTTTCCAAACCTGAAAAAATGGCTTGGCGGAAAGAGATTTGGTTCCAGAGATGACCTCATCGCCGAAACAGAGATCTATTTTGAGGACCTTCCGAAATCGTATTATTCGGAGGGCATCAAAAAATTGGAAAATCGTTGAAATAAGTGTATCGACCTAAAAGGAGATGGAGCATGGCCGACTATTAATTGACGACCCTCGTACATGCGCTTTAAAAGCTAAATTGTGCGCATGTGCCGCTGCGACACACGCTCGCTCATAAGCTTATGACCAGGCGAGCGTGTATCTGCATAAGCTGAACCATGCCCGCGCACACGTCTGATAAGCTAATAACGACGTGTGGGTACGTGCCGCCGCCGTCGTCGCCCGGCTGGGTAACACGCTTATTGTGCACTTGGTGTATTCGATTTTGCATCTCGTTGCTCTACGATATTCACTGTCGTCATCACCATCATCATCATTATCGATAGTATCGTGGATTTGTCAGGCTTCATAAGTGAAAATAATGTATGTACGCTGGAAACATCCGTGGACGTCGCTGATTTGTGGCCCCACTGGATGTGGGAACACAGTTTTCGTGAGAAAATTTCTAAAGTTTCTCAATTCAATGAGTATTAATGTTGAATTTGACCGAATTATATTTTATTATGGAGATACTCTCGATTCTGATATCGCTGCTCTGAATAACACATGTGAACAACAACCATCATCGTCATCGTTGATTACTAAGACCGGAAGTAATAAAAAATCCAAAATCCCAAAAATTGAATTTAACGAGGGTCTACCGCAACAGGAGGATTATTCAAGCGATAATAACTTGAAAAAATTAGTTATTATCGATGATTGAATGCGCGAATTTTCAAATAATACAATTGTCGACGTTTTCACAAAAGGTAGCCATTATAAAAATATAAGTGTGATTTTTATCACTCAAAATATTCTCCATCAGGGACATGGACAACGTGATATATCATTAAACGCCAATTATATGATGATATTTTGAAATCCACGTGATCGAGCACAATTTACATATCTAGCGAGACAAGTATACCCCGAGAATCCACGATTTCTAACCGAGTCATATCACGATGCTACCGCACAGCCACACGGTTATCTACTCTTGGATCTTAAACAATCGACACCCGATTATTGTCGATGTCGTACAGTGATATTTCCCGATGATCCACGAATGCTGGTCTACATGCCGAAAAACACTCGTCAACGTATTAAATTGGAAGCACAAGTAGACAGCACATCAGTCGGTAATGGATATGAGTCGTGTACACATCGCACACAAAGGCTCGGGCATTCAACGAATACATCTATTGTGAAACTGTAATAATGAGGGATAGCACCACAGCGCGAAGAAAAAGAAGAAGAAAAATACACATTACATTCCATTCAATGAACGTTGTATAGCCCTACTTAACGCTATTTGTCATTCAAATAAAAAATAGCGAAAATCAATATTGCGTAATGCTGATAAACCTCTAATCAATTGCATCTGTGAATGCGCGTTAAACATTTTACAAAGAGTTGTTTGTGTCAAGTCAAGTGTTATAAAACGTTTAAAAAAATATAAAAATATACTTTGACAGCTTGTCTCAGGATGTGTGACAAAACAACTGTGTTTCCGCTCGTAAGCAGCGGAAATATAATTGGAGAGCGAAGAAACGCTTTATAATTCAAAAAGGGAGTGGTGCTTTTTTACCACTTTTACTGGCTCCCATAATCGCAACTTTATTTAATAAATTTTTCAGTGGTAGTGACGATTGAGAAAACAACTCTGTCTGAAATAGTGATGCAGACGGTCGTTACGACGAAATACCTATGGTCGGTTCTGGGAATAATCATGCACCAGCAGCAAACGAGAAAACAGTGCAGACCCAGGATGATCCTGTTTCAAGACTAGACACTGAGCTATACAAAATTTTTAAATCAAACAAGTATGGTAAAGACGACGCGAGTAAATGGAAAGGGTATTTACAAGTGCTGCAGCGTTATCTATATCTCGTTGGTACGAAAAATGCATCGATTTCACCAGCACTTCCAGCACAACCTGAAACATCGTCTAAGATAGATAATGCAGAAGCCACGAGCGATGCTGACATCGTTAATAGCGTTCCAAATATGTATAAACGCCGAGCGACTGCGCTATTAAAGTTTTTACGCAAACCCACCAGTGATGAATCAAAAAGCATAAGATGGAACAAAAAAGGATGTGTAACAATAGACAGTATCCTCATTTCAAATTCTAATATTGGGGACCTTATAAACGATGCAGTACGAGGTAAAAAAAACTTTAAAGCAACAGGCAGACACGAGTTTATCGTTAGTCTTCGAACAAAGAGTGTTCCGAGTGAATTTATAGGCAACAGTAGATTGTGGGATTTAGTCATATCTAGAGGTACTAAACGACCAAGAATAGATGTTCAGATATTGCAACATAACGACTCGCATTCTATGAATGTGGATGCGGTCGGCGATAATTCCAACGACGACTACGACGACGACGGCGGCGATATACACCCTGGGAATACTTCTTCAAAACGTCGGAAAACTAAAGTAATAAAAGTGTTTGAAAAGTGGATAAAGATTTAGAACAAGTTTTACAACGAGCAGTGAAAGATGACTTTCGAAAAAGTGTACTGTGATCCTTCGCATCCAGCTGGATACGCTGGTATGCGACGTTTAATCAGTAGCAAAAATAAAGCAGGCACCGTGTATGACTGGCTCACTCATCAGGATAGTTATATCATTCATAACAAGACCCGTGCACCGTGTTTTTCCATGACTGTATGATGTTACAAATATTGACGATGTCTGGGAGGCCGATCTCGTGGATCTACGTTCATTGAGTAACTATAACGACAACGTCTCCTACCTGCTTATGGTAATTGAAGTTGTCTGCAAATATGCCTGGGTCGAACCCTTGCAGGACAAAACTGTGCGCGAAGTAACAAAGGCATTTAAACGTATTCTCGAGCGTAACGATGGTCGTACACCTGTTTCACTACAAACCGACCGTGGAAAAGAATTCCTCGGTGGTCAACTCCAAAAATTTCTCAAAGATGAAAACATACAATTTCGCGTTGCTCGTAATGCTGATGTAAAAACCTCGATTATCGAGCGTTTTAACTGCACTCTTAAGGAACGGATGTGGCGTTACTTGACACATCGTAATACTCATCGTTACATCGATATACTACAACAAATTGTTTATGCGTACAATCATGCTGTACACTCGAGCATTAAAATGCAGCCGGCCGCCGTAACGCTATATAATGCCGATACAGCGGTGCGCAATATGATAATTAGTGCAATAAAGCGACGTAAAAAGAGACGTTTCACAATGTATAAATACAAACCCGGCGATTACGTTTGAATCAGTAGAACTAAAGGCACCTTCGAAAAAGGTTACGAGAAAAATTGGAGTGCCGAAATTTTCCGTATCAAAAAAGTTTTACATAGACAGGGATTGTACCAGGTCTATAAATATAAAACCGGAATTTGCCCATAGATGACCCTAGCTGTCAATGTAGTTACCGTCAAACCACGTCATTGGCGCCATTTCTTTGTTGACATCTCTGACAAAGATTCTCAACTCACAACAATACAAGTTTCATACAACAGCATAGTTTGTAATAACGTTGAACATGTCGAGTTTTGTGCCTGGAAACTACGATTTGCATTGATTTTCTGTTACCAATTGAAGGAAACTGCTACAGAATCGCATCGAATGCTTTTCGAAGCTTACGGTAAGCATGCTCTTGGTAAATCACAGTCCTTTGAGTGGTTTAAAAAATTTAAAAGTGGCGATTTTGACGTGAGAAACGAAGAACGTGGAAGACCACCGAAAAAGTTTAAAGACCGCGAATTGCAAGTATTGTTGAATGAGGATGACGCTCAAACGCAACAACAACTCGCGGATCAATTAAATGTGACACAAGGAGCAGTCTCCATACGTTTGAAAGCCATGGGAAAGATCCAGAAGATGGGAAAATGGGTCCCACATGAACAGAATGAAAGACAGCAGGAAAACCGAAAAACCACTTGCGAAATGCTGCTCGCCAGGTACGAAAGAAAGTCATTTCTCCATCGAATTGTGACTGGCGATGAAAAGTGATATATTTTGAGAATCCTAAGCGTAAAGATCATGGGTAACTCCAGGCGAACCATCGATATCGACTGCAAGACCAAATCGCTATAGTCGGAAGACTCTGTATTTAGTGGGATCAGAACGGTGTGACCTATTATGAGCTGCTAAAACCTGGCGAAACCGTTAATACTGAACGCTACCGACAATAAATGATCGATTTGAATCAAGCTTTGCGTGAAAAACGACCAGAATATCAAAAAAGGCAACACAAAGTGATTTTGCTTCATGATAATGCACCATCACACACAACAAAACTGGTCAAGGAAACGATTGAGGCGTTTAGTTGGGAAATACTTTCGCATGCGGCTTAGTCACCAGACTTAGCTCCGTCCGATTACTACTTATTTGCATCGATGGGACACGCACTTGCTGAGCAGCGCTTTACTTCTTACGAAAATGTACTAAAATGGCTTGATGACTGGTTTACGTCAAAACAGCAACAGTTTTTTTTTTGGCGTGGCATCCACAAATTGTCAGACAGGTGGGAAAAATGTATAGCTAGCGATGGGCAATACTTCGAATAAAATATCTTTTATCATTTTCATACAATAAACGTGCATTTTCTATACAAAAATTCCGGTTTCATATTTATAGACCTGGTATGTGTATGTGTTGTGCGATCTCGTAGACGAAACTATCGATGGTTTCTTTTACCCCAAAGAATTGACGAGTGTTCATGGACACGGTGCGAAAAAACAAATTTTTGTGAGTTGGGTGGGATATCTGGCAAAATTTAATTTGTGGATACCAGCGTCAAACGTTCACGGTCTCGAATGAACGAAATTTTGTCTAAAATGCATGACGAGGATAATTTTTTTCTTATTCTACCGAGCAACAGCAGTATGAAGTATTTTCCCGAAAATACAACAACACATTTTATAACTTAATTGCCACGTGAAATATCGTTAAAGGGTCGTTGGGTTGTGGGCTTATCGGAAATTTATATACACTGTACAATGACGCATTTACAAGAAGCAGATACGATAATCAGTTGGGTTGTTTGTGAGAATAAAGAAGTTACTATAAACCGAATACCTCGAGGTTTGTACAAAAATCATGAGGAAATTGTGGAAAATATCAATCATTTACCGGGGCTGCGAGAAGCAGGCATAAAAATTGTAAATGTTGAAAGGACCAAAGGGTACGTTGCCCTCGAGGCTGAGGTAACAGAGTCGTACCCTGAACCTCTAGGCTACCCTGGGGTAATAAGAATGAGTAGTAAAATAGCACGTATATTGGGTTTCGAGAAACACGAAGAACTTCTGCTTGACCGAGAAACCCCAGGGGGGCTTTACCTGCAGCTATACGGTAGAAACGGTAGATGATACACAGACAGCGCTACTCAGGTTTGTATATTTAAATACAAACAACTACACTTATGGTACAACGCAAGTAAAATGTTTCTCATCGTCAAATTACATAGGTTTACTCAACAATTGCTTCAGAACGATCGAGGTGGATGTAAGAGATCATCTGGGTAATCCTATTGCATTCGAGTATGAAACGTTAACGCTCACACTTAATTTCAAACGACTCAATTAGACAATATGTGTGCTTATTATACGACGTATTATGAGAATCAAATACGGGGCGGAAACGGTTATATACGTAACGTGTTTGCGGGTTCCCGCATCAGCGCGGTCACGGTATCGGTAGTTTCCTCGGTGGTCTATTTCGGAGTGTTTTACCACTGCTGACCAGAGGTGCTAAAGCTATGGGGAAAGAAGCCATTCGCACGGGTTTACACATTATCGAGGATGTGGGCGGTCACAGAATACCATTCAAGGAGTCATTGCGTCGACGTGCAGCCGAATCTGGAGATAATTTACAACGAAAAACCAATGAAAAAATGGCTCTTCTCATGAATGGTTTAGGATATAATGCTGTAGACACCGCTCGCATGATACAGTCGTTATTGGGACGCGTGCCTACGAGGACGAGGAAAAGGCGTACTGGTATTTCGAAAAAATCGCTACGAATAAAGAAGAAGAAGATGAAGAAGAAGTCAACGAGACGTAGACGCATTGCAGCAAGGAAACATGGCGGTGTCGCAATGAATAAAAAGAAAAGGATAACAAAGAGAAAGAAAGGTGTCGAAAGCAGTAGGCGCAAACGAGCAAAGATCAACGATATTTTTGGAGGTGTTTAACAATGTCGTTCTTATACTCACACTCCTCCGAGTGTATGAAGTCGGAGCTCGACTTATTTACCGTACCTCCAACGCAGACGGCTATAGAAGCATCACAATGGATACACTACAAGCCTGTGTCGTCCCTCGCGGATGACGGACCCTTGGAATTTGTCATACCTGGCCACGGTGAAGAATACCTGGATCTGGCTCATACAATGATTATTGTAAATGTTAGGGTTATTCCAACAGCTGAATCACAGTACAACGTAGCATCTGTTAATAACATTCTGCATAGCCTTTTCAATCAGGTAGACGTATATTTTAACCAGAAACTCGTGGCACTGGCAAACAATGCATACCCCTACAGTGCATATATTGAGTTGTCACTCAATTACGGACCGGCTGCTAAAAATTCTCACTTAACGACCGCACTATGGTACGCTGACATGCCCGATATGTTTGACACTATACCAGGTGCATCGAATAGCCCTAATATCGGTCTGAATAATCGTGAAAAGTACATAAGAATGGTCGGACTTTAGATTTGATTGGACATTTACATTGCGATGTTTTTAATCAGGATAAATTTCTGCTGAACGGCGTGGAAGTACGGTTACGGCTTGTACGCTCAAAAGACGATTTTTGTCCTATGGAGACTCCTACGGCTGGTGTGACACATAAACCACATATCACCATTGCTACATTACTCGTCCGTCGAGCGAAAATCGCACCAGACGTGCTGATAGCTCACGCCAAAATGCTTGCAAAAACAACCGCCAAGTATCCTATGACAAGGGTTGAGGTTAAAGCTTTTACGATGCATAGCGGTATCATTGGCGATACTCTGGATAACGTTATTCCAGGCCAATTGCCTAAACAAATAATTCTTGGGTTTGTGAATAACCGACCATTCAATGGCAGTACAAAGTTAAATCCGTTTAACTCTAATAATCATTCAATAAATTTCCTCTCTCTGTAATGTCGATGGTCAACAAATACCGAGCAAGCCTCTTCAACCGGTGTTTGATGGTAACGAAAACTGGATAGATAGTTATCACACGCTACCTTTACCGGTACAGGTATACACTTTCAGAATGAGGGCCTAGATATTAACAGGGGAGACTATTCCTAAGGCTACTGTCTGTATGTCTTTGATTTGACACCGGACTTATCAGCAAGTTGCTTCGGTCACTGGAATCTCGTAAGACACGGCAGTGTAAGGATCGAAGTACGGTTTGCAGCGCCTCTGACATCTACATTAAATTGTGTGGTGTACGCCGAGTATGATAATGTAATAGAGATAGATTCTACACGGCAGGTAATTACAGATTTTAGTGCGTGAGGCGGCACCACACCCGACGCTGTAATATTGAAACTTGTCTACGCAACCACACCTGGTATCAGTCTACATCAAACCCTCATAATGGACGTTATAGTGGATATACAAGCACTCTACCACCACCACCTCCGCGTAACACGCACCAGCCAGAGCAACCACCGCGCAATCATCATTATCATCAACAGAGGCAACGTCAATCACACTCTAAGCGTCACCAGCAGTTGTGTAAAGAGCATTAACAGCCTACAGTTATTAGACGCTCTACAACGAATATCTGCTCAGACGAAAGGAGTATTTCCGACCGATCGCATCCCGAGTCGTTGGTCTAGACCTGCAACATTGGTTCTAAACACAGACGAGCATAATCTACCTGGGCGACACTGGGTTGCCACTTACGTTGATAAAAATAGACATGGAATCTTTTTCGATAGTTATGGATTGCCCCCACTCATTAACCAACACCATAACCATCTACGCAAAAACTGTCGAAGCTACGAGTGTCTAAAGTATGCGGTGAATACTGTATTATGTTTCTTGATTTTATGGCTCGTGATTATACTCTGGATAATTTTCATAAGAATTTTATCAGGGGTACAAATTGAAAATGCGGGTTTGATAACAGATGGCGTTACTAACGCTATACGCATCAGGCAGTACTGTGACTATGTTCATGTCAAAGCTACGTCTTATAGCTTTAATTTTCAGTATGTGTCAATTTGTCGCAGTGTCAAATTCATAGTTTTTTTGAGCTCTCAATATGTCGAGTTTCGTGCCAACAAAACAGCATTTGCGGGAAGTTTTAATTTACTTCTTTAATTTGAAGAAAAGTGCTGCTGAAGCACATCGATTGGTCTCCGAGGCTTATCCGAGTCATGTTCCATCGGTTTCAACGTGCGAGAGATGGTTTGTGCGGTTTAGAAGTGGTGATTTTGACGTTGAGGACAAAGAGCGGCCGGGCCAAGTGAAAAAGTTTGAGAATGCTGAATTGGAGGCAATACTCAATGAAGACTCGTGTCAAACTCAACAAGAGCTCGCAGATTTATTGGGAGTGACACAACAAGCCATTTCCCATCGTATAAAAGCCCTCGGAATGATCCAAAAGCAAGGACATTGGGTGCCGTATGAGCTGAAGCCGAGAGACGTCGAGCGCCGTTTTTTTGCATGCGAACTGCTGCTCGAACGGCAAAAACGGAAGGGTTTTTTGCATCGCATTGTCACTGGTGATGAAAAGTGGATCCATTACGATAACCCGAAGCGCAAAAAATCATATGGTTACCCCGGCCATGCATCATCATCGACGGCCAAACCAAATATTCACGGCGCCAAGCTCATGCTCTGTATTTGGTGGGACCAGCTGGGTGTGGTGTATTATGAGCTATTGAAATCGAACGAAACCATCACAGGAGCACTATACCGAACTCAATTGATGCGTTTGAGCCGCGCACTCAAAGAAAAACGGCCACAATACGAGCAAAGACACGACAAAGTAATTTTGCAACATGACAACGCTCGGCCACATGTTGCAGCGCCGGTCAAAACATACCTACAAACGCTGAAATGGGAAGTCTTACCCCACCCGCCGTATAGCCCAGATATTGCTCCTTCCGATTACCACCTTTTCCGATCGATGACACATGGCCTAGCTGACCAGCGCTTCCATTCTTACGAAGAAGCCCAAAAATGGGTCGATGACTGGATAGCAGCCAAGCCGGCCGAATTTTTTCGCGACGGTATCCGTAAATTGCCAGAAAGATGGGAAAAAGTTGTGGCTAGCGATGGACAATACTTTGAATAATTCATTTGTTACCATTTTTTCAGAATAAACGTTCAAAAATAGAAAAAAATCCCGCATTTTCAATTTGTACTCCTGATACGACAAACAGAGTGAAAAATGATCGCATAGCTGCACAATACTACAAACGAGTAAAATATTTAAATCGCAGAAAGAAACATGTGACAAATGTAAAACACAATAATATAAAGGGCTACGGTTGTAATAAAAACACATGTATACAAACTTGTAAAGATCGATTTGGATGCTACTTGTGAATTACTATGAATACATTTGAAACTTTGAATTTCCTGTGTTATTATTATTCAAAAGTACTCCCACCTTACACATTTTCATATTTAACTATGTGGCCATCAAAGAGACGCCAGATGTATATATCTAATCGTGTTCAGTTTTCACGCTTACCAAGTACACACTCAACTCATGCACACGCTACAGTCACAATCATCTGACGCCTCGCGTCATATGGTATAGCTCGCAGGTATGCTATATCGATTTATCGACCGCGCACTCATGCATATTGTCCATCTGCTCACATCCTCGATCGAAGCTCACTCAAGCGGCCAGCGCTGTTAGCGTGGCCCCACCGGCAAGACCACTCACAAGTTTTGCCTTCCATCGCTGACAGCAAATCACACGCAAGCTGTGACGCACGTCCGTCTTCTTGATACTCTGCCGCGTGGTCGACGGATGTGGCCATTGTTCTCACTCGAGTCGCTCGCTGTACACGTTTCCGCGTAAAGCTCACGGAGATATTCTCTTGTTCTAATCACTCTTGTGCGGATTCATTTCTGTAGTGTAATACATTCTTGGTCAAATCACCCGTGTTTAAACTCAGTGTTAGTGAAACTCATAGCAGATCATCAGATCCACAGAGCCAATCACATAAACGTCAACAGTGAATATAAAACACCTGCATAATTATATTAATTATACCGGCAAAACAGAGTGAGACAAGACTGGTGATGTACCGATATTTCCTCCTCACTGACATTGAATGGCCCTGCATTATATCAGTGCACTCTTACCTTGAGTTTTGAGTCCTTGTGAGCGAGAGAGTTGAGTGATTCCGGTGAATAACGACCAAGAAACAGTCCAAGAGAGTCCTGCTGAGCGTGCTGTTCTGCTGATGCGTAGCCAAAAAATGTCTAAATTTTTAACATGGCTGCGAGTATGAAAGCGTCGTTGGGCGCTGAAGTCAGTTGAGCGAGATAGGCGGTGAGCGAAACCGAAGTCAAGCGAGAGAGACATCCTCTCGCTCAACGCGGCGTGCCAGCGAGGCACAGCCTCGGCTTCGCGAAGCCCTGCCTCGGCTATCTTCGGCCCAACCGAACGCAGTGTGCTAGGGCACCGCAACAGGTAGGCGCACGACGAATATCGATCGCCGTGCGCCAGCTGATTGTCCAACAAACACCATATCGTAAACTTTTCCAATTGTTTCTGGTATGACGACTTCATTTGGACGACCTGGACGTTCATCGTTAACAATGCTCGTACGACCGCGTTTAAATTCAGCTGTCCAATATATAATGGTTGATAACGAAGGTGCAAGGTCCATATAAACTTCGTCTAGCTCCGCTTTGATTTCATTGTTCGTTTTCTTTCTCAAAAACAAAAATCGAATCACTGCACGTGTTGGAAAATCAGCTGGCGCACGGCGATCGATAATCGTCGTGCGCCTACCTGTTGCGCTGCTCTACCACGCGTTGTTCGGTTGAGTCGAAGATAGCCGAGGCATGGGCTTCGCGAAACCGAGGATGTGCCTCGTTGGCACGCCGCGTCGAGCGAGAGGATGTCTCTCTCGCTTGACTTCGGTTTCGCTCACCGGCTATCTCGCTCAACTGACTCCAGCGCCCAACGAAACTTTCATACTCGCAGCCATCTTGAGAATTTGGCACTTTTTCGCTACACATCCACTGGACAGCACGCGCATCCATAGGACTCTCAAGCATTTTTCTCGGACATTATTCATCGGACTCGCTCAACCTCTCGCTCTTCAGGACTCATTGCTCAAGGTAAGAGTGCTCTGGCATAATTATGTATTAATTCACTGTCAGAGAGGAGAAAATGGTACATCAGCACTGGGTCTCACTTGTGGCGTGCGTTGCAGCACATGCTGTACCACGTTCTCCTCATGTTATTTTGCCGGCTTAATTAATATAATTAAGCATGTGCCTCATATTCACTGTATTTTCCCCCAGTAAATCTGCTGGGAAAGTACAGTGAATATTTTTTGCTCAACCGTACAGCCTCATTCTATGTTGTATTGTGCTACGCAGTGTTGACTGCGTAGCTGGTCGCACACAAAATTACTGCACTCAAGCAACGTTAGTTGTAAGTGCTCTCATTAATTCATTGCAACCACTCTGCAATACACTGCTGAGTGGATGCAGTGAATTACACTCAGTAGCATCGGCGTGTCGTGCTGCGTAGTCCTGACTGCGTTGCACGCACCGCTCTCTCATGTTAAAACTCAGCGCACAATTAATATAATTGTGTGCTGCTCACATTCTAAGTCTAAAATTCTATTTGATTGTTTAATTTTATAATTTTGTATTTTAACTAAATTTATATTTCGAACAATTTTCTAAATTAAAGCTTTTTGGTATGAATTTGCAATTATTTTATTAAACTGGTGTTGTTTGAAATTGTATTTTGAATACTGCGAAGGAAGGCAGAAATAAACCGCTTCCTCAGCATAACATCTATGTGTCTGGTTATTTTCCTCTTGTCTCGAGTGAGTTCTCATCCCGTTTTCAATATATCCACAGATCAGTCAAGCTTCATCCGGACGGATTCTCAACATTTTTGTTGATTCTCAACAGCACGATACTGAATTTTTTCCATTTTTGTAAAAACACAAAAGTTGTTTGTCTTTCGATGGCTGTCAAACGCAAACTAATCATCGCAGCGAGCTGAAACTTTGACAACAGTCATGTGAAGGATGGCACTACTAAACGTCGCTATTCATTTCTTTCCTCGACCAACAGATGGCGCAAGGCCGACTATTTATTGATCGACCCTCGTATGAAAAATTAATTTTTGCGTAACCGGCGGCAATCGTTCTCCGATCATTCGTCAATCGGTTTTGAAGCCACCAGAGAAATGTCTGTGATTAATTTTTTCACCTCCTGTGTTATGAACGGAACACAAAATACCTTCAACTCCAGGAACAATATATCGAAATGTTCAAGGAATGAGGGATCGACTCGATGACGTACAGCCTCACACAGATTAGAGCTATTCTGTGTTAAAAGAGTTTTAATACGCACTTGGTCCATTCTCGGCTAGTTCTTTAGCGGGAATATGTATAACTAATTCAGCACATAGAACATCGATACAGTTTTTCACATAAACGACGTAGCGCTGGAGCCGCCTGAAGCGCTCATCGACACACGGTGTTACGATGCATAGTCTGTGAAAAGATTTTTTTTGCATAACTACACTCGGTGAATAGATGTTTTTCTTCTTCTTCTTCTGTGGTGGTGGTTCCAGCTGTGTATTTTCATCGTTAGGGTTAACGTCCTCGGCGACCACATTGTCCTTGGCTTGGTCGAAAACAATGGATTTTGAGCCAAACGAGGACGCAAAGTGAATCTCGCAGTCATCGATGTTGAGTGTTTTACGGATGCGTTGATCAGCTTTCCAGCCATAATTCGTACAGGCCCCGAAATATGATACTATCTCGGTCAAGGCATCTCGTAGTTTACACCGCTTTGTAGATTCAAAGGTAAAACCACCCGACGAGTTATTATGCTGCAGCTTAACGACCGGTGTAACGTCACCGCTTGCACGTACCTGAAAATCCAGTTATCCTCTTTGTTTCCGAGTAGTTCAAATTGTATGTTGTAGCGAGCAACAATGGTGCTTCAAAATGTTCCATGGTTGATAGAAAATACAACAGAGCGACACGGAAAAATGAATAAATGATGAGGAAAACGAAGCTACGATAACTGTATTTCGTAGCTTGTTACAGGTCGGACTGCCATCCGATCCTCTCTACAAATGTTTTTATAGATATAGTAGGTGTGAAACGTCTCATATGTTGGAATGGTAGGGCAAACCGTTTACCCCCACCAACGTAACCTTAGTAGAGCATATAGAGAAGTTATACTTCTGTATACTACATATTATTGTAGTGTAAAAAATTGTTTATTTCATTACAAATAGATATTTCATGGCGTAAAATTTGAAACATTATAGCAACAAAGTTATTGGGTGAAATTTATTATTTTTTGATGGAATTGATAGAGTTATGATTATAAGTATATTTAGAAAAATTGGCATATAGTTAAAAAAAATTATCAGTGATTTAGTCATTTATTTGATTTTATATTTAGCTTTAAAATTTATTTAATTATAATCTCCAAAATTAATGTTTTTCTTAAACTATTTCTTGAAAAATAAATAGCTCTATAGTTTAAGAAAAACATTAATTTTGTAAAAATTCCATAAAAAAATAATAAATTTCACCCAATTACTTTAACTTTATTATTAATTTTCTTAACTCTTTTAATTTCTTTGAAATTAAACTTTTCTTCAAATACTTGAGGACCATACCTATTATTTTAAATTATAATTGGAGGTTTACTAATTATTTTCCTATATATTACTAGATTATCAAACAATAAATTATTTTCATTACATTTTAAACTTTTAATTATAATCACAATTAAAATAATTCCTATTATCTTTATTATAATAATTATAATAAATGTAATATTCTACAACTCTTATTCATGAGAAAATAATTTTTATATAAATTATTCATTAAACTTTTCTAAATTATATTTTTATTATTATTTTATAAATTCCTTATTTATTATAAATTACCTATTTTATTCTATAGCTTGTATTATAAATATTTGCTATAAACTAAAATCCCCCATCCGTCTACTTTTGTTATAAAATGTTTAAATCACTAATAAAAATTAATGAAATTCTTAAAATTATAAATAACTCTTTAATTACATTACCAACTCCAATAAATATCTCAATTTGATGAAATTTTGGATCTTTGCTTGGATTATGTCTAATATTACAAATCCTGTCTGGAATTATAATTTCTATACTTTATTGTGCTAATTCCTCTATAGCATTTAATAGATTAATTCATATTATTCAAGATGTAAACTTAAGCTGATTTATACGTTTAATACATATGAATGGGGCCTCTTTTTTTTATTTGCTTATTTATTCATATTGGACGAGGAATTTATTACAATTCATATAATCTTATTAAACCTTGCATAATTGGAACAATAATCTTTATTATAACTATAGCTACTGCATTTATAGGTTACGTATTACCTTGAGGTCAAATATCATTTTGGGGAGCCACAGTAATTACAAAACTAATTTCTACTATTCCTTATATTGGACCCCAAATAACTGAATGAATCTGAGGAGGATTTTCAGTTAATAACCCAACTTTAAATCGATTCTTCACTCTACATTTTATTTTACCATTTTTAATTATTGCCTTAGTAATAATTAATTTACTATTTATTCATAAAACAGGTTCTAATTACCCCCTAGGAACTAATAGAAATATGTATATAATTATTTTTCATTCTTATTTTTCACTAAAAGATATTTTAGGATTTTTATTAATAATATTTATACTATTAATAATAATATTCCTAACCCCCTTCTTATTAAGAGACCCAGAAAATTTTATTTTGGCATCCCCAATAAATACCCCCATTCATATCCAACCAGAATGATATTTTTTTATTTGCTTATACCATTCTCCGTTCAATCCCAAATAAATTAGGAGGAGTTTTAGCCTTACTAATATAACTCTTAATTTTAATAATAATACCTGTTTTTTTTTTCAATAAAACTCAAAGTTTAAAATTTTATCCAATTAATCGAATTCTATTTTGAAGATTTAAAAATATTTTTATCATTTTAACATGATTAGGCAGATGCCCTGTAGAATTCCCTTTTATTGAAACTAGCCAAATCATATCTATTAATTATTTTATATATTATTTCATAAATCCTCTTTTCATAAAAATCTGAGATAAAATTAATTTTTAGATAATGAACTTGAATAAGTATATGTCTTGAAAACATAAGATAGAAATAAATATTTTATTATCTTTACTTATTAAACCAACCATTTAAATATTATTATATAAAATAAATAATTTAAAGAAAATGGTAAAATTATCAATCAACATATATATATTAATAAATCATACCGAAAACGAGGTAAAGATCCCCGTACTCGAATAATTAAAAATACTAATCCTAAAATTTTTATATAAAATAAAACTTTTATATAATCACCTCCCATATATAATAAAGAAAACATAAATCTTATGAATATAATACTCGCATACTCAGATAAAAAAATTAAAACAAAGCCCCCCCTCTATATTCCACATTAAACCCTGAAACTAACTCTGACTCTCCTTCAGAAAAATCAAAAGGAGTACGATTAAGCTCAGCTATTATTCTAAATAAAAATATTAACCTAATAGGCCATATATAAATCAACATTCATCTATTAAATTGAAAATTGATTAATTTATTAATTCTAAATCTATTAATCAATAAAATTTACCTAATCAAAATAATAGCTAACCTTACTTCATAAGAAATAGATTGAGCTAAAGATCGTATAGACCCCAACAAAGAATAAATTGAATTAGAAGATTACCCTGAAATCAATATTATATATCTATTTATACCTAAACAACACATTAAATAAATCATACCTAAATTTATTATTAATATATTTGTAAAATATGGATAAATTATTCATATTATTAAAATTAATATCAATCTAAAAACAGGAGTTATATAATAATACAAATAATTTAATTTAAATATAATATAATCCTCCTTAGACAATAATTTAATAGCATCCCTAAAAGGCTGTAAAATCCCAATTATACCCAATTTATTAGGACTTTTACGAATTTGAATAAAACCTAATAATTTACGCTCTATTAATGTTAAAAAAGCTACGCATAATAGTTAAATAATTCCTACTAAAATTATTATTAATAATAACAATAAACAACAAAAAACAATTTGATTAATAATTATCTATAATATAATATATTACATATATAAATTCTAAATTTATCGCACTAATCTGCCAAGATAATTAAATTTCAATTATTCTAATAAATAAATTATTTATAATTATTAGTCCTTTCGTACAAAATAATTAATTTATTTTAAAGATAAAAACCAACCTGGCTCACGCCGGTTTGAACTCAAATCATGTAAGATTTTAATGGTCGAACAGACCAAAAATTTTAAACTTCTCCATTAAAATTTTATTTTAATTCAACATCGAGGTCGCAATCATTATTATAAATATGACCTTCCCAATAATATTATGCTGTTATCCCCAAGGCATTTTATTCTTATAATCTAAAATTCAAGATCAAATAACCATAAATTAATGTTCAAATTAAATTAAAGTTAAATTAATTTAAAAATCTCCCCAATTAAATTAATATTTTCTTATAATAATTAAAATAAATTATTGAATAAAATTTTATTAATTAAAATCTATAGGGTCTTCTCGTCTTTTAAATTCATATTAATTTTTTAATAAATAAAAAGATTTTATTAATAAATCTGAGACAGTTAAAATTTCATTAAATCATTCATTCCAGCTTTTAATTAAAAAACTACTTATTACGCTACCTTTGTACAGTCAATATACTGCAGCTATTAAATTAAATAATCATTGAGCAGACCAAACTTAAAATTATAATCTTAAAGCCATGTTTTTGATAAACAGGTGAATTTTATTATCAATTTAAATAAAAATTGCCTAATTCCTTAAACTTAATTTATTTTAATTTTATATTAAAATTATATTTATAATATACTAATTTAATCATTATCTTAATTTTTTTTACATTAAAAAACCTAATTTAATAAAAAATTAAACTAAATAAATAATTAATTTTTAATGAAATTTATAAATTATGACAAATGTCATTTATATATATATATATTAATATAAAATTATAGTTAATCCCTAAATTATTTTATAATTATAAAAATCTATATTAAAAACTTACATACATTTTTTATACAAAATGAATTAAATTCATTTATTAAATAACTAGATATCTTAATATATGAATACAATTTTTCCATTTAATTATTGTTAATAATTATTTTATATTAATTAAATTAATTAAATAAATCTTATTAATTCGAGAATTAATTTATATAAAATTCAAATTTTTAATCAACCCTGATACAAAAGGTATAAAAAATTAATTTTTATTTTAATTATATAAATTCTAATTTAATTTTGATTTCAATTACTTTACTAAAAATATAATTTTTGTTGAAGCGCGGTCGAATGCACGACGAACGTAACGCACGGTGTCGCCACCGATGCTGATCGACATCTCGGTTCACGTCGCAACGCCGACGTAGCGTCCCTTTGTCTTGTATTGTACTTGTACGCCTTCGTGAGCTCGCACGATCTCCGCCGTGCTCCCGATCACATTCACACACATTTTTACGCATTGTTCTTATCTAATAAATATATTCCGAAACTGACTAGGTTCGTTCTGTCCTTCGTCATCCACATCCACGTATACCCGTTATTAATTTTTTTCTCTGTTATACTGTTACGTCCTGGGTTTTAACGAGTGGACGCAACGACGGAATAATATTTTATTTTCCCCATTTTGAGGCAGAATGCGCTGCCTCGGGATTGGGGCACGGTCGACCTGTCGAAATATTTTATTTTCCGACAAAAACAAACGGGTTTAATCACCTTAAAACTAGTTGGCGCCGTTCCCCACGAACTAGTCGAGGACGACGACGGGACGCTCGTCCGAGTCCGAATCAGTGGTGTCAGAAAAATTTGCTGGCCCCGGTTGCGGCTGATGCGTCGACGACGATATTGACGGTCCCGGTTGCGGCTGAGCTCGTTCCTCGTCGGGACGGATCGTGCAACGTTGCACGACCATAGGCCGAATAGCCGCCACAGGAACCCGTTTTAGGGTTCGCCCACCCGCGCCGTCGGACCAATCGCGTAGTTGTATCGTTACGTTGGTTAATCCTCGGTTAGGATTCGGTGCGGTTTCCACGATTTCTGACGCGGATCCTTGCGACGATTCGGATTGTTTTTCTCGCAATTGTCGTCCTGCGCGTTTACGGGTTTTTGCCCATCTAGATTTTTAGGTAATTAGGACCGGTTGGCGAGAAAGACCGTTGTCCACTTTCTTTGTGGTCATACGGTGTTTCCTCGGAAAAAGAATGGAACCCGCGTGTAGGACCCTGAGGTACCACGCGGGTTCGTGAAATAAAGTGGAACGGGAGGGTGTGCAACTGTTAGTTGACGCCACGCTCCCTAGTTAAAAGATCCCCCGGCGCGAGTTTCCAAGCGCCACCAGGGTGTAGAGTGCTGCAGACTCGCAACCAGGTGCGGGACCAAACAACACGTGATCTGGAGGTGCAACGAGGGTCGCGCTCCAGATCACCTAGTCAGAAAGGAAAAGCCAAAGGCCACGGGGGCCCTACGACCAAGCGTCACGCAAAGTAGCTGGCCCACGAGAGAGAGATCGCGGCAAGCTTGGCGACAGAAAACAGTAAAGAAGACCGGGGTTGGGAAATGTTGGGATTTCAGCGGGTGGATCTATGAAAACCACGGAACACCCTTGTATAATACCGTTTTTTATTGGAACGCGCACAAATAAAATGTTTAAATGCGCGAGCAAATATTAAAACTCTTAAATGCGCGAACAATGTTAATAACGCACAAATAAAATGTTTTAAATCCGCAAACAAATATTAATATACTTGAATGCGCGAACAATGTTAATAACGCACGAATAAAATGTTTTAAATCCGCAAACAAATATTAAAATACTTGAATGCGCGAACAATGTTAATAACGCACAAATAAAATGTTTTAAATCCGCAAACAAATATTAATATACTTGAATGCGCGAACAATGTTAATAACGCACGAATAAAATGTTTTAAATCCGCAAACAAATATTAAAATACTTGAATGCGCGAACAATGTTAATAACGCACAAATAAAATGTTTTAAATCCGCAAACAAATATTAAAATACTTGAATGCGCGAACAATGTTAATAACGCACGAATAAAATGTTTTAAATCCGCAAACAAATATTAAAATACTTGAATGCGCGAACAATGTTAATAACGCACAAATAAAATGTTTTAAATCCGCAAACAAATACTAAAATACTTGAATGCGCGAACAATGTTAATAACGCACAAATAAAATGTTTTAAATCCGCAAACAAATATTAAAATACTTGAATGCGCGAACAATGTTAATAACGCACGAATAAAATGTTTTAAATCCGCAAACAAATATTAAAATACTTGAATGCGCGAACAATGTTAATAACGCACAAATAAAATGTTTTAAATCCGCAAACAAATACTAAAATACTTGAATGCTCGAACAATGTTAATAACGCACAAATAAAATGTTTTAAATCCGCAAACAAATATTAAAATACTTGAATGCGCGAACAATTAAGAAAATACGAATTTTGAGGAGCGATGTCGCTAATTTAGAGGTACGATGTTTCTAATCTTTTAGGGCGTCTTTTCCGAATGACCGCACGATGAGGACTGCCTCTTTTAAGACAACGACTCGGTATATTGGGTGGCTAAGTGCCCCTCCAGTCGCCTACTCTCAAAAGTGCAGAGTTGCGAGTCCCGCGGGTCTCTATCTAGATTCTAAGAATCAGAACAACGGGCCTCGCAGCCTCACCGGCCTGTCAGCGTAACCCGGCCGGGTGTCGGGCTTATCGCTTCCGTTCGACGGTCGCCTGGACCGAGCGCCACGGCCCGGTACGTGGGATTGCTTACGCTAGCTTAAAGATTTGAAGTGGCTACTCGCCAGTGGATAACATTGGAATGTGGCGAGTAACCTTATCCCGTTTAGGGTGCGAGAGAGGCTGTGCATTGCCATGACAAATACAAAGTCATATTCAATAACCATGCTTGGCTCTAGTCGTGGGACTAAACAAAGTCGCACGGGTGGTTATCGCGCGATGCTTTGCTCAGCGTTTCTTGCTTATACCCCAGTGGACGGCTAAGAATATGGCTTAATGTATGTGTGCATGCACGTATTATACATATACCTACATGCATCAAATACAGGGTGCGCGTATTGATTACGCGCATATAAAATGTATGGATAATTATACGCATAAGGTATGTAAAAAAACATATTAATATAAAAATATATATATAGAGAGAGAACAGGTATATATCTGTTCGTATTAATAATATATGTATATATAAAAATGTGTAAAATACTGGTTAGAAATATTTTAAAAATTTCGCGTGGAATATAGCGGGGGACCAGGACGTAACAATACTAAAATTATTATTAACTAAACATAACATTTTTTTTCTTACTAATAATTAACCAATTTTTTTCTTAAAATACGATACAATATATATATATATATATATATATATATATATATATATATATATATATATATGATTTAAATTATTTATATTAAATGTATAAAATTATAATTTATTAATGTAAATAATATATTTTTTTAAACTAAAATTTATATTAACTAAAAACAATTTCCAATACCTTTACTTTGTTACGACTATTCTATTATATATATTCTAGGTATATATATTCTAAACCTTTAATCAATCTAATTAATCAATTAAATTTACATTTAAATCTTATTAATAAAAAATATTAACTATTAATTACATCAACTAATAAAATTATCATAACTCATTTTATTTTAAATAAAGCTACATTTTGACCTGAAATATTTATATATATAAATTTTAAAAATAATTAAAAAAAAATTTTTTTACGGAAATATATAAACTTAAAATTTAAATTTATCTTACCGTGGATTATCAATTAAAAAAAAAATTCCTCTAAATAGATTAAAATACTGCCAAATTCTTTAAGTTTAGTGATTAAACAATTAATACCTAAATAAATTAAATAAATTTATATAATAATAATAGGGTATCTAATCCTAGTTTATTGAAAATCTTCTTAATTTTAAATTAAAAAATTATTAATTTTCTAAAATAATCATATTTCACTAAAAATTATTTATTACAATTAATTAATTACTTAATTAATTATAATTTACTTAATTAATTCATAGCAATTGTTTAACCGCAATTGATGGCACAATTTTAATTACTATATTAAAAAATATTCTAATTATAGATTTCTTTAATTATTTATATTTTATATTAAAATTATTATTAGTTATTTAAATTAAATTTATACAAATATATATATATATATATATATATATATATATATATATCATTAATTAAAAAACTTAAATTAAATTTTTTAATTTTAACTAAATTAATTTTAATTTTATAAATAAATAAATATAAATTATTAAATATTGTATTATAAAGTAATTATATAAATTTATTAATTAAAATTATTTAACATAATTTTATTAAATAAAATTTGATTAATTAATAATTAATATCTTTAAAAAATTATTATTATTAAAACTATATAAATTTATTAGTTAATCAAATTATCAGGAGTACAAATTGAAAATGCGGGATTTTTTTCTATTTTTGAACGTTTATTCTGAAAAAATGGTAACAAATGAATTATTCAAAGTATTGTCCATCGCTAGCCACAACTTTTTCCCATCTTTCTGGCAATTTACGGATACCGTCGCGAAAAAATTCGGCCGGCTTGGCTGCTATCCAGTCATCGACCCATTTTTGGGCTTCTTCGTAAGAATGGAAGCGCTGGTCAGCTAGGCCATGTGTCATCGATCGGAAAAGGTGGTAATCGGAAGGAGCAATATCTGGGCTATACGGCGGGTGGGGTAAGACTTCCCATTTCAGCGTTTGTAGGTATGTTTTGACCGGCGCTGCAACATGTGGCCGAGCGTTGTCATGTTGCAAAATTACTTTGTCGTGTCTTTGCTCGTATTGTGGCCGTTTTTCTTTGAGTGCGCGGCTCAAACGCATCAATTGAGTTCGGTATAGTGCTCCTGTGATGGTTTCGTTCGATTTCAATAGCTCATAATACACCACACCCAGCTGGTCCCACCAAATACAGAGCATGAGCTTGGCGCCGTGAATATTTGGTTTGGCCGTCGATGATGATGCATGGCCGGGGTAACCATATGATTTTTTGCGCTTCGGGTTATCGTAATGGATCCACTTTTCATCACCAGTGACAATGCGATGCAAAAAACCCTTCCGTTTTTGCCGTTCGAGCAGCAGTTCGCATGCAAAAAAACGGCGCTCGACGTCTCTCGGCTTCAGCTCATACGGCACCCAATGTCCTTGCTTTTGGATCATTCCGAGGGCTTTTATACGATGGGAAATGGCTTGTTGTGTCACTCCCAATGAATCTGCGAGCTCTTGTTGAGTTTGACACGAGTCTTCATTGAGTATTGCCTCCAATTCAGCATTCTCAAACTTTTTCACTTGGCCCGGCCGCTCTTTGTCCTCAACGTCAAAATCACCACTTCTAAACCGCACAAACCATCTCTCGCACGTTGAAACCGATGGAACATGACTCGGATAAGCCTCGGAGACCAATCGATGTGCTTCAGCAGCACTTTTCTTCAAATTAAAGAAGTAAATTAAAACTTCCCGCAAATGCTGTTTTGTTGGCACGAAACTCGACATATTGAGAGCTCAAAAAAACTATAAATTTGACACTGCGACAAATTGACACATACTGAAAATTAAAGCTATAAGACGTAGCTTTGACATGAACATAGTCACAGTACTGCCTGATGCGTATAGCGTTAGTAACGCCATCTGTTATCAAACCCGCATTTTCAATTTGTACCCCTGATATTAAAATTATTTTAAATAAATATTTAATTAATATATTGTAACGGTATTTTTCTTCCGTTCCCATGTAATTTTATTTTTCGTGGGGTTTTGGGCTCAACACTAAACTAATTAACGCAGACTTCAAAGTGGTGGACAGTGATGCTTTATTTATGACAACTAAATGATCGCCAAACCTCATTCCTTTTTTTATATTACAGTCATTAAATTTTCGAGGATCCTCCTTTACACTGGGGATGCACCGATTATTTTCGCCATTTATTTATTTTATTGGTGATGCGCGGTTTCTCGGTATTACTCGGGAGTCTGTTATGGTTCGTGGCGCAGTTCCACTATACCTATGTTCAATTCGCCGCTATATCTATACCGCACCGCACGCTATCTTCACTCGCACTCACTCCCTTCTTGCTCGGTGTTACAAAGTATTATCCGATATTTTTCGCACCGAGATCTCACTTTCTGGTTACGCTAATTCGCATTTTCTCTTTTTATAGGGTGTATGAACCCTATTTACAATTCTTTGGCACTCACCCTTCTTTCACTCATTCACTCGTACTCATTTTTCCTAGGTGTTAATGCTACTTATCCTATCGAATTACCATCATCCTATCTTCTATGTTTCTTAATTCTATCTTTTCCGTCTCGAAAAAAAAGGAATTCCCTCGATTTTAGTTGTTATTATTTCTACTTATTCGAGCACCACTTCTTGGAATTTCGGAGCTCGAGCTATGGTTACGGGACGACGCCTCGGTATCGTCGCCTCACACACACAGACACACCGTACTACTTGTATAGAGTGTAGAAACTCTATGTACAATTCTTTTCTCTTTCTCTCTCGTCTTACTCGCACTCTGTCTCCTTTCTGCTTAGGTGATTTCGTTTCGCAATTCTCTCGTTGGTTTAAAGATCCGATTTATTTCCTTTTCCGGAATCTTTTCGCTGAATTCGCTTTTCTTAAAAACTATTCACTTAATCGTATTGAATTAATCCTACTCTATTCACTTATAATCTAATTCTCTTAAAACTATCCGCTTAATTCTATGTAATTTATTTTACGGAAGTATTTCGTTCCACTGAAATTCTATTGAGATCTTTACCAGTATCCAGTGCTACTATATTCCTCTAATTTGTCCATATCGTGGGAAAAACTCGCCAGTCTTTTCCTTTCTTGCTGGCCTCTGGTTGTCACTCGCTCGTTTTACTTTTCTTGAGCAAACACTGACTCTACAATATGTAATTTAGAAGTCACTACTGAATTTTCACTCGTAATTAGAATTTCTTCGTTATCGAATTTTCTATCCTCCACTGTTGGTGCTATCATGTCAAGAGGACAAAAGAACCCAGAGCCTCCGCACTCCCCGCACCGGCCTTTTATAGGCCCCCCCTCGCCTCAGTCCCCTCTGTCAATTTTTCATCATCATTTTAAAATCGAAGGCATTTTCAACGATTCCTTCGGTACCCCGCTGCCGCGCTCACCGCCTTCCCCTCGCCTCCCAGCAAGGCCAGCTGGTCGCTGACCTGCTGTTTACGTCAGCGAAGGAATTTCGGAACGGCGACAGCCCCAGTTCTTCTATCGGGGCAATGGCCATTTGCCCGCAAAGCCTCGGTACATATGTACTTGCTCGAACACTCAGGTGTAACCAAACATTCCATCTTTGTCCCTCTGCTTGGCATCGGACAGCCGTCGACTCGTGTCACTCACGTTTCACGGTCTCCTCGAATCCTTTCCTAACGTGTTATCTTTCTTTTCGGGCTCTCCAGCCGTTCACAATAATGCTCGATGGCTAAAAGTATGCCTCTATTTTATGACACGGACTATTATTGCACTTATCTCTACGCTCATGGGTGAAACTCTGTTACAATATAATATTAGATATATCTATTTTAAAAATTAATATTGTATAACATTAAATGATTTATCCATTTAATTTAAACATATATTTATAATATTTTATATAAATATATTTAATTAATAATAAATCCTTGTAATCATGTATAATTTATTTTTAGATCTAAATAGAGCACTTATACATATATCTTTAATTAGCTAATTATTAAGTTGCAATAATTTATAATAATAAATTTATTAATATTAATATATATTTTATTTATGAATAAATTTATTTTATAATAATTAATATTTATATAATAATAACAATTATATATAATAATAATAATAATTTATTGAGCCATTCTTGCCTTTACGGCTTTAGAATACATCATATGTTTCACATATTCGCCTCCACTTTCCTGTCTTTGGTTTTTGCGTACATTTTCCCTAATCTCTACATTATCACTTGTTTCTTTCTCCCATACTCTGTTTCTTCCTTAGTTCCCATATTGCTTGTTACTCTCCGTCACTTCTTTGGTCTCCCTTTGGAACTTCTTTGGATCCCCTTTGGAACCCTTTGGATCTTTTCCCCATCTTGTTGCCTTCCCATTCTTCCAGTTTCGTAGTTCCTCCCTCAAACAAATCTTCGGCCATCTCGTCTCTTCCATCTCTAATATACTGCTAATATATTTACTCGCCCGCATCCTCGCTTCCACTTCGATCTTTTGTCTTCCCGCCTCCATTCTCCATATATACGCTGGCGTATTTCTATTCACTTCCAGCATCATCTTAACGTATATTCCTGCAACTTTTTCTATCTCCTGCCTTTCTTTCAAACCCCAAGTTTCAGCTCCATACGTTAGTATCGCCTTAACCAAAGTATCCAAGAGATCGGCTCTCCTTCTTAATCCATCTATTCTCACTCGTTTCATTACCCCCCAAGCCACGTTCGCTGCAAGCTGAGCTTTCGCTGCTATCGACTTCAGATGTTTTGTGTAGGAATTTTTTGTAGTGAACCAGAATCCAATATATTTTTAACTATTCACTTCTTCGACCGTCTTCTGTCTATATCTCCATTCTTCTCTCTTTTTTCTTTTCCCCCCCTTTCGGAACACCATGACCTTCGTTTTTGCTATATTGACCTGCATTTGATTTTTTTCCACATATCCTGACAACGTTCTCAACATTGCATTTAGACCTTTGTCATCTTCGGCCATTAGCGCTACGTCATCTGCGAATTTCAAAGCGAAGATTTTCGTATTCCCGATGACAGTTCCTCCTTCATTTCTTCTTATCCACTCGTTATCCATGTCATCGAGAAAGATGTTGAACAATGTGGGGCTCAGTGGACACCCTTGTCTCACCCCTCTCTTCATCTCGAATCTTTCGGTACAACCCGTCTGTGTGATGACCTCGTTCAATGTTCTTTTATATATACTTTTTACCATATTAACCATTCGACCCCCTATACCCAGTCCTCTTAACTTTTCCACCAATAGTTTCCTGTTGACCATGTCGAAAGCGGATTCAAAATCCACGAATGCCACGTACAACTTGCCTCCCTTGTTCCTGAGCCTGTTTTCTATTAGCGAATTTAAAACAAAAATCTGATCTCTCGTCGACCTCTGTGCTCGGAATCCATTTTGACTCTCGCTTAGTTTTTTATTTCTTTCCAGCCACCCCCTCAACCTTTTTGCCATAATCGCTGTCAGAATCTTGTAGCCTACATTTAGTAATGACACTCCCCGATAGTTTGCTGCTTCGTTCTTATCCCCGGCTTTGAAAATCGCGTAAATCCTCGCCAGTTGCCAGTTCTTCGGAATATTTCCCTCTTTCCAGATGTTACTCAAAATCCCGTGCCATTCCTTCAGTACTTCCTTCGGCATCCATTGGAAGAATTCTATGGCGACTCCATCTTCTCCCGGTGCTTTTTTCTTCTTCATTTTTTTCATAGTTTCCAGCATTTCGTCTAGTCCAATGTCTCGGTTCAGCTCGTGTGGTTCGTCCAAATTCGCTTCCTCCGTCTCCCCTTCCAGTTCGTCCTCGTTTATTTCCTTTTCCTTGTCGGCCATTCCTTCCAATATTTGTTTAAAGTGCGAGAGCCACTCGTCTGCCTTAATTCCCTTTCCCATAACCTTTTTCTTGGGTCTAAACCCTCTGATCGATTCCCAGAAATCATTCATTGTCTTGCTTCCCTCCACTTTCTTCCATCTTTCCTCGTTCCACTGGTTCTTCTTGTCTTCGTATAATTTTTTAAGTTCTTTCCTTTCCTTCCCCAGGATTTTCCTCTCAATAGCCTTCTTTGTTTTTATATATTTGGAAAGGGCTGCCCATATACGACTTCTTTTTTCTTTGCACTCTCTATCGAACCAGCAACGCCCCTTCTTCTTCCTTCTCCTCCTCATTCCCACTTCCATTGCCGCCTTTCTTATCATACCCATCACTATTTCCATTCGCTCCTCCGTTGTCCCTTGCTTCATTTCCGGTTTCCATAGCTTGGCTAGTGCTTTCTCATATTCTTCCGCATGCTTTGGTTTCCAAACTATAGAGTTCTCCCTTTTCGTTTTGGTTTGTCCTACCCCTTCTTCCTCTTCGTCCTCGTCTATTTCTATCTCGAATGCTACCTCCATGGGAAAGTGATCCGACTCTGTTCTCGGAATCACTGTTACTGATTTCACAGGAATCATGTTTGCCTCATTCTCCTTAATTATTACTAAATCCAAAACTGAACTTCCTCTCGGCCCACAGTAGACGCAGAGCCCGAAATCGTGGCAGAAAAGTCAGAAAAAAATTTTTACAATCGGGATATTTGAGCAGGCAGTCAGGTAGAGGACTAATGGCTGCGTTAAATTGTAAAAGGGGAACCTTTTTCACCGTATACCTTCGTCGCTGCGTCAGTTGGAAGTTAGCCTTCGAGACGAGTGTTCGCATCGCGCGCTGAATGAGCGAAAACTACCGTGACTTATAAAATCGATAACTTTAAAGTGAAGTGTTTTAAATCAATCCGGAGACATGGATACGACTTCTGGAGGTATGTAGAAGATATTTTTACATTGGTTGAGTTTAAAATAAATATGTAAATTATTGAAGTGTAGTATAAACTACTGCATAAATAAAGTGAAAGAATTTTGTAAACTTATATTTTCAACTATCCGAAAAGTTATACTTTCTGCCATATTCTGCGACAGCCAATGTCTAGGCCTTTAGTTTATTATATAAGCTTGCGAAATTAACAGGAATTAGCTGCCTAGAGCTGCCTAACTTTGTCTGTTATGGTTTTTGGCAACGTAAAACAGGCGGTTGCCGACCGTGCACGCGCGCGCGGCGCCATACGCCATGCCATGGGGCCATTGAACAGCTGCTACTTGAGCAATAGGACTATATCCATACATATACCATGTATAATATATATATATATACATATATATATACAAAATACAAATTCAAGTAAATCATTTATATATCTATTTTTGTAGACATACAACAATACATATATATGTAAGTATATACTAAAGTAATTAATTTAAATCGTCACATTTTATTTATATCTGATACATTTTTATTATATATATAGGTATATATGGGGCATTCCACGCCAAATCGGACAGTTCAATTTTTTTTCCCTTGATTTTGTCATATTTTCATGTACTCATCAAAAATCGGCTTCTGGTACATTTTGAGATGTTTTTGGTCACCCGTTCAAAAAATATTTGTTTATGTTTTTTGCTCATAACTTCTTTCATAATAGTCTAAATTCAATTTTTTTTTCATAACTGTTGTTTTTTATGTACTTTTCAAAAAAAAATACGAATAATTATTGCGGCTACTTATTTGTTACAATAATTAAAATTCATTAAAATTTTGATCTGATCCTTCAACACAAATTCTATACAATTTTATGTCTTTATTACAGGGTCCCATTACGAAGGAGTACATTTGACGAGGAAAGAATTATATCTTATTATAAAGGCTAATTTGAACGATAATTTCGCTACGTTATTGAATTTCGTGGAAACTAAAATTTCCGAGAAAAGTGGACGTAAAGTTGTGGTGCCTGAGGACTCGAGAACCGCCTTTTCAATGCTGTTTAATAAAATAAGAACCAGGTGGCAAGAAGCTAATAGAACATCGGACATTTTCTTCAAGAAAAACAGTAAATGGCTTAGCGGGCAGGTATATTTTGCCGTACCTACAGACACTGTTGAGAAAGACCCAGGTAGTGAAAGAGGCCGCCCGTCCCTTGAGTTTACATCGGCAAGTGAAAGGTCAAAACGAAAGAAGACCGAAGATATTCGTAAATCCTCAACCCCGGAAGAATTAGCATACGCTACTCAAATGAGCCTTCGCGCTTCGGGACAATTAGACGCTTCGAAAGTTGTTAAGGACGTAACAATGACGAGTCCTTTAAGAGCTTCTAAGTATCGAAAAGCTTATGCAGTAACGGGTGAAACCTCTTTATCGGAAGAGGCTGCACTTTCCGCTTTGATCGAATGTAAATTGTCAAAGGGAGCTTACCTAACGATGAGAAAAATATCGTTGGCACATAACTGTCGTCTATATCCGTCTTACGAAAAAGTGGTGGAAGCAAAAGAGCGTTGTTATCCTCGGTCTGACGCAATTACCATTACAGAGACGAGTGCAGAAGTCGAATTGCAGGCATTATTAGATCATACAGTTAAACGTATTTTACTCGTCCAAACAGAAGTCGTTGAAACCTTGACTAACGGTAATGCTCGTAATATGAATTTAATTTGCAAATGGGGTTGCGATGGAAGCTCTGGGCAAAGTGAATATAAGCAGACTTTTACTGATGATAGCAAATCAGATGCGCATGTGTTTTTTACTTCGGTTGTGCCATTACAACTCATCTGCATTGATCAACAAACAAAAGCAGAAATCATGGTTTGGAAGAACCCTAGGCCCTCGTCTCCACGATTTTGTAGGTCGCTTAGACTACAGTTTCTGCACGAAGATACAGAGTCCACACTAAATGAAGTTGGAATTGTCGAAGCACAAATAAAGTCGCTTAGTCCACTCCAAACTGTAGTAAGTGGAAAAGATATCTCCATAACGTACAAGTTGGCGTTCACCATGATAGATGGTAAAGTTTGCAATGCTGTGTCATCGACGAAATCTGCTCAACGGTGCTATTTGTGTGGAGCAACCAGCAAAGATTTTAATGCCATCGACGTTATGTTGCAAAAGGAGGTCGTTGAAACGAATTTGAAGTTCGGGTTGTCGACACTGCATGTGTGGATACGGTGCTTCGAGTATTGCATACATTTGTCGTACAAACTCGGCATTAAAAAATGGCAAGCACGAAGTTCCGAAGAAAAAAAAATTACCGAAGAAACCAAGAAGAGGATTCAACGCGAATTCAAGAGCGAATTGGGTCTAAGCATTGATCGTCCGAAGCCTGGATACGGCAGCAGCAATGATGGCAACACAGCTCGGCGATTTTTTGAGAATTGGAAGGTTTCTGCTTTGATAACCGGGGTCAACGAAAAAGTAATTAACCGTTTCTACGTTATCCTACAAGTTATCTCGTGTGGCCACAAGATAAATTGTGAACTATTTGAGCAGTATACTATTGAAACGGCAAGAACTATCGTTGCATTATACCCTTGGTACCACATGCCTACTTCGGTACACAAGCTATTAATTCACGGTTCACTGATAATAGCTCATGCGCTTTTACCAATCGGCGAATTATCCGAAGACGCTCAGGAAGCTCGAAATAAAGATATTAAACGATACCGAGAAAACTTCTCGCGAAAAACTTCCAGGATAAAAACAATGCAAGATGTTTTCCACCGGCTGCTAATTTCTTCAGACCCGTACATATCTAGCATCCGGCAACTACCGAAGAAACCACTAAAAAGTTTGTCGCCGGAAGCTGTCGCGATGCTGCTCGCTCCAACTATCAATGCTGCAGCACATCAAGGTTTCGTCACAAATAACATCGAATCGGGTCTTGTGGACGATACAAGCTCGGTAGATGGTTCCGACATCGACGACGGCGACGGCGACTCCGAATCCGATGTTCCATTCGACTAAAAATTAAATTCGATTACACGATTTCGAGAATAATGTATTTTGAAAATAAAAATATGAATTCCGTAGAAGGCACGGCTCACGTTTATTTTATTATGATTATTATATTTTATATTATATCTCATCCATTTAACAGGATACGTTTTGTGTACCATAATTTGTCTGTCGGATTCGTGATCAGTGACCCTAAAAACCCGCGTATACCAATTTTTGTCAAGATCTGACACCTTTTTCCATCTATGTCCGCCATATTGGATCGGCCATTTTGTTCAAAATTGTTTGGCTTTCTGATTCGTAATCAGTCACTTTCACAACCCGCGTATATCAATTTTCTTCAAGATCTGACACCTTTTTACCATTTATGTCCGCCATATTGGATCGGCCATTTTGTTCGAAATTGTTTGGCTTTCTGATTCGCAATCAGTCACTTTCACAACCCGCGTATATCAATTTTGTTCAATTCAATTATAATAATTAAAATTCAAATAACTAATGCAAGTTATATATCATTGTATACGAAAACGTCATACTAAATAAGTAAATTATTTCATCCTTTTTTGAGTGGTACGGCAGGAGGGAGTTTTTTTGAAAATTTTTAATTTTTTTTAACATACTTGTCCGCCATATTGGATCAGCCATTTTGTTTACAATAATTTGGCTTTCGGATTCGTAATGAGCGACCCTCAAAACCCACATATAGCAGTTTTTGTCAAGATCGGACACCTTTTCAACATTCATGTCCGCCATATTGGATCGGCCATTTTGTTTACAATAATTTGGCTTTCGGATTCGTAATAAGCGACCCTAAAAACCCGCATATACCAATTTTTGTCAAGATCGGACACCTTTTTAACATCCATGTCCGCCATATTGGATCGGCCATTTTGTTTACAATAATTTAGCTTTCAGATTCGTAATCAGCGACCTTAAAAACCCCTGCATACCAATTTTCATTCCGATCGGAGGTTATTTGTATTTACTGCCACGATTTCGGGCTCTGCGTCTACTGTGCGGCCCCGCATTCGTGAGTTTCCCGTCTTCGTTGCCGCGGATTCGACCGTTCAGCACTATTAACTCGTACTCTTCACAAAGCTGAAGTAACTTTCTGCCTTCCGTGTTTATTGCATCGTCCTCAGAGTGTCTCACCCATTCCTCGTGAGTAGTATGTGTACACCTTTGCTCCATCCCACTCCTATCCCCACTCCTTCCCCCACCACGCGGCTACCCCCACCACCTCACTTTTCCACCGCCGCGCTAACCACTCTGCTTGACCAGTGTCGGTAACGTGGAGATGGTAAAGTGAGGTGGTGTGGGTACCTTGGTGAACAAGGAAGAGTAGAGATAAGAGTAGGATGGAGCAAAGGTGTACACATACTTGGAAAAATGAATAAAATTATGTACTCACCACCACCGCAGCTGTTGTAGGCATCTACCCTCCTGCCAAAGCGATTTTAAACTCCTGTCTCTCGAATGTACTCTCTCACGCACACACACACACACACATACACATGCACAGCGTCTTTAATTCATTACTATGTCCTCGTCAAAGCCCTCGTCCACGGCATCGATATCGTAGCCGATATCTATCTCATCACCGAGGGCTTCTATAATAAACGCCGCCACATCCACGCGTTCACCGTTCGATAAGCGAACCCACGGAACGCTATCGCCGGCAAGAGGTCGCATCATGACAGCGATCAAGTCATCTCCACCGCACGCTTCTTCGACGAGCTGCTCGATACCTGCAACATCCACGCGTTCGAGTCCGTATATGGAAAACTCCACGACAAGAACCGGCAGCATACTTGCTAGAGGCTCCGGATGAAATAGGTGAGACCAGTCGATGTAAATAGTTTCGCCGAAATCGACTAGCAACACCTCGCAGTACCCATCAAAGTCCGGGTAAACCACTTCGCCGCGGACAACGTTATTGAAACGAGGCACAATACAGGACATGCCGATATGCAACTCCCCAAGTTCAATGGGTCTTCCACGACGTTCCACTAAATACACACTACGTAAGAGCTTTTCCAGCTCGTCGTATGCATCGCACATTTCCTGCGTACGCAGAAACACACTCATTACACTCTCGACAAACATTAATCGGCACCAAAACACGTCGCTTAAAATCTCCTTGCCGTATCGTGGATACATATTGCTTTTTATTGTTTCCAAGTAGGATGCCAATGACAGACTGAATGCTCGAGATGCTACTAGAGAGTATCACGGGCATAAAGATAACAGCCTCCTATGAATCATAACTAGGTATCCATCACTTTGAATGCAACGAAAGAGGTTTTCGAGCATGCATAGCCCTGCGCTATGCTCCTCGCAAAGTGCTTGCTCTGCAGTAAAAGATATAGAATATGATCCCTCACAGAGAGAGAGAGAGAGAGAGAGAGAGAGAGAGAGAGAGAGAGAGAGAGAGAGAGAGAGAGAGAGAGAGAGAGAGAGAGAGAGAGAGAGAGAGAGAGAGAGAGAGAGAGAGAGAGAGAGAGAGAGAGAGAGAGAGAGAGAGAGAGAGAGAGAGAGAGAGAGAGAGAGAGAGAGAGAGAGAGAGAGAGAGTGAGAGAGAGAAAGACTTCAATTATAATTCTCTAATTATTATGCTATAAAAATAAGAGACACAGTAAGATCAGATATTTTTTAATTAACCAATATTTTATGGAAAGCACTTTATACATTTACCGTCGTATGCAACAGCCCTGCAAACACGGTCATCCACGCTCGGAGATTCCTTCACCGTAAATTTTATTTTTATCGCTATATGGAATTAATTTGTATTATCACTCGTAATATTGCTTTTAAATTATTTTTCGCTGTAGACGTTGTCATCATAGTGTACTTCTGAAAAAAAAACGAAACAACTATTTAATTGAGCGCACTGATCAATAAAAAACATCGTGTACAGAATAATCGATATTGTCTTACCTGATATGCCACGCCTCATTATACAAAGTTAGCAGCGTTGATGATCTTCTGCCACCGACGACAACTGTGGATGAGGATGTCGGGTGGCACTTTTCTTTCCCGAAGTTAGCTCTATCTGTACAGTATATGTATCTTCCTCTCGCTCTCCATGACACGAATAACGAACCCTCGGTGTCGGCTCATATGCAGGGGCTGCTCGCTCTGCAAAACATTATTTTCTTAATTAACAATAAATATCACATGTATTAAAATTATTTTATATTTTATACTTACCAAGCTCTGCTGCTTTGATCTCATACGCTACTGCACGAGGCATTTCACTGGCAACTATCTTTTCACGGACATATGATACCACCTCGTTCATACACCTCTGAATCGTTTCACTTTTGCTCTCTAGAGCCTGCATATGAATATCAATTCTTCTACTTATTTCGACGAGCATTTCAAATGTAGACCGCTGAAGAACAATGTTTGGAGAGTATTTTCGGAAGCGTTTCCGTTTCGATTCTCCAGATTCCTCTTGATTCTCGTATTCCTCATCAGCGCTTTCGCTTATTTTACCAAATGACACAGCTCTGTGCTGGTAGCACGAGGTTAAAAGTGTGTAATGCGTTGTGTGCTCTATGCGGGTATTACACATTTTCTCGGCATCAGTCCCATGAGCTTCGAAATATTGTTGTACGCGAGAAAAATCACTTTTAAACACTCGCCACTCGTCCGCACCGAGTGTGATTCCGGTAAAAGTATTCGACAATATTTTCACCACCGGTGTAAGCGTACACGTAGAGTTCAACTCGAACCCGGCTACGATTATTTTACCGAATGATTTATTTAAACCGTACATAACGGGGTTCGCTATATACAGCGATATCGCATGAGGCTTAGCACCGTTATTTGCCATTTTTATTGCTTTCGTGTAGACCAGGGGTCTCCAAACTTTCCAGCCTTAGGGCCATACTGATTACTCCAGTAAGTTCCGAGGGCCAAAACCATATTATCATTGTTGCCGGTGATAAAAAGTGAAATAGTCCAAAATCTGTCCGCGGGCCGAATGTGGCCCGCGGGCCGTAGTTTGGAGACCCCTGGTGTAAACTGTAACTTTTCGAATGAATCGTCGGTGGTGTTCATACTCCGTTTTATACAGACTTCCCCCACCACCTAACTGCATTGCCTCTTTTTTTCATACTGCAAATCATACGCCTGAAAATTGCTAGCCAATATCCTTTGATATTTGTCGCATTCTCCTCAACAGCCTAGTAACAGCAGCAGATATATCCCAAAACTCTTGCATACTCTCGCACACTTATGCGCACACGCACACATTGACATGCAGATAATATGTACCATGAAAAGTAAATAATATTCGTCGGTGAAATTTGATGATTTTCCTCATTGCCGAGTGCCCTGAAATTAGATGAAAACAATATGACTTTCATCAGCGAAACTCGATAACTAAGGACATCACCATCACTAAATATTTCCCTAGGTCTTGCTTTTGTAAAGCGATCGCGTGCGGCCATCTTCTTGGTTAGTCGTATTCATTACATCGTTGCAGTATATGCAGAGAGAGAGAGAGAGAGAGAGAGAGAGAGAGAGAGAGAGAGAGAGAGAGAGAGAGAGAGAGAGAGAGAGAGAGAGAGAGAGAGAGAGAGAGAGAGAGAGAGAGAGAGAGAGAGAGAGAGAGAGAGAGAGAGAGAGAGAGAGCTTGTTAAAGGAATATATATAAAAGTGAGCCGCTTTGAAAATTCTCTAGTTAATTGTCTGATTTACTGTGGTTACTACTACTACTACTACTACTCTAACAGCACAATCATGATCAGAGTGGTGAAGCGCTCATTGATAAGAAAATTGATAGAGTTTATATTGAAGCGTAGACCGTCGTTGCGTTCGCGCTGGGGTAGAAGAAATTTACAGATCACCCTATGGGAATTTCCGACACAGGCGGTTGTTCGTAAAATTCGCGGTATGCTGTGCGAGTGTCATCAACGCGATTTAGTTGACGCGTATAATATTGGATTGTTTGATAATCAAATAATTATTGATTCGGTGGTGCGTGTTATTCGTCGACGAGGTTGGCTGAATGAGACTGCTCTGCAACCCATACTTAATGAAAGACGTAAGTAATATACAGCGCTAATTACTTTTATTTTATTTCCTTTATTTCATAAGATTTTTATATAAAGGGTGGTTAAATTGTAAGGGCCGATGTTGAATGTGAACCACACCTAAACGTCAAGTTTTTTTCTGCATTTCATTTGACATTTCTCAATTTCAGACTAACTCAATTTGATCCATGGAAAGATACACAATCGAGCAACGCGTTAAAGTTATTCAGGCTTATTATGAAAATGGGCGTTTAAATCAAAATGCATATCGTGCACTTCGTGATTTTTTCGGTCAATTTAATCGTCCAAATGTGCGTACAATCGGAAAAATCGTGCAAAAATTTGAGCAAACTGGGTCTGTAGGAGATATTAAAACACCAGTGCATGCTCGTATAGCTCGTACTGCAGAAAATTTTGCTGCTGTTCGCGATAGTGTGGCTGAAGAGCCGTCCACCTCAACTCGTCGTCGTGCCCAACAATTGCACCTCTCACACTCGTCGTTGATGAACATTATGCATAAAGACTTGCATTTACACGCTTATAAGGTGC